>VYXH01001027.1:149219-251356 GCA_013397275.1 Burhinus bistriatus | reverse complement strand
TTCCCTCCGTCGCAACATATATGTATGGTGTCATACTTACCGTGAGACTGTTGAAAGGCAGGGAGAAGGATTCGTGGCCTTCATGAATCCTTTCCAGTTTTGGTGCTATACTAGTTCTTGGCTGTTCTGCCAAAATTGTCCTCAAGAATATCTATTAAGTGCTGCTTAAGGCGATGGTGATAGTAATAACTTGTACGAGTCTTGTTATATAGTCACCAGTTATACCTGCAGGACTATGTTCAGAAGCAAGTTTTTCAGAACTGTTGGAAAGCCTTTACATTGGAAAGCATTACATCTGCTGTCAGTGAAGAGGGTCTGATACTGGGTGTTGAGTGTGTTCATTCAAGGAGAGGTTGACAAGTACTACAGAAATTACTGCAGAAATCCCTTGAATTACACAGATAATCCAAAATGGTTGCTGAAACAAAGAGTGTCTTGTGGCAATAAAAGAAAATGTAGATAATGTGAGCCAGTTTCCGCCAGTTGCTTCATATAATACATTTTGACCTTTCCTTCCTTCTGAGCATCTTGAGTTCACTCATAGCACAGAAGTTTGGGATACCTGTAGTACAGCAAAAGGACATTCTGTCACACAGCCTGGAATCAAATGTTATCATTGCTTTAACATTTTTGGTGGGTTTATGTCCAGCTACCAAAAAAAAAAAATTAAAAAAAGATGGTGGGAAACTTCAAGTATGCTGACTTTGACTTGAGGATCAGGTAATTTCAAGATACTCATTTTTTAAGGATATGGTAAAACACAGTAGTATTTTCTGAACAAATTAGAAAAAATTACCTAGTAGCTTGATGGGAGCTGTAGGGGTGAGATACTAGTTTGTTTAATAATACAATATAAAAGTTCATCTGTCAACCAGAACATCTTCATCTGGCAACAAATGAATCTGACTTGTTGCCTTCAAAATAATCTTTGAAGAATTTCATCTGCCATTTATCCCAAGTCAGACTTGCCTGAAAAACAGCTTATGGTGATGGGGAAGCTCATTACAACACATTTATTACATTCTAAAACACTTTCAAAAATAGATTTAGTGAATTTGAGGAAGGACATTTGAATGTGAATAGTGAGAGATGTTCATCAGTATTTTTAAGTATAACAAACTGAGGTTTATACGTAAATTGTCTTACAATTTACAGTTACTGAAAAAGGATATTCCCCTTGAATGTCCATAAAGAGAAAATTACTGTCCGCCCCCCTGCCACGGGAATTATTACCAGCTCGAATATAAAGCTGCAAGATAAAGCATTTGAAGGTCAAGAAGGGTTACAGCCAAGTCTTCTGTCAAATCCTTAGTTCTGCAGTTCCTGAGGGCAGAGAACAAGATAGTCTTTATTTATGTGATTGTGTGTTTGATGGTCACATTGTAGTATTTAATGAGGTAAATTGAGCCTGTACATAGCGACACACTTGATGAAAGAGGAAGCCTTCTGCTCCATTCCCTTCATACAAGGAACTAAGGTCAACAGGAGCTTTCAAACCTAGGTGCTGAAAGAGAAACTTTCCATTAAGGTCACTTTTTTCCCCTGCATCTTCTTAAAATATGGTGAGTTTATGTTTTAAATTTGACATCTAAAATGATTGGTAGGTTGAGGGAAACCAAGTGCTTCAAGCAGTCTGCTGACAAGCTGATTTTGCATCTTGATGCTGTCTGTATTTCTCGTGACAAATGTGTCTACATATCTGCGAACAATGCCTTTATTTTGATTGAGTTCTTCAGCAAGATAAAATGCCTAGGTGGTCCAAGTTATTACAGCAGAACAAAGCAGTAATGGGAAATTTATCTTCATCTTTGAAATAATTATGTTGTCTTAAACTGTCATGAAAATTCATCAGTATCTTAGTAACGTGTATTCCCATTAGGAACCTAAAAATAGAGGCATTTCAAATGTTTTAGTATGCAAATGCTTTTTAGATTTCTTATAATTTCTTTTTATTTTAGTAACTTCTAAGCAAGTTTGCCTTCTTTTAATAGGGTCAAAATTTTCTATTTAATAACATCACAGCATATTAAAAATTACTATGGAATTAATTTATGTTATAGAAAATACTCTGTGGAATTGAATATATAAAGATACGTGTGTATGTTTTGGTATGTTGATGTGTAGGCTGCATTTTAGCCAGCTTTTGTTCTTGCCATTTTTTTCCAAATTTTACTCCTAAGGAGGAAGTAAAATAACTTGAGGAACAGGAGAGGGAAAGGAAGCTGGACTAAATCTCTCTCCTCTACTGTGGATGTGTGTTAGGCTGGATGATCAAATGGATAGTGAAACTATTTTACCAATGTGGATTTTTTCCCAAAAGAAACGATTAAAAGTAACAATTGGGACTTTCCATCTTAAATGGAATTTTTATACTTGGGCATTTAACCATGAAGTATCTTGCAAACATGAGAGTGGAAAATAACCAGCTGAATTTTTTGGGGGGACAGGCCACAGGTTATGTTCCATTTTTAAACTGAGCAGGACGTTAGTGAGGTTCATCTGTTTAGTAGAAGATCATAGAGGGAGAAGAAACCGTAATGTACTCCCTCTAACATGATGAGTAGGTGGATCAGTTATTAATGCATAAGGACTTTAGCAGATACCTAAAGTATTTAGTACTAAGCCTAGCTACTTGAACGTGATTTTTCTTTAAAATTCTCCTAGCTGTTTTGCGTATAGGAAAGAGCAATCATGCAAAAATTGCTACTATTACAACTTACAGCACTGTTTTCCTTTTTTCTTCTAAAGCTTCTGACTTCCGCATCTGTTGCAGACCTTGGAAGGCCAGTCTAAACACTGTTTTGGTACAACACATACAAATTTTTTACTTTGTATGCTATGTGCTGAGAAAGGAAAGTAAAGAAAATGCATGCAGTTACCACGATTTATAGTCAGTATGGCCCTTGGACCCATTTTAAAAACAACAAAACCCAAACCTGCAAGCACTGATTTGATGTACTGTTGGGTAAATGCCCTTGTTTCTTTTAGTACTGAAACAATTATTTAGTGGGGAAGGGTTCATTTAAGTCCTGTATCAGAAATAGAAGAAAGATGCACTATCTCAGTAGGAAAGACAGTCTCCCTTTGTCATAATTATAAATGCATGAAAATAACGTTATTATAAGACTGTTTAGGTCTCACTCTTCAATTTTTGATTCACAATGTCAAATGCAATTATGAAATTGAAACTTTAAGTGAGAGGCTTAGGCAATCATTTAATCTGAATTCATTTCTATTTTTGTGTAGAACAAAAATTGTTTTAATAGGTACTCCTGACACATATGAATGATTAAGATAACATGAACACTAGTCTTTCTGTGAATCGTTCAGTAGACCTGAAAAATACATGCAATATTAGTGCACGAGAAATTCAAATCTGCAAAGCTTAGGGGGTTTCCCCTTGTTTCATTAGAATGTGGTATTTTTGTAGAGGTGATCTGTTGGGTAAGGACGTTTTTGCAAAAGAGGACTGCCAGCTGAAATAAGGATCCTAAGACTGACAGTAACATTGATGATAACAAGGATGAAGCTCTGAAGTGAAGATTGAGGCCTCTAGGCTTGTTCCATGCTATGCTTGCAATGGCTGGCTATTGATGGCTGTTGTTTTTTTCCCTTTGCTGTGGATAACAGGATTGGCTAGAGAGGTGAAGCACTTGACTAAAACAAGGCAATACTCTCTTTATTTGCTGTGTTTCGTGCCTCAGTTGAGGGTGCTCTGTGTTTTACCTCAGACCTGGGTCTCTTGGTGAAGTCAGAGTGGCATGGGTGTGAGTTTCCTCAAAGTAGCCCTGCCAAGGAGTTGGCACCTTGATTGAAAATGTGGATCTTACTATTGCTTAATCAAGATCAGCCAGATGAAGAAGATGGGCAATTCAGTTCACCATCGTTATCTGAACCGGCACAGTTCAGCTTCATCAGCGTACTAGCTGTCACGCTCCCTTGCCTGCTCAGGCCTGCAAAAGAGATCATTTGCCCCCTCTTCTTTCCTTGGGGGTCCGGTTTGTGTTTGCCAGAGCATGCGGCAATGACCCCGAACTTCCTTGGCTAAGCAAGAGGGGACCAGCTGCATAATTAGGGGCTATTTAATGGTGGCAGGTTACAGCCTGCAGAGAGAGATTACTAAGAGAAGTAGATTGCTTATTTATCCTTTGCCAGGAGATAGAGGGATCCACTGTTGTTGCCCAAATGGTTTAATGTATCTGTTCCCTGAGCAGCCTTACATGACTGTGAGGAAGAGGAGTATGAGGTCAGTAGTTACTAATACAAGGGGAAGAGAAAGTCCTTCTCCACAGTACTCCTGCCTCGCTCCCCAGCCTGGAGCCAGCCTTTCCCCTCTTGCAGGCTGCTTCACTCCCAGAGTGAGGGTAGGGGAGGTTGTTGGGATGGCAGGGATGCGTGGGGACAGAGAGAGAGAAACTGATGGTGAGCTCTAGGTGTGCGGGTGACCCGAACCACTGTGGAGCAGAGGAGGAGAGGAAGGCCCTCTCCCAGGGATGGATGCTGAGGGAGGACCTTGTCTCTCCATCAGCAGCACCCCCACTGATCCTTCCTTGCACAGCCCAGCAGCCCTCCATCCTTTTCCTCCCTGGCTTCCTCCCACAGCCGCCCCGACTGCCCTTCCCTTGGCTGCAGCTCCTTCGATCTCTCCAGACCCCATGACCCTCCTTAAGCCCTTGGTCATACTGCTGCAAGGTTGAATCTCCACAGCAGACTATATGACTAATATATGGTAAAACAAGCAGACACACTGGTCTCAGCCACTGTTCCACCCAGGCTGAGGTCCCCTGGGCACTTGTGACACCAGAGAGGTTTTCTTTCCCTCATCACTGTTCACATCTGGCCAGAAAATGTAGGAAATGACTCTCCAAGGACCCTGTGGCAGAGGGTCTGCCCCTCCATGCACCACAGCAGCTCAGGTGGGTGGCAGAGTTCAGGGTTGGGTGTGGAAATAATTACAGGTTTTTGCTTGTAAAAGCCTGTAGCTTTGCATGGGGCAGCCTCCCACACCGCTGAATCCTTGGGTGTATGTCACACTTTCTCCTTCAGGTGGTCCTGAGCTTGGAGAAGGGTGAAGGTGCTTGTCTGGATAAGGGGGTGGGAAGCACCCAGCCTGACCTTGATCAAGTTAAGCATTGCTGGTAAGATATTGGGGATGAATAAAATCTCCAAGGGGAAAACCGCACTTGTGGAGCTTTATGCCCAAACTTGGGAGTAACTGAGGAAAAAAAATGAACTATGTAGTTCATACTGCAATGTAATATGTCATTTATATTGCAATGGAGTATGATGGCATAGTCAAAGGTCTGAAACGTTATGGTTTGATATAAAGCATTAAACTTGTTGTAAACCTTGGTATACAAATAACTGCACCAAGAAGTGGGTGCTGTAAATGAATTGTGAGAATGCACATTCAGAGAAAAACTGTTTTTCATACTAGCCAGACCATGCATAGTTTCTAGTGCAAGGAATCCTTTCCAGCATTTGTGTCTAACAAAAGTAATTTAAAAATGGAGTAGAAACATAGAGATTTTATTTAATGCCTTGTATAATGACTGACTGATGAATTATACAGAGCGTTGTCACTAGGAGTCTGCAACAACAAGATAAGACAACAATCTTCTATTTCTATGCTTGTGGGCACATGTTTTGGATTTTGATTTTTTTTTTTTTAAATGACTCATGCAAAGGTGCATGATTCATTAATAGGTTAGGAAGAACTGATGATATTAGGGTATTTTTCCCAATAACAGGATCCTATTCTGTAACTTTTAGTGTTTTCCCAAGTCAGACTCTCCATTCAGCCATGACTCAAAAGTAATTTAATCGCAAAGATATTGATCAGTGCTCTAAATCTCTCTGTAGTAATTTTCATGCCCAAGAGACCAGATCATTTCTTTTTTGGTAGAGGTTTGAAAATAAGTTGTCTTATTGAGCATAAAGTAAGCAAGAACATGTCTGGAGCTAAATCAGTTTTTAATGGTTTTTTTGTCTGTTTGTTTATTTGCTGTTTATTTGAGTAGTAGCTTTTTGCCATCGACAATATGTAGTGAGGCAGTAGAAATGGCGATGCTTTACCATAATGAAACTAATTCAGAAAAAGGCTAGTAATCAGCATAAAAATATACCTATGGAAAACAGCAATGCCAGTACAGGATTTTTTTAGTTGCTAGTATAGGTATAAGAATTTGCAACCAGAAAAAGCAGCGTTATCCAGAACAGTAGCAAAGACAAAAGTTCATTGCTCTGAACCTCTGACACATAGCTAATTCATAACAGCACTATCCTGTGAAGAAACTTAACGTAGTGGCAGCATATGAAGCTTAGAGATGAAAACTGCATATAGGCTTGCAGCAACCTGTGTATAACCAGGCTGGGTCCGTGAACTGCTGACTTGGCTGGCAGGAGCTTTGGTGGGTGTTTTTCTCCTTCCATCCACTGCTGTTGTTTCTACATCTCTTGTCAGTTCGGAGATACTGAAAACTGTGAGGCTGAGTACGTCACTATCCAAAGGACTAGGGAGATGGTAGGTTACGTTTTCTATGGAAACCTGGTAAATGTGGTTGAAACACTTTTTTGCCAAGTAAATTTCTGTGTACTGAAAATTACTTTTCATTTACAAAGCAAGATGTTACTATTTTTCTGCTACATGTCCTACTATCCCAAGCTTTGCAGCCAGTCTTTTTACTTTTTTTTTTGAACTGTGCAAATGTTGTCCAGAATTTGTGAGCGTGGTGGTTGAATGATGACTTAGGAGTTTAAGCAGTAGCTTTGGTTGGCCAAATTTGTTAACATGCATGTGTCTCTGACTTTGTTTGTTTTCCCCATACAGACAGCTACGGATAGTGACAGGAGAATGGTTTTTTGAAGAGAGAGCAAAGCGCTTCAAACAATCAAATCTTCTTGGAACTGATGTTGTCAGACAGTCTATCCTACACAAATTCCCAGGTAGGCACCACAAGAGAGAGATTTGCTTGTGCTTAACACATTCAAACCTTGTTTCCAGAGTCTTTGAGTCGTATTGTATTTTATTCTTCACTGTTGAAGGTGTAAGTATGATCAATATTTTAATCTTAATTTCATATTTGGGTATTACTATGCAGTGGTTTGTGGATGATTAATGTATAGGAAAGGTAAGGTATAGATGAATGAAGAAGTATCTCTGTGGAGATAAAGAGCTGCTTAAAATCTCACTGTCCAAACAGGTGGGCAGTATTATTCATGTGCAAAGCCAGCAGCAGAGGCTCTAAAAGTTCATTCTCAGTTCCTGCCAGGAAGTTTAGCTGTATGCAGAGATCGAAACCCAGCCATTTTTTTACTTTGCCTCTCTCATTTGTGATGGTGGTGTGTAAAAAGCATTCTGTGTTTCTTTTTCAACTCTGAGTAAGAAAGATAAATGTTAACTCCTGCGTTGTATGCTGGAGCATGGGCTATATCCAGAGTACTTGGTACTTCTCAGTTCTCACTTGGTTTTTATTTTGTCCAGGTATCTCCAATAAATTGCACTTGCACTTTTAGGTACAGTAAACAGTTTGGCCATCTTGACCAAGCACAGCAAGTGTACCATGTCTGTGAGCTGTTGTCATACCTTGCATGGTACCACAGGACCACTGGTTTAAGAAACAGGAATTTTTCCTGAATGCTGATGTTTCTGTCTTTGCTTAACTACTTCACTCTGCACACAGAAGCTGTTACTTAGGTAGTCTGTTTTCAGGTGTAGCATTTACCACTTTCAGTAGGAAGGGGCAGTTGGGTATGGGCAGTTTGTAGGGAGAGGGGACTGGTGTACTGTCACTGGAAAAATGCCTGGTGCAAATATACTGCTTGACAAAATGCTAATCTTGCCAATATTACCGTGCTTCAGAAGCTGTCAAATTGGGATGTATCTAACGTCCTTTGGGTTTTGATAGTATGCAGCGTGTCAAATTGGGTATTTTGTGTTTTGCTACTTTGTTATTTGATAGAGATGTTAAAAATATATATTTAAGCAATTTTTCCTACACCTTGCTCTTAGTTGAACAAACATTTTAATTAGGAAAACATTCTTTCATTTAGCACAGAAAATACTATGCATTGCAAAACTACCTTTTAGGTCCTTTGGTTATTAAATATTGTCAGTGATAATGTGCCCTTGTGGCCAAGAAGGCCAATGGTATCCTGGGGTGCATTAAAAAGAGCGTGGCCAGCAGATCAAGGGAGGTTAGCCTCCACCTCTACTCTGCCCTGGTGAGGCCTCAGCTGGAGTACTGTGTCCAGTTCTGGGCTCCCCAGTTCAAGAAAGACATGGAACTACTGGAAAGAGTCCAGCAGAGAGCTACAAAGATGATCAAGGAACTGGAGCATCTCTCTTATGAGGAAAGGCTGAGAGACCTGGGTCTGTTTAGCCTGCAGGAGAGAAGACTGAGAGGGGATCTCATTAATGCTTATAAATATGTACCAGGGCAGGTGTCAAGAGGATGGGACCAGACTCTTTTTGGTGACAGGACAAGGGGCAACAGGCACAAACTGGAACACAGGAAACTCCATCTGAACATAAGGAAAAACTTCTTTACCTTGAGGGTGACAGAGCATGGGAACAGGTTGCCCAGAGAGGTTGTGGACTCTTCTTCTCTGGAGATACTCAAAACCCGCCTGGATGCTATCCTGTGCAACCCGCTCTAAGTGAACCTGCTCTGGCAGGGGGGTTGGACTAGATGATCTCCAAAGGTCCCTTCCAACCCCTACCATTCTGTGATTCTGTGATAAATTCAGAAGCATTGTTCAAGACAAGAGTTGATAAGGAGAAATATTTCAAGCTACTTAAAATTTTATTTTCTTTTATTAAAAGGAAAAGCCAAAGAATCCCACAAGGGTTTTTTGCATGATATTTTATTATATGGTTTTATTTAATATTGAAAAATGGAAAATCTATTTTGCTAGGTTGTTTGACATGTACTTTCTTCTTTGTGCAAACAATTACTCTTTTTTTTTTTCCTTTGCCCCGCCACTGAAGATACTGTTTCCAGTAAGGATGAAGGAAGAATATTTAAAGATCAACCCCAGGAGAATGAAGAAAAAAGACCAGATGTATCAGTCTCCTCCACAGCTGGGCATAAATCAATCTTTGGTGGACCTAGAAAGATAGGGTAAATTCTTTTCTTTTGGAAACTGATAAATCAGATAACAGTTGTATATGGTTGGATGGATTTTCTTTTGAGTTTCTCCAGCGTCCCACATCAGCCTCAAACTTCCCAGGGTTAGAAACAGCCTTCATTTAAAAGCGTACTTATTATAATTAGACTGCTGTTTCCTAGGAAATGTAGCAGTAATTACTCTTCAGCTATAAAGGTAGCAGAAAAGAAGGCAGTTTTACTCCTGGATTTTTCTTGTTTATACTCAGAAGTAATAGAGCATCCCTAAAGGCAGGTTTGCTGAAAAAGCAAATGCAAAAAATAGTATTTAGAGGGCCTATTTTTTATATATATATTGGTTGGTTCTGTTCACAAGTCGTTTTCCTTTAGCTTCCAGCTGTGCAAATGCAGTCTAACAGTCAAACAGCGCCCCTTTTTTGTGCATGTGACAGTGAATAAACAGATATGTTGCTGGTCATATTGCAGTCTCAGTGACATGTGTAACCCCATTTTGGCTATGCCCTTAGAGGAGCGCTCTCTTACTCTCAGGGGACATGGACAGATGCATTGAATATATGGTTGCACAAGTGGTATCTGGATGTAACTTGAGGCTAGTGGGTGAATGGAAAGAAAAATCGGATATCGTGGCTGGAGCTTCATGGGCTAGTAGTTGGAAAACTTTGTTTCTGTTGGAAGAAAGAATGCAATTTATTATGGATCCTAAATATAGGGAAGTAGATAGCTTTCTACAGCTTTTTTACTTCTCAGTGGAGCTGAGTATGGAATTACTTGTTCCAGTGACTCCAGAAATTAACAAGAGTGGTTTATCGCTCTTTAATATTGGGAAAAAGTGTGTCAGAACACCTCTGGCTTCTCACATTAAGGCGAAGAAAGAACCAGCTTAGGGAATCTAGTATAATAGAACATAGATGTTGCTCTGAATTATGCTAATTGGTAGGTACAGTAAGAGTGCATTAACATTTACTTTTCTAATCCTCTTTTCGTTTAAATCCTTTGTGCAAATCTATTAACTCATATTCCTCTATGAGAAACAATTATGTTTTATAATTGTCTGTTGTTTATTTTAGTGGTGTTCAGCCTTCTTCCGTTTGTGGCCTGAAATGTTTTCTGGTGGTGATATTCACCATAAAGGAAATTTAATCCTACAAGAATTAGGCTTGCTTTTCCCAGTATATTTTCTGGCCTCTCTTAGAAGTAGTCCATTATTCCTCCTCTTCCTTCCTTGCTCCTCCTCCTTCTCTCAGGTTCCACACTCTCATATCTCATGAGTGGATTTGTTTTAGCAAAGCCATTTTGGGGCCAACTCCTACTGACACTTAGTGTCATGGGATAACGTAACAGTCTATTGTTATTTGTAAGTCTATGAAGAATACTATTACTTTTCAAAACTTTATTTAATTGCTTTTATTTCTGTCTTATTAGGCCACATGTTGCAGGGAAAGGGCATGATGTTTTCGGAAAGTAGCATGTTGGGGGCATTGATGCATATAATTGTAGAGTTGTCCGTAGGTCAGACAGATGAAATTAATAGAATGCTCATCACAGTGTTTCAGTCAGGCTGCTGTTTCCTGGGAAAAATGTTACAACTTTTCAAATCTTTCATTCCCTGTTTTCATCAGGAAGGTAATTAGGGCAGTTACTAAAGGAGAAATTACAAATGCAAAAGATGAAGGTGAAAGGAACACAGGCTCAGAAGCTGAAACCCAAAGTTTGCGCAGTGGCAAGTCAACGCCTTGCTCTGAGAGGTAAGCAGCAGAAATCTGGTACAGTTTATGCCGGGATTGACCTAGGGATGTGTGCCAGTCCTCTGTGTTGCATTGGGTCTTTGAATGCTCAGCACTACTACTATCTGAAAAGCAGAGCTTATGGGTTTTTTTAAAAAAAGAAAAAGAAAAGAAAAGAAAAGAGACAAGAAAAAACCCAAGAAGTTATCTCCATCTATCTTCCTTTTCTCTTGTGTTCGGCTGGTTTTGGGTTTTTTTGTTTTCTGGCTGATGAGCTGTGTTCCTGTTACAGAACCAAGGCCCTTTGTTCTAAAGTTTTTCTTCAGTAATGACATGTTAATTGATTATAATTTATATTTTCTTCTTCAGAGGCTCTGTTTGCCCTTCTCTTTCCATGAGTATTGTCCCAGTTATTTCTAACAGAATTCCATTGATCATTCTTCTGGGAGTAGGAGATCTCTGTTATTGCCTCTGTTCATAGTATTATAAAACGCCAGGTACAACATTCCTCTCCTGTCCTACCACCAAAATGAAGCCAAAAAATAGTTCACTTTTTTCTTGTTCAGTTGGATAGTCTATACTGGATATAGACCTACGTTCTTTGTCAGGTGCACGCACCTAGAAATTTTACAACTGGGTTTGAAAAATAATAATAATAATTTGCTGTAAGATCCAATAGAAATTTCTAGCGCTAAAACTGTTCCTGGGAGACTCCAAATAAGGTATACAGGAACACAGGATATCAGGTAAAAGGAACAACATGAAGTTTAGTTCACCCATAGATGAGCCTTCTTGTTTAAGCAAGAACTTGCTTCCCTTTGTTACCTACAATTCAAAACCCCAGTTGCTGGATGTTCTGCAACATGCCTGAAGTTGATGGTGACAATATTCATGAAAGTTCATAATTTTATTTTTTTCACTGGATGCTGCAGCACTTACTAGCCAAATCAGCTTTAAAGATAGTTTTCATCTTTAATCCATACACAGTTCACTAAGGTTTTTTTTTTCACTAAGCTAATTAAGCTTACTGTATCTAACCAGCTTCATACATGACTTCTTTGAGAACAGAAGTAGTATTTTTGCTGTTTTCCTGGATTTGTTTTGCTTTTCATTGAATAGAGTAGAGATAAGTCAAGGATGTAAGAGACAAAAACTCAGGAATCTGGTGTCTTTGCTGCTTAATACTATGAAATGTAATAACACTAATGTAATTAACACTATATTAGGTAATATTAAATAACTTTCACTAAGAGTTTACCAGAATAAGGACAAAGGAATGCTTGTGAGAGATCTGTGCAGCAGTCTTGATGTGCCAGACTGCAAGAAAGTTATCATGCAGTTAACCATAAATGAAGCAAAATAGTTTTGTTTGGGGTGGTAGAATTCAGCACCTGATAAACTCTGTGTACAGGCTTAGAAGGATAAATAAAGTGAAGTACTCTATGAAAATAGCTTTTATGTTTAATTGCCTTGCTTGGCTTTCACATAAAGCATCAATTCCTCGCTTTTCCCCAGAGCCAGGGTGTAGGATTTATTAAATTAAGGGTATTGAGTCATTATGGCAATTTCCTTCTCTACCCGTCATCTCATCCTCACCTGACCAAGTCGGTGTCCTTGTCAAAGTACATAGTAACCCAGCTGTGTTGCCAGGAGATGCTTTTGGTAGGGGGATTGAATTATTTTGCTGTCTATGGAAGATGTGGCATTTTCTAAATATTAATTTGTGGAAAGATTGAGCAGTAGCTCATATTTCTCAGTAGAGAACATCTTGTACATGCATGGTTAAATACTTTAATTAGATATTTGAGGATGCTTGCTTTGGTTCATCTATTGTTAATTTATAGAACTGAGTAGTAATAATTAAAAATAACAGCAGTTTCCCAGGCTACTCTCTCTAACTGTTTTGAGTTGCAAATTAAAAGAATATAACAATATCTTGTGACACTATAGCTGTCCTAGATTTTCCTGCATATTTGTGATTTTTGTAATTGCCCTCATGTTTTTAGCTGCATGGCCAAAACTGGTAGTATTTCACCTACCAGCAGGAAAACCGAAAGAGAATTTTTATTCTTTCTAAACATTTTGGTTTAAGAGAAGATGTACTGAGCTGGGAACAAGGAGTCCCAGGCCATGAGTTCATTTCTTCAACTGGTTTATTTCTACTCCAGCAAAAATATTTACTGATTTTGCTGCTGAATGAACTGAGAGGCTGCATCAGGATACTTCTAGGAGAAATTATTTAGGAATTTGAGGCTTATCTACACAGGCACGCAACCCCATTGTACTGGGGACTTGTCTACCACATGGAAATGCCAGGCATAGTCAAGTTATAACAACATTTTTCTTTTGTTGTCTACTGAATATGTGTATGAAATATGTTGAACCTCTCTAATAGCACACTGAAATAAGGGCAAAGTACAGGAGAGGTCTGTTTAGCAGGTTTGATGACTCCTGCAGAACCCCTTGTAATATGTTTTCAAATCTTTTATCCCAGCCCACTATTACTTCTGAACACTTCCCTTGATGTACATTAGTTTACACAGTGAGGAAAAAAAATCTGTAACAACAATTTTTGTAACAGAAAGTCGCAACAACCCATCAAAAGTGGTGTGACATGCAATAAAACTCAGATTTTCAACATTTTGGCTACTTGCCATACACTGACTGGTTTGCAAATCAAGGTGTGTGCATTGAAGTCCAACAGCTTTGATAAAATACAGATCACAGCCAGTAACCTTGATTTTTCAAAGTCACCACCAACAACTCATCTTTATGTAAACAGATAGGACTAAAATTTGTTGATCACTAGCTCATCAAATTAAAAAGTAGCAGTGCATGTATATGAAGTGCACATGCATAAGAGCTAGTTTATTATGCATTGTCTACAGTTGTCAATATGCAAATTTGGAGAGTAATTGTTAAAAACATTACCATATGCTCACTAAAAGACAAAAATGTGGTTGCACAACATGTGTAGACAGTCCTGGTGTTTAGGGTTTTCCTCTGTATTCCTTGTTTTCACTAATTCCACCAATGTGGATTTAGAGCCTGTGCTCACTGCTTAATGTAGTGGTGAAGACAGGAGCTGTTGTGTTCCACAGTATTTTTTTCTCAGTTCAGCAGTAGTTCTAATAAAAATTTCCATTGTGGTAGAGAAGATTTTTACACAGTATGACAGCCTAAACCAAGTGAGGGTGAAATTCAGATGTTGTCCAGCACAATGAAGATGTCTGCAGATCTGAAATATTTATTAAGCAAGTTTATTTTGGCTGAAAATGTACTGTAAGTTCCGAAAACTTTCTCCAGCAAACTTGCATTACTGTTGTCCTCTGACACTGTATTTTCCACGTGGAAAATGCTGCAATTCCTGCATCAATTCCTACTTACCAGTAATTTTTTTCTTTTAGTAGTAAGTAAGAATGTAAAGTGTAGTAGTAGTAGGAATGTTCTCCCTTGCAGAACTGTTGCTGTCCTGCAAGACTTTTTGAGATTGCTCTAAATTGTGAAGAAAAATGAAAAAGTTTGAACTGATGTTTCTGGAGAAAGAAGAGTAGGTCAGCCAAGAATTTGTATCTTTACTGCAAATCAAATTTCAAATGAAAATAAAACTTTAATTGGAAATGTGTTGAAATACATTTTAAAATAATTTTCATTGTTTCAAGAGGTCAAAAAAGTGCAACAGCTTACCCTTTCTAACCCTCAGTGTTCACATGGACTAACCAATAGTTTCTAATAGAAACTGTCCCGTGGAAAAATTTCTGCCTGTTGCGGTATTAGATAGCAATTGGTTTCTGGTATGGTGATCACAGATCTTTTTTGTCACTTTTAGTAACACAAAGCATGGCAAAAAGACTTGTCCAGCTTTCCTAGCTTTCCAGGCTGGTTGGAAAAATCAACTGGTTTGGGTCAAGAGTCATTATTGCAATATAAATAGGACAGTGAGCAAGTTGTTTTTCTGGAGAGGATGGAGAGGAGATAGCCAAGGATTTTAGACTTCCTGGAGATAGTGCTGGCATTAACATCAGCTGCAGAAGTGGCCAGAACTCCCATGTCGCCATAGTTTTCCTTTAAACCAAGGAGCAGCCGGGTAGGAAGTGTTACAGGAGTTGTCACACCTGCTGTTGGGATGTGAATGCAATTTGAAATGAACATGGACGAATGCAGCTTCTCCAGGCTGGGCAAGAGCTGCCCGTTTGGCCTATTTGCAGTTCTGGTAGAAGTGCTGAAAATGTGTGTATGTGTAGTCAGGTGCCCGTTTCCTTGCAGTGGATCACACAGTTCATCCAGGGTGATGTTATTCTAGTAAATTGTTGGGATGGCTGTTTTCTTGCAGTGGTTTGCTAAATGGGTTGACCTGGTTTGCTCAAAGCAATAACGCTTTAATACTCTTCTCTCCATCCCAGAGGGAGCACTCCTTCGCTGAATAGCAGCAATGCAGAGGTCATTACAGGCCATCTGAAAGGGGCCGTGGGTCCTGTGAACAGAGGCAATGTTTCCATACCTTCCCTCCCAAGGTCTCCGGCACTGAGCACACGCAGCATGACTGCAGACTATAGCAGGGTAAGTACAGTCATGTGGAGCTGACATCAAACAGGATGACTTGGCTGGTATCTGCCCTGTTAGATCAATTTGTAGCCCAGAAAGGACAAGCCTGGCAGAGGTTTTCTTTCTTCCTTAATTCTTGCTGGGACCAGCGAAGATCTCTACTAGAACAGAATTTGTCATGCTCTATCAGTGACGTTTTTGGTTTGGCAGACATTTTTCTGATGTCTAAAAATTACTGTTAACGTTCGTCATTACGTAATGAGTTACAGATTCTGAAGTGGGAAGCACAAGAGATGGGAGTAAGCGTTTTTGTCACTTCAGGCCTTGAGTAAGTGCTGTGAACTAAGGATGTGACTTTCCGGCATGCAGGGTTCAGCATGCTCCCACTAACTTCTAAGAGAAACATTGCAAGCTCAGCACTTGCAGAAAATCAGGCCGTACTGATTTTAGTTTTTTTCTGGATTTGGACATTGGACTCTGCATAAATTAATGGCATAACGCAAAATGTGTGCTAGACACTGTATCAAAATGAAAGGTGGGATTCCTCTTACCTGCTGTTAGGCCTCTTGGGATGTAGGTGCCACGTCTGAGCTAGCCTTGGCTGTTTTGTGATAAGCAGAAGGATGTGGCTCATCTAGCCAGAAACAGACACTCTCTTGGTTCCCAGACAGCCTGCCTGTTTGTCAAGCAGCTCCTCCCGGCTGTGCACAGAGTCTCCCATCCTGAATTTGTTTCAGTCACCCCTCTTAAGAAATCAGGATTGTGCCAGCAAGTTGTTCTAAGTTGCCATGACTTAAGTGTACAAGGAAAGTGAAATTTATGGTCAGAGGTAATGGCTTTTTACCGTTAACGTTTGGAAAAAAAGTAGATGAGTATTTGAGATCAGAGCCCTATTGAACACACTGATTTTTTTCTAACTTCCAAATACTTGGTCTAATATATGATCTTTCCTAATAAAAAATAAGTTAATGTATATGAAGGGAAGTTTTGGGATCTGTAAATAAATTAATAGTTGTTTTATTTATACTCTTGTTGGCACACAGCCTGACTTGATTTCAGGTGTGTTAGAGTTGGTTGAAAAAGGCCAATCCATTTAATTTAGATGGAGTTACGTCGTTAGCTATTTCTTTATGGGAAGGCAAAAAGCCATAATGATATCAAGCATATTTGCTTTATGTAAGGGGTTATACTGGCATAATTTAATTAGTTCAAGTCCATTTGGTTTTTCCCTGACTGAAATCATTATGCTGGTATAAAACCAATAGGTTTTATCTTTTTTCTTTTTTTTCCTTTTAATTTCTAAACTAAGTGAACTTTTAATAGACTTGAGTGTTTCACTTCCCTCCTGTCACTCCTCATGCATTGCTCTGATTCTTCAGTTGCAAACTCGGAATATATGCATGAATTGCATCATTGTGCAAATTTTATGTATTATCTGTGCTAAGCAAAGCAGATTAGATTGTAATCTAAATATATTCAGTAATAGACTGGATGCTAAAGGAGCTTTGGAGTTCTGGGAGCTAATAGAAATGCCACTTTTGTAGACTGATAGTGAATAAGCTCACTTTTTGTATTTATGGGATGTGCATTTTTCTTATTGGGCAGGACACTGGCTTAGAAAATGGCATGATTATTCCAGCAAGTGAAAGCGTACCTGAAGATTTAGTAAAGAAGCACTGTAGAAAAGCATCTGGAACACCTTCCATTGCTGTTTCTAGAGTATCTTTGTCATCAGGCAAGTATTAAGTCTTTTCCTTCTTTCTGCCAGCCTTTATCATCAGAGGATTATTCCTATTCTTGTGACTCTACTCCTTTTGTTTTTAAAGCACATTGAAAGATCAGATATAAGTTTCATAAATTTGTTCATATTCATTCTGAAAATTTTTCCTTTTTACTAACCAAGTTTATACCACTTCACAAGTTTTATATTTGAAAAAATGGTAAGCTTAACCCCAGTAATATTGGCACAATGTTAGTATTAGGTAAATCCCATGCTCTTGGAATTGTTGCAAGATTTCGTTCATAATTGCACAGTGCTAAATCATTCTCTGTGTGGTCAATTGTAAAAAAAATACTAATCTGCTATCTGTATGAAATACTACTGTGCTGCTGCCATTACGTTTCACACCCACTTCAACCAGAAGCAGACTTGAAAACAAAGAGCTGTCAGAGAACAAGTCCCTTGCAGACTTCATGTCATTTCATTTTTACATGTCATGCACTGAACCAGTCGATTCAGCTGTAATTTACCTCATTTCATTGGAGGCTGTTAGCTGAATGAGGCTTGCCCAGGAAGGTGCTGTCAGAGCCGCTTTGCAACAGTGGGTGGGACATCCTCCTTTTCCTATCTGAAATAAGAGGCAGAAGCGCCCAGCGCTCTTCTGCTTCTCCTAGGCACTCTCTCAGCTTCTTACAGGGCTAACAGAGTGGGTCCAGATTTACAGGTTTCTTTCTGAAACACAACAGGGCTCACTTTATTTCAGCTGAATGTATCCCAAAGCAGAAACCTAGTGGCATGTCCCACAGAGCTAATCAAAGGAGAATAACATTCTTCACCTTAGATTTTTCAACTTTGAAAGCATCGGAGTTTCTTTGAGAATATTGTGCAGTGCAACTCCAGGCAGAGGTGTTACCGACCGCTACTTCTTTATGAAGTGAAAATTTTCCTGTTTCTGCTACCTTCTCATGTTACCAAAGCAGATGGATGCTGAGCAAAATTGCAGGCAACCTGGGAACGGGCCTCAGACTTTTCATTGTCTCCTTGTTGAAGGATCTCAAAGGGCATTAAGCTCAGGAGAGTGACCTTTGCTGTCACATCAGCTATAGCCCAGGTAGAAGATGAACATTTAAAAACTTTCTAGATTCCTGCCTGCAGGATCTAAAAATGCTCTCTCCCCCTTCTTTTTTTTTTTTTCATATATTGAACAGTCACACAGAAGAGTTATATGGGGAGGACTAAGAAAATCTTTCTCCAAAACATCTAACATGTCCTATGCCTACAGAGTGGACGAGACACCTGTAGGACTGAAGGAAAGTTGTGCAGGTTTCGAGACTTGTTTGTTTCCTCCTCCTTTCTGCACAAGGAACACCAATAATGGCAGAAGTACCTTCTACGTCCATCTGTATCTCTAGTTCCTTAATTCTGAAGCAGATGCTGGGCAGGAGTTTGGTAGTGATGGGAGATGTGATAATCACTGTGAACACTTAGACTGCAGGTTTTGCGATATTCCAGGCTGACAGGCCTACCAGCGGAAGTCAAAAGCTTGAGCCGTAGTATCATCCACAGGAGACAATTACAGCAGATAAATAGTGCAGAGGGAAAAGTATGGGCCAGAAAGCTGAACACCATCAGAAAGCATATTTTTGCATTTATCATACTGATGGTCAGTTGTCATAGAGTTTGTGACAGATACCTAAAATATTGTTTTGATGTTTTTTCTTAAAAAACAATTGGGTTTGAGACAACACGTATTAAAGTGTGGAAGATGAAACAGAATACTTTTTGTAGGAATTATAGCAAACGTTTTAATTGTTTTTATTTTCCAGATCGTAGCCGATCTGAGATAGATTTGAGTGAATCTTTTTCTGAAGGAAATGAGGATACTCTGAGCATAAGAAGCAAATCTGTACCTAGTGCCTTAGATCAGGAACTGGTGAGTTATAAATATGTAAATGTTTATCTGGTGGAAATCCTGTTTGTTCAGACTCATGAAATCAGCACTGTATGTATAACTATATAAAATAGAAGTAATGCAGAACATTGTTTGGGGGATATTTAATGAGTTTTTAAAGAGCTTCATCTTCTGAGTGTGTTGGCTATAGAATGATTCCAATGAATATCACGGTTACAGTTTGCTATTGATTTGCTGGTGTTTGAGTTTATAGGTGAAAGAAATCTGGCCTGAAAATAAATTTCAGGCACTGTATTACACATGCTCCAAATTTCTATTAATTCATGCTTTCTTAGATTTTAATTTTGACGCTGAGAAATACTATACTTTAAAGGCTTTAATCTTTGTCTGGTTTTGATTTTCCTCTTATATATTTTTTTAGCAAACGAAGCCCCAGCTTTCTGTTCTGCCACTCTTGCTTGCCTCTTCTTCCCATTCACTGTTTTCTCCCATACATCTCCATGCCTTTTTCGATGTCTTTTATGAGCTGCTTTTCCTGAAGTGATTCACAGCTTCCCTCTCCTCTTATGCGCATATCCAAGATACACAAGTTGCAGATGTGCATCAATGCTATAAAAGAATTTCCAAGCTTGTTAAATATGCATGAGGGGAAAAAAAAAAGAGTTATTTAAATAGTTCTTCAGCTAATCATAGTTTGTTCTGAAGTTTCCAAATGTGTGCTTGTAGCTTAAAAAACCCATAACCCTCTGTGTTATGGTTTATGCATTTTGTCTGTTGTCATAGTCCTTCCCTACCGCCTGCTCTTTTGAGAAAAGCATTGACCATGGGAGATGATGCCCTTGTAGCATTTGATACTTGTGGCCTGGTGGAAAACAATGTGTTGGGATTCCCATCCATTTCTTGGATTGTAAGCACTCAGCGAATTTGCCTGCAGCATTGCTTTGTTTGGATTAATCTTTAAGGAAATAAAACAAGCCCTTCCTGCGTGTCAGATTTCTGTGGAAGAAAAACTTCAAAAATAAGTGGTTTACTTTTTAATTGTAGTAAAGAAAAAGGATGTGTTATTGAGTGAGAAGTTGGAAAAGATTGCAGAAGAAAAAGCACAAAATAAGAAAGTACAGGCTTTAAATATCTTTATATTAGTTTCCTGCTCTAATTGTACATGGTGCAGTAGTTATCACCTAGTAATTTCTCTCAGGGAGGTGTCACAGATACCAAGTCCAGAGTTGTTTTCTGTTCTTTGATTTTATTTTTTGGTTTTTAATTTATTTTTTTTTGGTCTTGCTCACGTTCAGAGCTTTTTTTCTTTTTTCCCCCTCCTTCTCTTGCTGACTCTGAATGAAATTTCGGATTGCATCTCTGCAGCTGTCCAGCTTCTTTGCTAACATAGGAGACCTCTCTTGTAACATAACCTTGATTTAGTTGCTCCAGGGTCTGTGAGAGTGCTAATTCCCCTTTAAACTTCATTCATAATGGAGTTCATAGATCTCTAATTCTACCCATGTCCTTGCTTGCTCTGGCTTATGAAATAAAGTGACTGCATTCATCAGCTTTAGTGTTACCATGTTTTTTAGGATAGTTTGACTCACAGGAGTCCTTCAGAGTCTTGCCCTATATTCATTACGTATGCAGTCTTTTGAGATAAAGGTTGCATTCCTGCTGGAGTTTAGCTTCTTTGGTGCTCGATATAAGAGGCAAAAAGAAAGATATCTGATGAAAATAACAACAGCTTCTGCACCTGAGAAAAATTATACCTTCTTTTCTCCTGGCCAGCTGGTGGAGCTAGCTGAGGTCCTTCATTCTCTTATGGTGTGGGTGATGGGAGCTGACAGTGGTGTGGGAGATGCCACACATCACTAGGATAAGCAGATTGCTGGAATTTATCAGCTGAAAGTGTGGGAAAAGGCTTTTAGCTGCTTTGCTCCCAGCTTTATCCAGGAAAACCCATTATGCATACAGAGAAATAAGCTGGAAAACTGAATGGGTATTTTGCTTCTCTAACTTACCTTGCTCTTGACCGTGAAAAGGGACAATCCCCAGAAACCCGCATACTGTAGTATATATTTATCAAGGAGTGTGGAGAACCAGTTAAATCTAGCATTGTGTTCAAGTGTAAGCAACTTATCTAGAGAGGTGTGTGTTGAATTCCTGACCAAGTAGTGTTCATTACATGCTCAGCTGCTTTATTAGAAGTAATAGGATAATGTGCATTTTATAACCCCCACTGGAGACCATAAGATTAATGTCCTACTAGCTCTAACTTTAAAAAGCTAATAACACTAACCAATTATGTAGTTGCAGTTCTGTAACACCTCCTGAGAAACATAAGCATTGTGGTGCAAAATGAATTAAGACCATAGGTTAAATGTTAACCATTTTTTTAGTTTTAGACTTGGTAGTCAGCTACCTGTCGTTAGGACTTTTTGTGAAGCACTGTTAATATTTGAGTGTCTAAACTTGAAACATCGCAGTCTGAAGATGTTGCCTTACCTTTTTTTTTGTCCTATATGTAATTATTCAGCAATAAAAATAGAGCATTGTTTATTTTAAAGTCCACAGCTATGTATATGACAGTGTAGAGTTTTGCATGCGTTACCGGAATTGCTTCTTGCTGTTGTATGGGCAAGAAAGTAAGCTGTGTATTCTTGTGCCAAGTTTTAAACTTGGGTACATCATCTGAATTCTGAAGTCAATGAGGAGAGTAGAAGGGAAGAATGGGGTGGCGTTTTTTGTTTTTATTTTAGGGTTT
Source organism: Burhinus bistriatus (assembly GCA_013397275.1). Taxonomy (NCBI): domain Eukaryota; kingdom Metazoa; phylum Chordata; class Aves; order Charadriiformes; family Burhinidae; genus Burhinus; species Burhinus bistriatus. Next base: position 229,578 of record VYXH01001027.1, on the reverse strand, counting down.
TTTGGTTTTTACTTTTGAAGGATTCAGATCTCTGTCTGTCTCCCTGAAATAGTTAGCTCTGTTGTGCCTGGGTCTCCATGGACTTTTTTCCATAGAGTATAAAATATCTGTAACTTCTTTTTTCTGTGGAGTGGTAGCAGTGCCCTGAATAGATTGGGAAGAGAAGAGACCAGCAGAGGAGGCTCGTTGTAAGAACATGAAGCTAAGAGGAATTTTTGCTTCCCTATGTAAATTTTGATCCCAAATAGAGTGATGGCTTGTCCTGATTTCCCTCTGCTCAATATTAAATATGCAGTTACAATTGGAAAGTAGCAATAGAAAATTTTGCATCACTTTCAGCTGATTTTATTTCAATTCAATTACTGGAGCAAGGAAGGAGAGATGTAACAGCTAGTTTTATGTATGCTAATGACAAACGCTCTGCAGATCTTTACGTAAACTGACAGTTCAACTCTCCAGCAGCATTTCTAGTCTGCTCTGTTTTTTCTGAGCATAGAAGTCTGTTAGACTCCTGAGCTTGAATACAGTATTTCTCTGTTTAGTTTAAGAGGGTGAGAGCCACTAAGCAGTAGAGAGTGAGGTCGGTCACCGCATGAGATTTTTATAGCTGGAAAGCTGATAGAAGAAGTTGAACGTTTGACTTCCATTAAAACTAAAAGCAGAGTTGTTCAAAATACCTCCCATAAGGTTTAAGGCAACACTTGAAATTTCCAAGCTACACTTAATAGGATGAGAGCTCCCTGTTGGTTTTTTTTCCTGTAACTTTTATGTGAAGTTAACAGTCCTATTAGGACCATCAACCAGTTTTTAAGTTTCTTTTTAGATTTTACTTTATTGCTGTGTATAAAAAATGAAAAAAAATTTTTCTGTATATGAGCTAAAGATTGTTACAGTTCGGTCTTGTTTATTAAAACTCAAGCACATATATGAAGCTGTGCAATTACTGATTTTTTCCTCCATTTTTTAAAAAATTATTAAAATAATACAGGAATTTAATTGTTTTTAAAACATGCACATCAACTGGGTTTTTTGTTTACCCTCAAATATATTCAGTGTGTATGATGGCAGGGTAAGTTTCTTCCCATGTGGTTTGACAATAACCTGGGGCTTTCAGCACGGCCTGTTAGAAAATGTGTCTGTGTTAATGATAGTGTTCATGAAATCATCGTCTGTCACCAAAGACAGTGTGAAAGGGTGCAAGAATAATGCAGATTGTCTGTTTGTCCATTTGTGTGCATGTAAGTGTAACTGATATGAAAGTGGATAATAATTGGAAGACTGGAATCTGGACTGTAAAAAATATGTCCCATAGAAACATGGAACCTGGACTGTAACTAGGAAATCAATCATCTAATGGCTTCTGGCTACAAATGGCTACAAATGTCTTCAAGTAAACCAGTATCAATGATCCCCTGGCCCCTGGTATCAGACCTTAATTGACTCATTTCTTTTGTTAAGATTTGAAAAATTATTACTGTGTCCCTCTAAGAATTCCAAACCTGAATTCCTGAATGCAAATGGAAGTAGGTAATTCACATGGCATTGTTAGTAAGCATAGAAGTGGGTTTTGTTTATGTGCACAGTTGTTGGCCATGCAAAGGTGTGTGCCTCCAGAATACGATACGAAGTATGTGTGTCCAGTTTTTCACTTCTTAAGCAACTGAACCCTGGAACCCTAACAGCGTCTTTTCCCTTTATGCTGTGTGCCTGTGCAAAGATGTGGAAAATGTAAATCAAAATTCCGCTAGAGATTAGAATTTTGAATGTATCCTGCACCATCTTCCTAAAGTGGAAAATACATGAAACAAAACTAAGCAACAGAGGCTGACCAAATACAGAGCAGACAACTAAAAACATGACAACTAAAATACCTATTTGTCATTTAGGATTATCTGGATGAAACAGAAGAAGATATTGATGACATAGTGGCCTCTCGTTATTCAAGGAAACATGGACATTTGACAAGTGGATTATCAACAGTAAGATCTTGAGTAGAAAACATATGCTTTTTTCTTCCACGGAAGACCATTGTTCCTCCAAAAAGCAATTTAACTTCATACCACTTAGCAGCAGACCATTTTTCATCCTGCACATGAGAAACATCCTTTAACATTTAGATAGTTTTTCTACTATATTTTTAATGCTGTTCAAAGCTAAAATGCTGTTCTCTGCAGCACATGGAAAGAAAAAACCATTTTGCATACTCATCAGCAGATTTCCTCACATGCTTAGGTTACCACCAAGCTGACATGTGGAGAAGGCAAACCATTGGAGTTTGCAGTACATGACTGCTCAGCTTTGCAGAGGAGCACTTAATCTTAAGTTACTTGAAATGAAGAGAACAAGGCTGTGGTGGGATCTTCTGTCTCGAACCACTTTCTGATTGTTTGGGTTGTTGGGACACAAATACTTATCTGTGTGTTTGCGTGCATACCACTTCCATGGCATCATTGTCCATCCCCCAACCCAGTTTCTCCCTTTCTTCATGACATGGTTGCTATGCCACCCACATCTTAAAAGTATTTCTCTTTACAGTGAGGAGGGAGGTACTTGGGGATTTTGGTTGGTGACAACTTTTCTACCTTCTGCAATAATTGTAGTATTTTTCTGTTATATCCTTTTGTTTCTTGTCATACTGTAAATCAGATGTTTGAGTCTTGTGATTGTCTAACTGTTGCAACTAAACGTTGGTTTTAAAAGGATAGCTGCATTTTTAGGTTGTAAAAGGTGCTTACAAAATTGGTATGACCAGCCTTATGCAGTTTATTATGCAGTCTGTTATTCACTGGGAAAGAAAACGCATGATAAAAGTAGCCTTTAACATATCTAGTTTATGACTGCCTGCTGTGTACCTCATTTTTGGGATCTTACACTTAGGATGTGGGCAACTGATAGCATCTTCAGAAAAGTCGTGAAGCCCTCTCTGACCACTCTTCTTTATGACTTGTGCCTAAGAATAGCTCTGGTCAGCATATAGAGTACCAGAAAACTGCAACAAACTCCAGGTAGAAGATGAGACAGCTGAAGAGGATGAAGAGGGATGAGTCTGTATGCTAAAAGGGAAGAGAAAATTTGGTCCATGACAGTAACCAATGAACTGTCCTTTCTAGACTGCGTCCCCATTAATCCCCATACAAGGAGGGCCCAGGGAATGCCCACTTAAGTTCTTGACCCCAAAGAGATGGAGTTGGCTGAACCCAAGCTTGGCTTACCTGGGGAGGAGAAAGGGCTGAGAAAATTACCATCAGAGCATTTTGGTATCTTAGATCTGGCCATGTCCAGACCCTTTTCCCTTCTAATTTGTGTAGTTCACAGAAACAGACACAACAGAAACATGTGGCACTTCACACCAAGTCAGACTTGAGCAAATGTAGCCTGTTGACGTTGGTGTAATTAGACCCACTTACCCGAGGTTGACTATGACTCATTGTCTCCAGTGCTTGCTGGTTCCATGGATTTTATGGACAGAATTATTTTTATTTCCTCTGAATATTGATACGAGGGTTGCGGGTGCTTAAATGCTCTCTCTGTTTAGACCAGTAATTGAGGAAATGCATTTAGAGACTCTTCCCTCAATGTACTGTAGGCAGCATTCTGTCTATGCATTGGGTTTTGTCCTTTGCTGTAGATTTCCCTTTGACCTTTTCCTTAAGCAGAGCGCAGCTTTTCCACTGCTGTAGATTTGAGATAATCTCACATCTCAATGCTCTCGTTTCTCTGTATTCACCATGACATGATTTTTAATGTCACTGCAATGCTGTGTTAATGGCAAAGTTGCAAATGGCAAGCTGTTGCTCCCTGCAAGAGCAGGTCAGTTTTACAGGTTCCTTTTTCACTCCCCTTAAGTGTCTGTTACCAGTTCCTAACATTCCCACTCTCTCTTATTTTTGCCTTTCCTCTGCCTGTTGTAAGCCTTTGAGCCTTCTGTGCTGTACAGATTTTTTTAATCTACTTATCTGTCAAATGACTGTGTACTATTAAGTCACATTGAAGTAATGTTATTAATGAACAGTAGGCTCTAACTGCATGTTTTGTTTTTTTTTTTTTTTTTTTTTTTTTTTTTTTCAAATACGAGATTTTAAAATACAGTATGAGTATTGTGACAATGAGCATTTGAGGTAAAGGAAGAAATATCTCAAAGGGTAGCGATACTTGAAATCTACCTGTAACATGAACGAGCAAAAATGGAAAGTGATATTGAACAGGAACTGTAGCTCAACATTAGGGTATTTTTCTTTGTGTTTTCACAAAGCTAATATATGAACTATGTATTTAGTTTTCGCTGCATCCTCCACCACTTTTCCTCTTCTAAACACATTAATGTGGTGTCAAGATGCATCACATCAGTAAGGCTCAATTGTTCCAGTGCCTTACTGTAGCGATAAGATATGATGCAAAACAAATATAATTCTTAGTGAGGTACTAAAATGAGGCTCTGCATCCTCCATATGTGGTGGTTGTTTACTACTTATGGAACTGGAAAATGAGTGGACGTTACATTTAGCATATGTGATGTTCAGTGTAAATGCCACAGTACAGCGTCTGTGGGGAAAAAAGTATATCAAATACTTCTACAAAATTTGAGTTATCTTTGTGGTTTGTAAGCAGTTCAGAAATTGTGTTTGCATAAATTCTAGGGTCAGAGGTCATCTATTTAGGTTTATATTAGAGGTTATCTATTAGGACTTTCTGTTGGTTTTTTTTTCCTCAATCATTTATCCCTTGCTGCCCACTTACCTAAAGATCAAGCAAAAGAATATTTGGATTCAGTAGCGAAAAACTCATCCGTCTTCTCATGTTGGTATAACCTTGTTTGTTTTCTGAAGTGGGCACACAAATTGTTACTTTCCTGTTACAGGGCTAATGTAGGCATTTTGTAGCACATACTGGGACCGGTAAGTTCGCTAAAAGTGTCCAAGGATATCCACTTTCACATACGCTAGAGGTGGAAATATGTAAATGGTAAAGGCTGGAATTTAGCTTGAGGCATGTTAGGAATAGGAGGAAATATGACGCATTTGTCGGTGTGTGTTGCTAATTCTCCAGTAATTTTAACCAGTCCCGTTCGTGGAATTTCAGCCAATTGTACAAAGAAATAAAAGGACAAGCATTTTTCTTTTTATTAAATGAAGGATAAAGACGGCCAGCAGAAATACAAAAACCCACCATATTTTGCCGTTTGTTATTCCTACATGATGTATAACATTAACTTTATGGATAATGATTGCTTCCTCTGGTTTTTCATGTCTGTTCTTGTTTACCATATTGACACAGGGCTGCTTATCTCTCCAGCTTTCTTTGCTGCAGGGCCCTTAGGCCCTTAGTTGAGTTTTGCCACAGACCAAATCTTTTTGTGTGGCTCTTCCCCTTGACTGTGCTTTTCCTTCCTTCCTGCAGCTGATAAGGAAGGAGGTAGATGAAGATGGAGTTTCCCTTGAGGTCATTGGTGAGATTTCCAGATACTGCTCTAGCAAGCAGAAAGGGGCAAATGTTTCCTCAAATATTCTATTAATGTCTTTTTTCCCAGAGTGACATGTTTAGATGTTTGTGTGCGATTTTATCTGTTCTTACAAACTGCACAGAGAAACTGCGATTTCTTACAGAGGCGCCAATCCTGCAAATATATGACTGCTTAGCTTTTGACTACCTTAAGTGAGGACTGACTTCATGTAGACATAAATGAGGACAAATCCAAATACAATCCAATACAAATCCAAATCTGTTGAGCTGGTATTCTAAAATGTAATTTGTTTATTTTGATACAGCAGATACTTCATTTCTATTTAATTACCTTGAGCCATGCATCCCTCAGTACTCAAAGTATTTGGAAAACACTTAGCATTTCTCTGATTTGGTAATACCTTTTTCTTTCTTTCTTGCTATGGCTTTGCAATACAAACTTCCTTTACCTGTCTATGTAGGTAAAGATTTATTACTGCGCTTATTCTCTTATTGCAGCTACCTAATGCTCTTTCCTCTTGATCTTTTGCACTGCCTTCTTTAAAGAACTCCCCAGAAGGCTCTGACAGAAAATGGACGTATTTAAATGTGCCTGAAGCAGACGGTGATACTGTGAGTTCTCCTGAATCCTCTGCTTAGCTTACTTTTAGGGTTTCTCTCTCATTTTTCCCTCTTTGTTGAAGACTGTACTTGTGTGTCTTGCAAGGGTCCTATGTGTTAGGACTTAGATGGTTATATATGTTTTTGAGCAGTCTTGCTCAATGACTCAAAAGAAAACATGCACCAGATTTCTCGAATGCTTCCAGTTCTAGCAGCGTGCATCTTGCTCTGGTTTTCTCTAAAAATGTTTAGTTCTCTCCTAATTGTAATATTTTGGAAGAGGAAATCCTAATAGCAATACTCTGTATGGTGTGTGTGAAAAAAAGAGATTGAGGGGTGATATATTATGTTGCAGTGGAAAAATTTGTGAGATTGCTGCTAAACTTTTGGATTTAGGAAAATTGCAGAAATGGTGGGTAGTGAATTTTGCTCATTCTTTTAGAATTCCTAATGAGAAGTGAATTTCACTTTAAACAAACATGGATTTATACCATCTCCATTATGGGAAGCATGCTTATAACTTTTTCTAATGGTTCTGTCAGCAGTTGTCTTATGAGACAGTAAAAATTAGGTGGACAGCTGAGCCAGAGACGTGATTTTTTTTTTCTGCTTGGAACTTACGTGAGCTTACAATTTATGTAGGCTGTCTGCTCTTCAGTTCATGCATGAATTAAATGGCGGTAATTTAGATTCAGTCATGTTTATAAATAGGTTTGAGTCCAGCATGGAAAAACATCAACTGTCTAGACATTTAAGCTTTTATTAATTATAGTTCTTATTCTCTTTTACATCAAATGGTGGTATTTTTGTTTTATGATATGTCTGTTTTCATAGCAGGTCCTAACAAGTGTGACAATGTTGCAAGGCTGTAGCTGTATGAAAGAAAGCAGATTGTGGAAAAGAGTAATTTGTTTAAACCTCTAAGTCCTTTTTCTCTCGCCCTCCAGACTAGCATTAACAGCATGCTGAGCGTATATAGTGAAACTGGTGACTATGGCAACGTGAAGGTCAGTGGTGAAATCCTTCTCAGCGTCAACTACAGCTACAAAACAGGTGCCCTCAACATCTTGGTGAAAAGTTGCAGAAACCTGGCCGTTGCAGATGAGAAGAAGCAAAGGACCGATCCGTAAGCACAGAGAAGAATTTCCTTTTAGTGTCTGCTAGGGGTGTCCTCCACCATGTCACACGCTGTAGTCAGTGACATAGCCTGGGGTTGTGATATGAGCCTGAGAACTCATAGCATCCAGTTGCTACAGGCCAGCATTCTGATGGTGGTTGGTTTTGGATTCCCTGTGGGAAATGCATTTTCAATATGTTTATTAGGGCAACGTGTGCCTGTTCTGGGGAAACAATAAGATTACTTAAATTATCAACCTGATTGATAGTAAAAGTGCAAAAAATATGAATGAATAGGGAGGCTGAATTGATTTCTTCTAGAATATAGAAAATGTGTACTATGTAAATTCTCTCAGCACGAAGTAGTAATTAGTGTCTCTAATCATGTGTAATCCTATCGTATGTAAGGTATGAAGTTTTTCATTCTCTTGTATTTTCAGTGTATGTGTTGTTGTATGTAACCAGTCAGTAATCGTATACTACAAAAGGGAAAGCTTTCTGTGTGTCTGACAATAAGTAAATTAATATAGCTCTGCCTTTTGTTATTCTGATCCTATCAGACTAACATTGCTGTGTTTGTAAAGACCACACCTTTCCATGTTTCACGCATTCTCTGTTATATGTGTACATTGTTTAGAATGTAAAACTTAATTTCCTCGTATGTGTTGCTGAGGCAGCAATGTCAGGTCCTTGCTCAAATTGGTCATTTTTACTCCTTGCTAATAATTTACTACTTGATCTGCAGATATGTCAAAGCATACCTTCTGCCTGATAAGTCCCGCCAAAGTAAACGCAAGACCAAAATTAAAAGTAACAGCACCAATCCAGAATTTAATGAAACGCTGAAGGTGAGAACACTGTCTCTCTCTCAGGCTGTGATGAATGTTCCGCTTGTGCTCACAGGCTTTTTCTATCTGTGTTGCAGTATGGGGATTAGAATTTTGAAGCGATGCCTCAAAAAGGAAGGTATTTAAGCAAAAACATCTAGTAATCTTATGAGTTGTAATTTCTGGCTTTCAGCATTGAGGAAGTGATTCTATTTGGTTCTCCCCTTTACAGGTAAAACTTCTATTAGTTTCCATAGGTCTCTTTCAAAACTGTTCATGTTCGTAACTAACCTGAGCTCAGAGTTGTTAAAAGCACCTCAAATATTTTGCACGCCCTAAGTTAGCAACTGGTGCTGAAGTAGAGATAGCTTAAAACTTCCCATCTAACTGATTTCGAAGAGGAAAGAACCTTTTGCAGCAAGATCTGAATTTCTCTGGAAGCTTTAATTTATTTTTAAAGAAGAACTGACTTTGATAAGAAAATGCCAACAACAGCTTCACTACCTGCCTTCCTCAAAAGCTGTGGTAGTCATTTTCTGTTGCAAAAGACAATGACAGATTACTTCCTCGAGGACTGGTGGAGCACAACGCCCAGGGTCTTTCCTTCCTTGCCTTTTGCCCACATCCATTACAGAGGCTGAACTATTTTGAGCTCCTTATGAGCTGCTTATTCACCTCCTTGGCTCTGTGGTGAAGGATGGAATGGCACAGTTTCTGCCCAGTTCACTGCCTGCCTGGTACCTGGACCACAAGGCTCCTGGTGATTCCCCTTCCTGTCAATTGACAAGAGTTATCCCAGCCGTCTGTCATGAGGCCAGAAACTCTTTTTAGTTTCTCCTGAAATACTTTTTCTTTTTTTTTTCTTTTTCGTAATTTCAGTGATGTTTTAAATAAGTTTCTTATAATAGAGGCTAATATATGTTCCCTGGCCAGTATACTTGGCTTAACCTGGCTACAAAACCATTTTGCAGACTTACACACACTTGGTCTGGCCAGACTGCTTGCCAAGGGAGAGCCTTTTGTATAGCCTAATTTTTAAATGGTTTATAGTAAAGTTAAGACTTGCCTGAACTGGAAAAAAAATAAAATGTGTTAGACTCTATTTAGCAAGGCACATAGCACTAAACATGTTTGCTGGTAGGGAACTTGGTGAGGTCCCGTTTTACCTCAAACCAGGACATTAGGATAGGCCCTAGCAGCGTGTTAAAAATGTGAATTGTAACAAAGAAGGCTTACTTGAATTGTGGGTAAGTAAGCAAGAGCTACATCTGTTCATCCCAACTGTAACTACTGTTAAAAAAGAAAAGAAAAATAATTAAATCTATCTGTATCTTCCCTCTTTGACTTTTATTCCATTGTTGCTAAATATGACCTCTTTCACAGAGGACTGTTGGCATCTAGGATTAAGCATTGTAGACATATCTGTACATGAATAGCCTACTTGGGTGGCTCGCCAACTGACTTGACTGCTTCAGCTTTTGGAGAATATGTGTCTGTGTTCAAACATTGTTCCTTATGCAAAAAAAAAAAAAAAAAGACATCTGTGTCTCTTCAGCTAACACTAGCAGAAGGGTGAATTTCAGGGAATTAATAGGCCTTTTGCTAGAAGCAGAGTGCGCAGAGCTGGAATTCCAGATGCTCATAATTTTCTGTGTATTTAATAGAATATGATGTTTCTTCAGAGGAGTTTTCTAATAGCTTTCATAACCAACAGCGGTTACTAAGGCTGATACGCTTGGTGCATGCTTTGCAGATGCAGTTTTGCTTGTTTTCAGAACAATTTTTCATAAGTTACAAAGATGCAATTGAAAAGGAGAGGATAGCATTTCTAGAAAGTAGTGTACAGCAGACGCTCTTTAGGCATGAAAGAACCAGTGGGGTTTCTTCTTACGAACTGAACTTTGACGTTGATCTGCTGCTTTTTCATAAACTTATACGGAATTAACAGGATCATAGTTTTAAGCATCATAATAGTCATAAATACCCAGTAAATAATACAGAAAAAACCCGCAGTCGTGAGAGTAACATTAATTACAATTAGATGCATACTGCAAAGAAAAGAGTTAGATTTAACATTAACATTATGAGCTTTCTCGTTAGATCGATCTTGTTTGCAAAGAAAACAAATCTCTTTCATGCTGCATTTGTTAGCTGCTGTGGGCTCTGTGAAATTGAGCTAGAGCTGTAAAAGGCTCCATGGAAACTATTATTTATGCTTATTCTGCGAGTTTCTTTTTCTCTTTTTCTGTTGGTAGTATGTCATCAGTCACACACAGCTAGAAACCAGGACCCTGCAGCTTTCTGTCTGGCACTATGACAGATTTGGACGCAACAGCTTCCTTGGGGAGGTGGAAATTCCATTCGATTCCTGGAACTTTGAAAATCAGGGTGATGAGTGGTTTGTGCTCCAGCCTAAGGTAAGGGTTTCCAGGGGCCAGTGAAAGTGTTGCGAAGCAAATTTAGTAGGGCTTAGTTATTTTTCCTTTGGAACGTGCTTATAAAACTGTGACTTTGAATGTCTAATATTCTCATAAAAATAATATCTTTGTTCTTTATTTGATCAAAACATACTGGTTTTAGTCTTCATGAAAGCTTCACATGTAATTGGCTACTTAAAAACAAACACACACCCCCCACACCTTTCAAATAAAATGTAAGTTCATCTTGTAACAAACTGCAGCGGAGAAATGACCTAGTAAAGAAATTGTTTATTTTTCAAAACTAGCATGTGAACCAAAGGACTTTTCTAGCACTCCCCCCTACGCAACCCTTAACAGTTTATTAAAGAAATAGATCTTTTTTGTTTCAATTCAAAGTGCTTCAGTCTTTTCAGCTGTGACAAAATGACTTATTAATCTCTTACTCACCTTAGCTAGGAAAGTACGAGATAAGGCTTCTCAGCAGACACATCAATTGGTCTGTGAAACAGGACTTGCATTGTACTTAGCTAAGGATAGGATGACTTTTCTCTCTAGGGCACCCCCTTCTTTGGCAAAGGTGTTTGTTTTTGGAAGAGATTCAAAGAGCTATTGTAAGATAGAGGATTACAGGCTTCTGTCTTGCTTGCTCCTGCAGCAGCCAGAATCCCCAGAAATTCCAGTGGTTTAGATAGCCACTTTAGAAAGTGTATTTTTCTTGCTGCAGAAAAATCCAAGGTTTTACCGCAAGTGATGTGGAGATAGACTCAGATGACTTGTTTGCTCTGTGTTCACTATTTTTAAGGAAACAGTGTTATATGCAGGGTTTTAGGAGGGAGTGTTTGATTTGTGCCTTTCAGGTGGGAGATGGATCTGAGCCTTTGTGAGGTTTACATGTAACTGTCACATATGTGTATTTAGTAAATAATTTGCTAGAAGATATGTAAAGAAATTGGTCTCTTCTTTGAACATGTACACACGTCACACTTTGTAAGTGGCAAGGAAGATCATTCCCAGTTTCCTAGTTCAGCTTTGTTAATAAGGGTGACCACCAGCTCTTCCTTCATGGTCCAGACGAGGTGAGACCAGGAAGAGAAAGTGGCTAATGATGGTAAACATATGTCCAGGGCAGGATTATACCGTCCTCCTTGCAAGCTTGCTTCATGTAAGTTTGTTGGGTCTGCTCTTGAAGCAGAAGATACATCTGCAACATCTCTGTCATAGCTCTGGCTGGTGTCAGATGTTGCTCTTATTTAGTTCCCACCAGTCTACAACAGTAAGGTACACATCTAATATTTATTTTACTTGCAGTTTGTATGCAATGTTGGCCTGAAATTCAGCTTCTTATTGTGCAGTCTCTTTGTCATCTCATTTCAGTCTTTGGGGATTTGTCTGTGGATGGGTGGTTTCTTTTAATCCGGGGGAGGGGGCTGGGAAGAGAGTCATGAAGCTCTCCTGCTCAGGAAAAAAGTAATGAGGAGCTAAGCGTTTCAGCCATTCCAGCTGGGAGGTGTTGTCTGATTATTTCCAAAACCATTAAAAGGATTTTTTAATGAGTTCTTTTTTACCAAAGAAAGCAAACACAGGTCTTGTCTGCCTCCTAAATTGTTACAAACAATGTTTCTAAACTTAAAATGCTGCTAAGATTGTTGATCAGCAAAGGGGATAACATTTTTGAAAAATCAATTACTGCATTTTGACTTAAAAAAAAAAAAGCACGGGTTAATACATATGCAAATTACATGCTGTCCTCTCATATGAACTGCCTGATAGAGATAGGAATGGCAGTGAAACATTTCCTGGGGTTTGTTACAGCACTTTATTTATTTTGTCATGAATCATTTATCTGCTTTAGTGAAAAGGTTGGAGACTTTAAGACCTGTTTCTTCTATGAGCATCGAATGTCTGTTTTCAAGAGAAGTGTGCTTAAATCAGAAAAAGACGAGAAAATAGTTATGTGGTTAAAGAGGGGGCAGAGTCTAGAGCTATGTTATACGTGGGTTTGGGGAGGAGGCTGACAAATTGTTCCTGACCAAAGAACTTATACCATCACTTGTCCACCAGCAGCACAGAAAACATAATCCTTGTTGCCTTTATGGGAAACTTGATCCTAAACTTACGTAGTTCAGACTATAAGTGAGATGCCTGACTGGTAGGATTTAGATATTGTGCAAATTATTCCACAGTGGTTTACTACAGGTTTTCTTTCGTTCTCTGTTGTAGCAGCTGGCATCAGACAGTGGTGGAAACAGGACCATATTTCTCAGAGTCAGTGCAGGAATGTCTGCGTTGCTGTAAAAGTGCTTCAAAGTCACAAAAGGGCCATGTTGTTATGACTAAAATTGCTTTGTTCCCTGTCCCATCCTCGTGTACAAACAGCCTTAGCCCCGCTAAACATGGTTAGTGCCTTAGCCTGGACTCTATGATATAAAGGCAGTGCTGACTCTGCATATCACCATAATGTATTTCTGGTGGGTTTTTTTGTTCTGTTTTGTCTTGATAATAGAATTTTGACCTTCCTGGGGAGTCAGGAAACATGCTGAATGCATCTCAGAGAAATACTGTCACTGATCAGACAGACATTCATTTATAAGCAGTTCTCTAAAAGCGGTGTGGTACCTTGGTATGTGTGTCTTAGCACTCCAGGGCACTGTCTCTTAATACGTGTGCTTTGTCACTGTGATGGATCACAGGAAGATTTATTTGCACCCAAACCTAAGCACTGAAGCATCTACAGAAATGCAAGCATCTGAGTAGTCCCACCTCCATTAGTGGACATCGCTGAGCAAGGTTAGGATAGAGCTGATCTCTAACGTGAATCTGCAAGACTTCTTTTTCACTGCCCTTTATTTTTCTAGAAGTCAGTTTGAACTGACACACCATGTTCTCTTTGCATTGCATCTATTGTTTTTAAAATTTAGTTTCCAACTTACAATGGGAATGGAAGTTCAGCACATGTCAGTGAAGGCCTAATGTTCTTTTAACAAGGATGCTCTGAAGAGTACTGAATGCGTTATTTCTGGGCAAAATTCAAATATTTATAAAACAAAAAGATGCAGAAAGAGTAGCTGTGTAGAAAAGAACAAGGATACTGGCAATAACAGTTTTCAAGAAGTTTTTCTATTTCAGAGCTGGACTCTGCTCTCCTCCCCCATCCTGGTTCCCCACATCTTCATTCCATGAGTGACTCATGAGTGACTCTTCTAAAATATATGAAACGAATTATCGTGTAAAATTGCAATTGGAGGAAATAAGGGCTGCATGTCATCTTAAATTAGCTGCCATTTATATGTCCAGAAATAAGTTCAAGGTTTTTTTCTGTTTGTATGCTTCACTTATTTATGCTAGATACTTCTCTCCTGTATGTGTTCACACAAGAGTGTCTAATGCCAAGTGGCTTTATTCTCCTAAGTGCGTGCATTCCCTAGCTCATAAAGTTTTCTAAAATGTGACTGCATTCAATCTGGAATGTCTAATTATCTGAAAGTGGGCTGGTATGTCTTGATACGTTTAAGAACATTATATGGGTACGACAAAATTAGAATCAAAAGGAGAAGGTGAATGCTTAACCTTAGCTGGATTTCTGTCTGTCTGTTTGTTTGGTTTTTTTATTTTTCAGGTGGAGGTTTTCACAGATGTTGGGCTTCAATATAAAGGAGAACTGACAGTTGTCTTACGTTACATTCCCCCAGACAGAAACCTAATGCTTCCTCTAGGGCAGTTTCAAGGTAAAACAAACATTAATGGCAGCGTATGATAACACTCCTCTGAGTATTAAAAATATTCACCTAGGGTGAAGTAATGGTATTAGTGAAGATTGAAATCATGCTTAAATATACTGGTTGTCTTTATCTGTGGAAATTCTGAACCATGTGTTTCTCCTGCTCCATCCTCTTCTCTTATATTGAACTTGAAGGGAAGAGGAGTGTGCAGTCAAGTGTTGATGCATGGCTGTGATCTAATTAAAAAAAAATTGAGACATTAGATAACATGATCGAGGACAGCCACATAGAAATAAATTGTCTACATCATACTCTGTGTTCTTTGTTCAGCTAGTCATATGCAATGTGTAGCTGATTGAAGTAATAAACTTCACTTAGTTCTTCATGCTTAATTGTCCTTAAGGTTACCTATCTCCGAATTTTCAAGTTTTTCACACTGTTTCACCTCTGCTCAGTTTTACTGTATTACTGCTGTAATTCAGTCCTGTAAAATATTATTTGAATTCTTTAGGGTAAGCCATTATTTTCATTAAAAATGAACAGGGGAAAATATTTACTAACTCTTTGCATTGTAGTAGCAGAGGAACAGCTATCATCTGAAGTGAAAGATTTATCAGCAGTCCTGCCTAACCGGGGAGGTCTCAGTTGACTGGAGGTTAGCAAACGTGATGCCCATCTACAAGAAGGGCCAGAAGGAGGATCAAGGGAGCTACAGGCCTGTCAGTCTGACCTCGGTGCCAAGGAAGGTTATGTAGCAGATTATCTTGAGTGCCATTATATGGCACCTGCAGGACAACCCGGTGATCAGGCCCAGTCAGCATGGGTTGATGAAAGGCGGGTCCCGCTTGACTAACCTGATCTCCTCCTATGACAAGGTGACCCACTTAGTGGATGAGGGAAAGGCTGTGGATGTTGTCTACCTAGACTTTAATAAAGCCTTTGACACAGTTTCCCATAGCATTCTCTTGGAGAAATTGGCTACTCATGGCTTGGATGGGCATACTCTTTGCTGTGTAAAAAAACTGGCAGGAAGGCCAGGCCCAAAGAGTGGTGGTGAATGGAGTTAAATCCATTTGGTGGCTGGTCACAAGTGGTGTTCCCCAGGGCTCAGTACTGGGGCTGGTTCTGTTTAATATCTTTATCGACTATCTAGATGAGGGGATCGAGTGCACCCTCAGTAAGTTTGCAGACGACACCAAGATAGGCGGGAGTGTCGACCTGCTTGAGGGTAGGAAGGCTCTGCAGAGGGATCTGGACAGGCTGGATCAATAGGCCAGGGCCAATGGTATGAGATTCAACAAGGCCAAGTGCCGGGTCCTGCACTTGGGTTGCAACAACCCCATGCAGTGCTACAGGCTGGAAAACTGCCCGGCAGAAAAAAACCT
The DNA here is from genome assembly GCA_013397275.1 of Burhinus bistriatus. Taxonomy (NCBI): domain Eukaryota; kingdom Metazoa; phylum Chordata; class Aves; order Charadriiformes; family Burhinidae; genus Burhinus; species Burhinus bistriatus. The sequence continues at coordinate 214,051 of VYXH01001027.1, read as the reverse complement.
GGGGGTATTGGTTGACAGCTGGCTGAATATGATGAGCCAGCAGTGTGCCCAGATGGCCAAGAAGGCAACAGCATCCTGGCCTGTATCAGGAGTAGTGTGCTGAGCAGGACTAGGGAGGTGATTGTGCCCCTGTACTTGGCACTGGTGAGGTGCCACCTTGAATACTGTGTTCAGTTTTGGGCCTGTCGGTACAAGACAGACATTGAGGTGCTGGAGCATGTCCAGAGAAGAGCAATGAAGCTGGTGAGGGATCTGGAGCACAAGTCCTATGAGGAGCAGCTGAGGGAGCTGGGGTTGTTTAGCCTGGAGAAGAGGAGGCTGAGGGGAGACCTTATCACTCTCTACAACTACCTGAAAGGAGGTTGTAGCAAGGTGGGGGTCGGTCTCTTCTCCCAAGTAACAAGTGATAGGACAAGAGGAAATGGCCTAAGTTGCACCAGGGAAGGTTTAGATTGGATATTAGGAAAAATTCCTTCAGTGAAAGAGTTATCAAACATTGGAACAGGCTGCTCAGGGAAGTGGTGGAATCACCATCCCTGGGGGTATTTAAAAGACAGGTAGACGTGGTGCTTAGGGTCATGGTTTAGCGGTGGTTTTGGCAGTGTTACATTGATGGTTGGACTCGATGATCTTAAAGGTCTCTTCCAACCTACACAATTCTATGATTCTATGAAAGCAATCACTGGGTAGCACCTGAGTGTACATGGATATACCAGACACAGGTATATCACTGTCTTAGTGACAGAATTGCTTGTTAGCATTAGGATTTGATAGATGTATTAGACTTTTTTTCTTTTTCTTTCTTTTTTTTGACAGATGATATTGCCTCTGCTAACAGTAATTCCAAGCTTTTCTCTCTTAAAAGCTAATTGATGTCTGAAAAGTCCAGATACACGCTATCTGCTTTTTTTTTTAAATTAGTGCATTTTAACGTTACTCCTGATCTTTTTTTTCTGATATTTTCAGCCTGAGTCAGTGTGTATGATCCCTGCTGATAAGCCTCTTAGAATCTGCAGCAGTAGCAAGTACATGTGTCCTCATGCTGCCGTTCAAAAGCAGTAGTGTGCCAGTGTGCACTGTGTCCTTTGTCACAGTCTCTGAGGAGCACTGCATCCTTACACATGGAATGTATGCGGTGTACTTCTTTATTTTAAGCTTTGGGACAGAGGTTTTATACCTTGCTTGTGGTGGAGGGATGCCTTAGCATCAGTGGTGGAAGTGGATTCTGACGAGAAGGTAGGACTTACAGGATATGCACTTCTTTGTGTTCAGCACAGTAATCCACAAATACTTGTATTCAGAAACAACTTCAGATAGGGCATCCTGTTGTGTCCAGGAAGGACTAGCTAGTTACATGGTCAAGTTCTTTATCAAATATGGAGTGATTTTTCTGCCCCTGCCTTATTAGTTTCTCTACCCATAGAGAATCAGAATCTCATTACAAGAAATATTTTAATCCCATTGCAGGAAATGAGTGAAAGAATCTAGCCAAGATGACTTACATTTCCAAATCAGTCTTGCAGTGTATAGATAATTTCTGATGATGACGTTGCAACTCTGTTCTGTGTATAGGAAAGAAGAGCTCTAAAAAAGGAAAAAAGGGAGACTCTCACATGCCATCTGGAGGTATATTAGAAGTGCTCATCAAAGAAGCAAAGAATTTAACAGCAGTGAAATCAGGAGGCACATCTGACACTTTTGTGAAAGGGTCTGTGTTTTTTTTTCCTCCCCATTTTTTTAATGGCTGCACTGAATCATGTTTTGGCTGACCCAGTTTTTTTCAATATATCTGTATATATGTGTATGGAGTGTCAGTCCTGAAAAAAAACTGGCACCTCAAAACGGTATGGTGAAAAGAAGAATGCTGTGGGATAAGGGCAGAGAGGTACGAATTGTCCCAGTGGTTAAATACAACCGTATTTAAATACTACTGAATCAAGAACCAGAACCATTTGTACGTAAGTATCCATTGTGCTAATGTGCACGCTGTTATGGCATATAATGTTTGGTAAAATAAAACACTTCCCTTGAGTCAACAGAGAGAGGTGGGTGATTATTCATCTCTCCTGGAGGCAAGAAGTTGTAAATTAGGGATCTCGCACTGGAGATGATACCTGATCTGACGGTGACATTTACATTTTAAGGAAATTGAAACAGTACATATTTTTTACTAGGAGAAATAGCCAGACTACGTCCTGAATAAGAAACTTATTTTCAGGAAGATACAAGTGTCTGTTTGGATTCCTTGTAAAACTGCAAATGGCACCTACAAAAGCTGGCATGCTCCATTAAGCTGATGTTCTTTCTAATGGATGTCACCTGAAACATGCAGAAGGAGAAAACTCATTATGTGTGTGAGGAAACTTTGTTTTGATTCAGATAAATATGCTAAATGAGAAAAGATCTTTCTCTCTTATACTGTAAATAGCTTTTTTTTTTTTTTTCTAGTGCTTAACTGGGAAAGCTCTTTGGCATGTAGTACAGTGTCAAGGAGCACATTTAAACCCTGAGGGTTCCCAGGAAGTGTATCACTGACTTCAAATGTAGTGTCTTAACTCGTAACTGTCTTGTTAGCATTTAATATTCTTTGACAGAAGATGTTTAAAGATTCTGCTCTGATGGCTTTCAGGTTTGATTTTAAAGATGCATCATTTTGAAAAATTTAAGGTCTGTGTCACTTATATGCCTGTATGCATGTGGGTATGTAAAAATATATATAGTATGACATATATGTACCTTTTTATTAGATAAGCAACATTTTGTGTTGGACAGTCAAAATCCAGACCATATAGAAAATGCTACATATAGGATATGCTCGTGTTTGAGTAAAATGAGCATACTCCTGCTTGCCTCGTTATACTGGATTTTTCATAAGTGTAAGTTATGCTTTTGCAATGTTTAATTTGGGAAATAATGGATAGCTTAAAACATTTTATTTGCCAGTTTTTGCTTTCAATACTAGCTGTCAGAACTGCTGATTTTTTAGATGTGCTCTAGTTCATTAATAATGGTTTGAGTGTTGTTACTAAATGGTGACCATAGAAAACATCCTGCTTTTAATTCCTTGGTGGAGCTGAGAATTTGTCTTGATCATGTAGTGTGCTTCAAACTATCACTAAGCTTACACACTCCATGTAGAAAACGTTTGAGCTATTCTTCCTATGTATTTGTTCTCCCATGCCGTATCTCTTCCTGGTATATGTGAGGGCATTTCCTTTTACTGAAAATAGACTGTCTGATCCCACTGGAGCTCGCAACAGACTCCAGGGAGAAAATGTTATCAAAGCCTTTTTACATTAGCAGTAGCAATGTGTGGCCAATAATTCTCCAGACTATCTTTAATTAGTGGTGTCTGCTGTTACTGACATGGACTATTCAGTAGAGTGGAACAGGAGCCTGTTTTCCTTGGACTGTTGGTCTGTCATATGTCATGGCTAAATGCATACTCAAGTTGCCGAGAACCAGTTGAGGTGCTGCAGTGGTCTAATCTGCACTGTTAGCTTGAGATAATTTGACACAGGTTAGCCCACTGTAGTCACCTAGCTCATGTTTATTGTCAAGTAAAAGCCTGTACAGGAATCCTGATCAAGGTCTAGTGATACAATTTGTTAGTATGTCTGACCCTTTAGTGTTACGTGCAACCACACAGATACTCCATTAGCTTTGCTGAAGGAGGTAAAGGTACAGACTATGAAAATTTGTACAGACCTCTGATTTTGAAACAAGAGTAGTAAGTTCGCTTAGTTTCATTAAAGGAATTCTCCACTGAAAGTAAAATGTGAAAAGCTTGTCAGACTTCATAGCATTAGTGTTTCTGCACTCAATAGGGAGTTCGGCAACTCAAATTAATAATGCTAACCTCCTTATCAGTCATGTCCATTTCTTTCTGGAGGACCTGCAGTCCTGCTTTGAGAGCGAGACTGGACTAGGTGACTCCAGAGGCCCCTTCTAGCCGACATTTTTATGAACCTGTCCATATTTAGCCTCACTGAAAGAAAAAGTTTGTGGTTAAGACCCAAGGCATGGGGCAAGGAGACCTAATTTCAGTTTCTGCTGGTGATACAAATGGAGCACAAATGCAAAATAGGCACTTCAGGTATATGCTTAATTTAGTAACAGTGGGGAAATGGGGTCCTGATCCTATTTGAGCCTCTACATGATTGTAATTCTTTGTGAATATTATGTGACATCCCATCTACATATTCAGTTTTCCTTTTTCCTGTCTCCCAGGTACCTTCTCCCAGATGACAGCAAAGCTACAAAACACAAAACTCCCATAATAAAAAAGAGCGTGAACCCCCAGTGGAATCATACCTTTGCTTTCAGTGGCTTGAATTCAAGGGACATACGTAACGCCTGTCTAGAACTGACTGTGTGGGACAAGGAGTCACTCTCCAGTAACATTTTTTTGGGAGGTGTCCGTTTGAGCACTGGAAATGGTAAGGTCCCACATGACTCATGTTTGCTTTTCTTATTCTGCTCTCCTTCCTCACTGCAAGGGATTCATGTATATGAGGGACAGAAATATTACTGAGTGTATGGAAAGTACATGGGAACTTGGGGAAATTGAAAAGGGAGAGAAGGCAACATGTAATATGTAGATGGTTTAGTTCTTTCCTCCATTGAGTGAGACACAAAAATCTGGTACCCAGTTGTGCTTCAGCAAAGTCTAGAAGAACTGGGAACACCTTGGTGTGTCCCGGTGAGGAGGAGGAGACTACTTTAGTCCAACAGCAGCCTTTCTGCTGGCAATGGTGTGATCTGGAAGAGGTGTGAAGCCATTCCTCCTAGTTGCTTGTGGTGCAAAGAGGGGAGATTTCTGTATGTCTGTCCATGTACCACAAAGGAGTGTAATGACAAACTGGTGCTCTCCAGGAGCTACCTGTTTTCAGTATAACTCCCTGTACAGGTGGTAGTGTAAAGTACTTGTCATCTTTCTATAGACTGCTGGAGCGAATGAGCAAGTATTAAGTAACTCCTTGCCAAAATGCCTCATGTTTTTGCAATCACCAGGTGTAAGTAATGGCAAGGAGGTTGACTGGATGGACTCTCAAGGGGAAGAGCAGCACCTCTGGCAGAAGATGATTGACAGTCCTGGAGCTCCTGTGGAGGGGATATTAATGCTGAGATCCAGCATGGGAAAACGCAGACTCTGAAAGACTTTAACTACTGAGGGGTACCACAGGTACTCCTGACTTCAGTGGTGTTCAGGCTTTTGTCACTTTGCCCATTTGAAAGTGGGGAAGGGTTGTACTCTTTGCCTTGGGTATTAAGGCTCCGAGTGAGATTTTAATGCATTCTGCACTTTCATGCACATGTTTGTAATCCAGGCTTCTTGTATGGATTATGTTTCTCCTGAAGCCAGTGAGAATTTGACCTTGTACAGAGATCAGACTGGCTTTCTCTGTCCCTTCTGGTGACTGGTGCGCAGCTGATGAAAACCTCTGCCTGGGGGGAGGCACGGAGTGAGCAAATTGTCTAGTTAGTCATTTAGTAAGTGATGCCTGGTTTACATATCTCCTTCTGGGTCAAAGATGGCCTAGAAGACAGCAGTGATACAGTACAAGCAGATGCAGAGTGAGTCTGAGCTTCGGCATTTGAAAGATAAAAAGCCATAACGTTATGAAGGATAACAAACAACGTTTCTTTATTATGTTTGCCTGTTGGGCTGTGCAGTGTGCAGGATGCAGGCTTGGGACCAAGAAGCCCATCAAGGAAGGCCAATGCACTGTGTGGCACATTAGAAGTAGGCAGCAGGTGAGCAGGTGTACAGTGCTGGTGTTCTGGCATTCTTCGGGTTATTTTAATGCACTGTATAAAAGGTAGACTTGGTTCACCATAATCAAAGAGCCTCTAATGAAAATAAATCGTAACAAATCTCCAAACCGTTTCCAGAACTACATGGTGTTAGTGTGTTTTTCATTCAGTTGACAGCGGTAGCCAAGATTTTCTGATGTCATTGAACAGAGGGAATATGTTCACATGCCTGTCCCCATCTGATGAGTTGCTGAGATGAGACACATACTGGGTTTGGACATAGTTAGCTAAGACCTTGATTCAACAGATCGTGTAGTAAAGTGACGTGATTAAAGCACATGCCAGAATGATTTTGCACAACTGTGGAATTTTCTCTGAAAGGGCTGGAATCCCATTCAGGCATGCCCATGCACGTTATTTATTAACCAGAATAGGACTTTTTTTCTCCTGAACTCCCCCTGTGAGTTTCCTGTGACTTGAGTGGATTTAATGATAAGAGTCAGTTTTGGCCAATTCAATCATTAATCTTATTAACTGTGACAATTGTTCAACAGTAATTTTGCCATTTGGTTTCCTGAAGTGGTTTTACACCTACTTAGATCCCCCATCCTCTGGGGACTTACGCAGGTCATGTGAAGAGCATGCTGTTTTGAATAGTTGTTGTGGGCTACTCCTACCTTAATAAGATAGAATTATCATCTTTTTTCAAGGACAACATATGTCTGCTTGCAAGATTGAATAATAATATAATCGCATGGCATGTGATTGCTCAGCATATAAGACAAAGGAAGATCAGTAAACTGAGTGAACATTTCTTCTGAATTTTCCAGAATTAGAACATAGCTTCCTATTTGAACTGGTAAATTCGTCTATAGCTATTCTTACTTCCCTGCCCCTCCCCGCCCCCCTCCCCCCCAGTGGTTTTGGTTTTTTTTGGAAGCAATGTAGTATTAGTACTAAGGAAACAAATTGAAATGTATGGAAACATAGTCCTTACATAAATTACTGGGGAAAAAAAAAACAACAAACGTTAAAAGAATGTCTCCTTCCCTGTAGGTCAAAACACCAGTATTCAAAAATTTCTGTGAAGAATAAAGACTGTAAAATCTAACTTGTTTGAGAGATACAAATGTTGTTCTTCACAATCCAGAAGCTGCAAGAAATCTAGATTGAGCAACAGCATATGAACTGATAGCTAAGTAACTACAGCTCGAAATTTTGACATCTGTAGCTGTCCTAGTGTACCATTATGTACATGTATTTAGAGCTGAATCCAAAACCTTAAAATCTTAACTTTGTTTTTTAAAAGATACTTTATGCTGGTTTGGTTTGAGTGGCTTGAAACTGAGGGAAGTGTACAAGTAGTCTTTTAAAATCCTAATATTATTAGATAAAAAAGAAATATTTATAACTGTTAAAAAGAGGACCTTGTTTTAATATAACAAGTTTTTTCATTATGAATATTTTCTATTACAGTTATGATATGACTTTAAAAAGTCATTGGAGGTACTGCTTGCCCAGTTTGAGACCCCCAATTTTCCAAAATTAATGAATCATCTTTGAAAATAAAGTTCCCTCAGAGAATCTCAGTTTGGGAACCAAAAGTCAGTAGTTGCTCAAGAAAACTGACTTCATTTTCTGTCTTTATTTATTCTTTTTTTTTTTTTTTTTTTTCCTGAAGTCCTGCTCAGATTGGGCAGTGAAGCAAGTCTAGTCTAGTTTCAGCTGGCTTTTCATTTTATGCCACAGATGCTGTGAGCAGATAAATTAGAGCACAAATATCAAGCACATACATTTTATGACCTTTTTCTTATCATAATAGTCTTTTAAGTATTAGATTTTTTTTTTATTATTTTTTGTATCAACATCCTCTAAACTGAAACAAAACCTAGCTTTTGGCACCTAAACTACCTCTGTCTTTAACAGAATTGATCTAAGTTGTCTCGGTTGTTTGTACTGAAAATCTGCATGTATTTTGGGAATAATAATATTACATTGACATGGAGGCAGAAGCTTGATTTTTCCACTTGCTGGAAGTTGATTCAAAGGGATAAAGCTTGTTAAATCTAAAGAAAATGATTCTTCAGGGTAAAATTCCAGTTAGAGTTGTAGAGGAACACAGGGCAGTCGGATGTTTTGGTTTTGTTTCATTTTGACGGTGAAACTGGGAAAATAAAAAGAATACAAAAATTCCTCTAGGTTGGACCCCAAAATGGAAAACCTTTTTCTCTTGCCAAATTGAAAAGCTTAAAATGTTTTTGAACTGAACTAAAACTTTTACTTTTACATGGAGTACAAGAGTTTGTCTAATTTTTGAATGATATTTTCTAACCTTCTAAGCAATAACCTTTTGGTTAAATCAAGTCTTGCTTTGAAAGGAAAAAGTCCGTGCTTTACCACGTCAGCTTCTGCCCATTTTGATCTACTGGCAGAATTTGTGATGGATGGACTCCTCAGGGAATTGTCACTCGGCTCATATGTGGGCTTTAAGTTCTGTCTTTTCCTTCCAAAGGGCCAAAATTTCACTCTGAGCCTGCACCTGAAATTATAGACCGGGCTATGAATGTAGGTGTCAACTGCAGTTTAGCATATGAAAGGAACAATTGCACCTGGAAGTAATTTTGGCCAAGGCAGTGGTGTTTGCCATTGATGGGATTTGGAATAGTACGGTGAAATTACCTCCTAGATTAGCAGTGACAATTCTGCATTATGGTAGTGTATAATAGATATCACACTCTGCCTCAGATGAGCCTCGGAGAGATGATGAGCATCATATAAATGCTACAGCAATTTGGAAAGCTTTGCTGTTCTATGATGTTATTGGCACATTTGTAGGAAGCGTTTGATTTGTGGAAAATGTCACATTTAATTATATCTCTTATATCTTTGTTCTCTTCCTTTACAAAAATGATTTATGGCTTGGAAAAAAGCACAAGATGATTAACTGCAGATGTGATTTCTTGTTTCCCAGATATTTGAATTAATTGCTTATAATTGTGTGTCATCACGTACTGTGTGTTTCCAGGCTGAATAGAAAGCCAGGAATTAGGCTAAAGCCTTCCTTTTGTATATATGTTTATGGTATTGAAGGTACACAAATGGTTTATTCAAGGCTAATTTTTAGGAGAAAATAGGCACAATTTTAACATTGATTTGTAAAATCCTGCCCTGAGTAATTAGGCACAGCAGAACTGATGTTTCTAAAGGACCTTACTGCTCTCTACAACTACCTGAAAGGAGGTTGTAGTGAGATGGGAGCTGATCTCTTCTCGCAAGTAACTAGTGATAGGACAAGAGGAAACGGGTTCAAGTTGCACCAGGGGAGGTTTAGGCTGGACATTAGGAAAAAATTTTTCACGGAAAGAAGCATTGGACCAGGCTGCCCAGGGAGGTGGTTGAGTCACCATCCCTAGAAGTGTTTAAAAGTCGTGTAGATGTGGTGCTTGGAGACATGGTTTAGTGGCAGACTTGGTAGAGTAGGGTCAATGGTTGGACTAGATGATCTTAAAGGTCTTTTCCAACCTAAACGATTCTATGATTTCTCCACACAGACTTGAGTAACTGAAGATGCATCAGTGGAGAAGAAATCTTCTCTACAGTGGTTTTTGAAAGTGTGTTACACAATGCATTTTACTCCGATACATATTTTTCTAGCCAGGTAACTGTAGGGCTTTCATCACTATCTTTTCCCTCCTTGTGATGAGATTTTGAGGGTTTGACCCATTAAAGAAGAGTGAAAGTGCAGCTTTTGCTGTAAAACGTCAAGTGGGGCCAGTAAATACATCTTTAGACAGTGTAGTTATTGCCAGTATCCATCAAAGAGCTGATGCTGAGGGCTCTCCAAGCCCTGCCGTCAGACTTCGGCATCCAGACCTGTTCTCTGGAAGTTTCTCTGGTCAATTTATCAGCTATGTGGGGACTTCAGGCTTCTAAATGTCAATGCTCTTGCTTGCATGCCAAAAGCAGGCTAAAATAGATTTGAAATGGCCTCCCCATCTCCTCCACCTCCACTGCGTTATGTTTTATCGAGGGTGGAAGGAAAGCTGCAAAGACTCTGAGGAACACTGTTGCCATCTTCCTGTGCTCATCCAAGTGCCATTGCCTTCCTTGAATGCCTTTTAGATACCACATTTTGATCTTTCTTTCCCAGCTAGATGCTTTAGCAGGTGGTTTTAAGAGAGAAGGCATTGGGCTGGTGAGTATGTTTTGATCATGGTGTGTTAGACTGGAAGCTTATTCTTCTGTGCCTCTTCCAATGCAGAGTATGCTAAGGCAGAATGAAAGAAGCATTTTTATGTGTTAATTTTTTTATTTTTATTTTCCTGCCTGTTTGGGTCTTGACAAGTGCAATTCTAATTTGTGTTCTGCAAAATATCAACTAAACTATGACAGCAGGGCAGCCATTGACCATCCACTGGTACTAATCGATAAGGAGAGGTAACAGGAGGGTTGCATTTAGAGTGGCATCATTTTGGTTTGATGGGTATGCACATTGCCCAGCTTCGGGCATGTAAAGTTTGCAGTTTGCTCTGTACAGTCAATGAAGAGAAAGGCTGCTTGGATCTCCTACACATTCGAGAAAGAGCTCAGAGTCCTATTTCTGCAGCTGTCTCGTTTGTGGATTCACACAAGATAGTAAGGGTTGTACCTGAATCTTTGCAAAGGTCTCTCTTCCCCTCAGCACTTCCTTTGGTTCAGCAACCCTTAACAGAGCCTTCTACCTGAACGTTGATCTCCAGTATCTGGAAGGAGGCAGCGTGCAGCAGTTAGGCGGTAGCCCCACTTACTTTCATCTGTACAAGGTAAAAACTGAAATTTTACTTCCCTAACATACAGTATTGATTTTCAGCACTTTGCAACAATGACAGAAACAACAATCTCCTGAAAACTGGTCCATGCACTTTATAAACTTTTTTTCCCCCTAGTTTTAAACAATTATTTATTTTTACACCCAGAAATGTTAGCATTTGAGAACCCTAGAGACATGGTGGTAGAATGTGTGATGAATTCCAAAATCGGATGCAGACTTACATTTGCAGTGATGTCTTTTACCAAAACTCAGCAGGAGATGCTGAGAAGCACGCTAGCAGAACCTTACCACTGTGTCTCCTGAATTTCCTGCCTGGTGACTTCATGTTTGCAAGTGCTGTTTGATAAGTGGTAATAATACAGTGTTAATTATACTGTGTATATTGACACTGGCACTGGAAGGTGAATCTCTGCTTGCTTTTTAGGTGTTTTTTTAGGTTGCTCTTGAAACTCACCCTTGCTGTATCTTGGCCCTTTATTAAGATTACTTATTTCAGTAATTCTGCTTTGTGGCAATAACATCTATATGGCTGTGTGCTACTGCTCCTGGCAGCTTGGTGTGTATTTTTGAGGATAGTTCTAATTGTTGAGGTTTGCCTAAAGCCAAGTGTAGTTGTTTGTTACAGCAATTAGACTGTCACGTATCCCTCATTCTGCCTTTGTTCTGCTTAAAATCTGTTGCTAGCTATTTGTTTAATTATTCTGCTGGACGTGAACAGTAGTAGCAGTAAATGGCATTGCAGTATGTTAAGTTCTGCCCAAATTTAGACAAAACGTTTTCTGCCCAGAACATTTTTGTACTGTGCACTGTACATTCAGTTTTGTGGACAAGGGTGGCTGGTAATACATTTGCAGCTGTTGTCAAGATTACTGTTCTGTCTTTTAAATTAAAATACTGAAACACTGCTGTGTCCTTGTCTCTGCTAAAATGCATTACAGCAAACTATAATCATGTCTCTCAGGAATATCCCATAGTATCTCACTGAGGTAAAGAATTACTTCACTTGTACGTGATCAATAATGCAAGAGGTCTGGCATGTCTTCAGAGGTGGGACTTCTTTGACAGTGTCTCTCTGGGTTTTTTTTGTCTTAATTTCTACATTTAAGCATTTTTAAGTTATTTTTTGCTTTCATAAGCATTAAACCTGTTTTCTTTTTAACATGCAATTCTAAGAATAAGGGAAATGCAGTGTTCTCTTCCCTCTTGCTAGAGAATTATTTTACATGTGCCTTAACCTTGCATGTTCAGCAGGTCACAGAATCACCGGGGTTGGAAGGGACCTCTGGAGATCATCTAGTCCAACCCCCCTGCCAGAGCAGGGTCACCTAAAGCAGGTTGCACAGGATGGCGTCCAGGTGGGTTTTGAATGTCTCCAGAGTTGGAGACTCCATCACCTCTCTGGGCAGCCTGTTCCAGTGCTCTGCCACCCTCAAAGTCAAGTCTTCCCCTCCATCTCTGAATCTCCTACCTCTTCTCTAGTTCAAGGTCCTGCCCACCTGAAAATCCAGGTATGTTCAAAATACAGCTTTTCTGTAATTACTGTTCCTGATTTTTTTATTTTTAAGAAAAAACAAAAAGCATTCAATCACTCAGTTTATACTTTCAGCTGAGTCTCGTTCATTTGAACTTACCTCAGAGCTGAGGGCTCTCTTGAATCTTCTCTTGGTTCTCCAGTTCCCCGGTTTTTGTGTCTTGCTGACCCTTCCCGACTGTCTGAGAAACTAGGAGGCAAATAATGTTCCTGGGCTCTGGGCCTGTGCTTGCCTCTGCTTGCTTTGCAGTAGCCTGAAAGTCTGGCTTGGTGCATTTGGGTTCCTGTGCCCAGGTTAAGGGGAGACCACCTCAGCAGGGTTCACTGGTCTCTTGGCGTGATTTGGGCACAGGCACCTGGCTCTTTTGTCCTCACACCACTCCTGTCTAGCTTGTCCCCGTGCTGGTTCTGGCCTTTATGGGAGTGGGAGCTCAAACGCCCATGAACTGGAAAACAGCTGCAGGTGGGGAAGAGCCCTCCTGCCATTTCTCTGCTCCTTGTACCTTTGCTGGGGACTGTACTTAAGGATTTGCTCGTGGGTCTGGAGGACACCTCTGTAACTTCTGTACAATCGAACTGCAGTGTTTCCTCCCCTTCTCTTTGAGGTGATAGATGCCAAGTTCTTGTAAATTTGAAGTACAGGCCAACCTAATTACTGAAATTCAGGTCTTGGTTACTTTCTGGGTGCATGGGTGGCAATGTGAGATATGGTGGTAACTAGATATGCACTCGCACGTTTTGCGTGGACACTGGCTTTCCCATCTGTTTCCCTTGCATTTTACAGAGCATGCAGCAGCTGGATCACCACTTGGAAGAGGCCAGAGAAATGCATGTGCTATCCACAGCTGCCAGTGTCCTCTCTGGCTCCTTTAGCCCAGCCAGCCTTGCTGCTCTCTGCCTTCCAGTGTCTGCAAACACTTTCCCGCTCTTCCCTTCACCGAGAAAAACATCCTCCAGCCACAGACGGGGAGAGAGAAATGAGTAGCAGCTACAGGGCTGAGAGGAGCTGTGCCATCTCCTGATGGGGTGAAGCACTAGCTCCCTTTTCCCTGCAGATGTGCAGCACCAACAGACTGAGGTGAGGGGCTGGAAGTGATCTAGTGCTGAGATTGCACAGCCTAAGCTCCATTATATCACCACCTCAATTTAAAAAGTGGGTTGCGATTATAAGAGTATTTAAATGTACTTCAGGTTACTTTTTAGCCTCTGCGTTTTCATTAATTATGTGATCCGGTCTGACTCATGCTCTTATGCAAGTACTGAGCTGTAGCGAAGCTGCATGTTGTAGTCATTTAGCGCAGAGCTGTAAGGGTCACTGGTGTTTTCATTAAAACGCAACGCTGTCTGTCCCAGAGGGGATGGTTTGAACTTCAAGAATAGGAATGTGCAACTTTCAATTTTGTCTCTCCTCTGCAGGCAGAGGAGGTATGTGATGGCAGGGGTTGTTCTCGTCAAATTAGGTGGATTCTTGGGTAGGATCTGGGGAAAATCAGGCCATTTACAAAATGGTTTTGTGCTCATGAGAAACTGCTGCCTCCCACAATTCCGGTAGTTTTGTTTGCAAAAGATGTTGCATGACAGAAACATGAATTCTTTTCTGGTCTGAAATGATTGAAGTCTTTTGGTTCATATTCAAAATTGAAAAGTATCTCCAGATTGATGTAGGAACCTCCAGCCTGTGGCTGTATCTGCACACTGTGATCTGTCACACCTCCTGCAATGAATAGCCTGGAGGTGGGAGTGGAAAGGACAAGACTCATGGCAGGTCTCGCTTCTTGGAAACAGCTTTTAATCCTCCCAACTAAATTCATGCTTTAAACAGGATTTGCATTTTTACAGCAGTAGTAGGATTAGAGCTATGGCAAGAAGAGCCATGCTGGTAGTACACAAAGACTCCAGCCTGTATGATTTTGAGGGAGCTGAATTTTCTGTTAAAATTTTTTTTTTTTTTTTTAAAAAAAGGCACTACCATAGATACTGCACCTTGTTTACACAGTGTTATTTTTCTGGGACCAGAAGTCTACGGGATGAATTACTAGAATATATTTGAGTATTTTGAGTTTATTTGAATATATAAGTGCTGGGCCAAAGCCAGAAGTACTAAATCCCTTGTTCAAACATTCCTTTCCCAAAAGGTCAGTCTGCTACATCCCTGCATACCATACGTGAAGGCTGATTTGACTCCAAAGCAGAGATAGCAGATGATGTCTTTCACCGTTCCATTCCTCCCCACAAAAATGTACAACAGAAAATGCCAGAAACCTTATATTGCTAATCAAGTACAGCTTTTCTTAATCACAAGATTTTGATACATGTTCTGTGTAGAACTATAACTAGTAATCCAATCACTCATGCACTCTCATCCATTTAATTCAATTTCCTGTGACAGCCTAGTGATTGCCATCACTTTCCTGATCGTAGCAATCGTAAAGCCCCGCTCCTGTTCACCCAGTTGTGAAAGATGGCTGGATGCACTGATTCTGTACCCAAATCAAAATGGAGCAGCAGCAGACTTGGAATTGCAGCAATACAGTAGAAAAATCAGACCTGTTAGATTGTTTGTTTGTTTGTTTTTAATTTTAAATCATTGGAAATCAGTTGATGTGCTTTTAGAAAGGGGGGGGACGGGACACAACAACGGGACATGGGACACGTTGTCTGCTGTGCATTCATGCTGTAAGCATATGCATGCCAAAACACCTGAGCCAGAGAACTGTATCCACAGCAGTATGTGTATGCATGTGCCCGGAGGCCGGCTGTTCCATGTGTGACACCTAAGGCATGAAGCAATTTGGTGTGCCCAGCCATGTCTCGTTTCCTTAACCGCTGGTGTTGCAGAGGAAAGGCAACTATGGGTACAGCTGTGTCCATCAGCATGCTGGCTCTTATCCTCCTTGCCCCTCTATAGTGGGGTCCAGGACTTACTCTCTTTTTGGTTTGGCCCAGTCTGGAACAAAAGTCCTATTTCTGTTTTTGTCACCAATCCTGTTCTTGCATCTTACTCCCAACAGCAACACTCGGAAAGCTCAGCCAGGGCTTCCTTGCAAACCTGGCACCACCCCTTGCAGAGTTCAGAGTGTACCCACACCTTCTTTGCCTTTTGGCATCAGCACTACAGGCAGCTATCAGCAGGGCTGTGCCATGCTCTCATACCTACTCTTGGGAGTTTAGTAACAGACTCCTAATGCTCCCAGAAGTAGACCATCCTGTTCAGAAGACACCCTTCCACCCCACCTCCCCTTGGTGCTGTCACACTTCAGTCCACAAATTAGCTTTTGCTAGCTAGCGTCAGGGCTGACTTCCCTCTCTTCACATTCATTCCTTCATTACTTCACTTGCAGGACCAACCTTTTTAGGAGATTTGCTAACTTCAGAGGGCGCGAGAGACTCAATTCTTTGGTAAGGATTGCTTTAAGGATGCTGACAAACTGCTTCTCTGCTGACACCAGAGTGAAAAATTAAACCATCTACATGACAGCCAAAGACAAACAAGCATTTGGCTGAAAAAACAGGGCTGTGCTCTGAGTGGCAAGAACGAACAGCACAGACACTGGAGTGCTGCTTTTCAGGCAAGTTAAATTATGCATCACATCCTGTAAGCAGGTGTCCAAAGCTTTAACTCACAATTTTCACTCCTTTTATGCTTACATTCTTCGTGCACAATGTATATTCTTTGCAGTGGATTGGCAAGATTGTGGGCTGTAACAAAAACAATAAAAAGCTCCCTTTTTTGATTGCCTCCTAACAGTTTTCACTGAGCAGGGAACTTCTGCATTAATTCATAAGTGATGACTTGCAAACAAATCTTGTGACAGCTCTGGAAATGAAAAATCCTTGATGGAGTTTCCCTGGGGGTGATGTTTCCCTGCCATCAAACCAACAGCCTGGTCTGTCTCCAGGCTGAAGAGGGGCAAGAAATCTGTTGCTCCAAGTCCACTGGACATGAAAAGCCAGAAGCATACCAGGTAAGAGCATATTTTTCTATTAAGTATGTGGCCTTATGTTGCCTTTGGCTTATGCTTTGTCTCTGTGATCAATATTATTAGTGGAACTGAAAGACACCACTCTGGGTTGCTTGTACACTTTAAATCTGAAGCTGATGTCTCTGCTATAATGGTTTGCAGAGAGGTATTTTGATCTAACTTTTGAATTAATCGATCAACTTTTATCTCCAAGAGGAATTTTAGACAACTATCTGTTTGCAAAACAATATTTTATTAATAAAAAGACTTATAAACAGTAAGAAAGAAACCCCAATTTTACACTGAATGAAAAATCCAAAATAAACTCCTGGAGACATGCCTCAGTTCTTCACTGTCTGTACAAGAAATTCCATTGGGTATTAATGCTACGTACACATTTCTCTAAAGATGGCTGAAGTACAAAAAAGCATCATGCATACTTCTATGCAGAGCAGCTACACAGCCAGACAGACTTAACAATACACACAAAAAATCTGTACATCAGTGATTAAAAAAGCCATGCTTTTGTGTAGCACCAAGGGGAGAATTACGTGGATTAAAAAAAAAAATTCACTGACAACTGCAAGCCCTGCAATCCTGAATTAGGGACATGACTGACCAATTTCTGCTTGCAGTTTCATCTCTTCTTTTCTCAAGGGAAAATTGTCAATAAGTGCAAAGAGCTCGGCTGGCGTTGCTGGGAAAGGATAGCGTTCCTTGTCCATTCCGTGCTTGTCCATCACCACAATGTTGAAACTGTAATGGGGGATCCTCAGCAGCAGCCTGCAAAGTAAGGAACTCGTTTTGTTAAAGCCCCTCATCTGCCACCTGGGCACTTCAAACTAATAAATGGCAGAACCAGGCTGTAAGCAGAGAAGGCAGGGATGGTGAGAGGGGGCTGTACAGGATCTGCTTTGTTTCAGCTGTAAGAACAAGGAGTCAGATAGAGAGCAGGTGTCTGCATATGCTGCAGGCTGTACCTCTGCATTAGGGAAGGGTCAAGGTAACTGCACCCAGCTCTGTTTTCTTCTCAGACCTCTGACTATTGGTATAGCACATACCATTATCTATTGCTATCACAAGAGAAAAAAACCAAAAGACAAAAAAAGTACTATATACAGTGGCTAAAGAAAACCATTGCGATGGAGCTAGAGTTGTAAGTAGCCTATTCCCTTTCTTGGCTGGACTCACTCCGTTTCCTCAGGTGTATCACAGAAGATGTTGTCTAAAATGCTCCTGGGCTTTTTTCCTAAATAACTACTACTTTCCCTGCCAATGAGGCCTTAACTTCTAGCTCTTGTAGTCTCCTGTCCCTAGGAACTGCTGGCAACTTGAAGTCTCCATTTCAAGTGAAAACCAACGTCCTGCCAGTCTAAACCCAAGCCAAAACAGTTTAGGCCCCTCAGTAAAACTGCTAAATGTTGCAGTCAGGCCGGGGAGGCTGAGATAATTTCTCCTTTGAAATACTGCCCATATCATTTCTACATGTGGGACTTGAAAGAGCAATCACTGCTTCCCCTCCTGGCCTGGCCATAGCCACCAGCAGTGCTGCAGAGAAGACGAGCTGTTGCTGCCCTTTGGGGCTGCACTGGCAGCTGCTCCAAGGCTGTCCATGCAATGTAACTGCAGACTGTCACGACTGCATCAGACTAACTCCAGCACAAATGCAGACATACTTGAAGTGTTTTCAGCGGCAGCACTGAAAAATATAGACCTATAATGTGATCAAAGGGATACACAGGGAGTTCATGGATTCAGAAGTTCACTCAGTTTCAGCAAAGGGTCAAGAAGACATGGCACTTGAAAGGGTGGCATAGACTTCAGTTTGTTTCACATTTAAATGGGTCACAGCCTATTTAAATGTGAAACAAGCTGAAGTCTATGCTTTAATTTCATAAGGACGAAATGCCCATGAATTTGCAGTAGCTATTGCACAGATAGAGAGCAAATTCATCCTAAAACTTACTCATCAAGATTTACCTTCCAGTGTCTAGCTAAGTATCTCAGAGTAGGATATGTATATTTAGAGAGCAAGATGCATGGAATCAAGAGCAATGCGTCATATATGCTAAGTTGCAAACACAAGAGTAGTGAGAGCTTACTTTACCTGACTTGCAGTGCAAGTGAAGGGGGCAGCAGCTTTACACCTATTCTTCCTATTTGTGCTGGGAAGACGCCCACCAATTCAACTACAGTAACATGTCGGAGGTCTAAACCACACTGTGCTGGCTGGAAGGGTTAAAAGAAGAAAGAGCTGTGTTAGTTATCGGTGAGAGAACAGGGGGTTGGTTTTGAGCGTGCAGCGAGTGTTCATAAAGAGTCTGATCTTATGTTAGTGGGATGGTTTAACCTCAAATGAGAGCATACTTTGAAAAGTCTCTAATTCTCATTGCAAAGAACTACAGCCTCGTAACTCCAGGGGATGTTAAATGACATACTCATAACTACTCTAAGAAACACAACGCACAGAGACCACCTAGGAGAAATATAAACTGGTCTTTGTAATGACATGAAAAGATGCCAGAGTATTAAGCATCGTGCCAGTAATCTAATTTGGCAATCAAAGCAAGGTACGCGAGATGGAAGTTGACTGAAGAAAGTTTTCTTTCAGGCCAACTTGTTTGACCACTGTAAAGCAGTGGGAAAAGTTACTATAGCCATTAAATTTAGTATTTTAAACTACTTCATTTTGATCAATATATTGAATTTTCTTGCCAAGTTAATATAATGGGGGAAAAGATAAAACTTTTTTTAATACAACCGTAACTTACAAGAGCAGTTAAAAACAACAGCACGTTCATATCCCAATGACTATTTATACTGAGTTTTGTTACAGTTGTGAGAAAAGAAGCAAGATAGAAGCACTTGCCGCTGTGAAAGAATACAGGACTGGCTCCTTTCTCCGAGGACACAGATACGTTTCTGAGATACATCCCTAACTCTAGCAAGAACCCAACGAGAGCATCACATTTACAACATGTAAGGACAGTTACCAGAAGTTTTCTTTTTTTGAAACAAAATACCCTGGTGCTATCTCTAGCACTCTGGATGATTTCTATGCTGAGTCTCTCATAGTTTGTTTGCTGCTACGCTGGTTATTTCTGAAGCTATTCACACTGCCTTGCATTGAAGTTACAACGTCTGTAGCCTGGTTTGTATGAACTGCAACCACTGAAGTACTCTATGGTTTGGGGTTTTTTCAACTTCTTTAGGAGCTGAGTTAGGGAATGATTGTTGAGCACAAGTTAATATTAAATTAATTTGGGGAGGATAGAAGAGGGTCAGAACTGCCTGGGATTCAGCGACTGGTCAGTCAGAGGCAACACAACCCAGGACGGAGCTGAATTAGAGACTGGGGAGATATTTCAACTCAAACCCATGTAAAAATGATTAATCCAGAACCACTGCTGCTTCAGCCAGATCCTCCAGTGGCTGAAATATAACAGCTGAAGTTTGTGGATTTATATCAAACAGTGAAACTTGTCCTCTTGTGTCTTTCTTTCAAGAAAAAAAATAATAGTTGCACCCCTCCCTCCCAAAAATGTGTTTTACCTGCAGCATTCCCAACTGCATCCTGTAGAAGAAGTTGGCTGCAGTAGGAGTTGAAATAATTAGCAGTCTCCGCTTCTCATAAAATTGATCCAGAAGTGCAGCTGCAGTCCTCACATTTACATTAATATTCATGGCTAGAATTAAATTTAAAACAAAAGCTATAGAGCGTACTGAAAACAGATCTATTTCTAAAAGCACAAACTTAAGATTGCAGAAGCACAAGAACAAGCAATAATAATAATAAGGAAGATATGCGTGAAATACTGGCCTCATTGAAGCCACCAATTTTATCTTCAGCTGTTCTGGCTTGCAAGATGGATTGACTCCAGACTGTGAAGTTTGTAGAGAGCTTTGAGCTAAAACACACTATCAGTTGTGAGGTACCAACATGATCCTAGGAAGGAGCAGCCAAAGCTGGCAAAGGCTTCAGCTGTAAGTGCAAATTGGCAGAGGAGATGAAGATGTTGTTTCTTACCTCCGGGGTGTTAAAGGTTGCAGCTGCATTCCACCCCACACCCCCTTCCTAAATTCTCACTGCCACCAGAACCATTGCTCTGGCAGCCCTTCTGGTAAAGTGGTGAAATACTCACTTACGTGCACAGGTTGGCTCCACTCCTGACCACCCCAAATTGTACTGGCATACTCTAGCTGGGCTTCCTTGCAGCTCGTAGCCACCAATGCAGGAGAACTCACATGTAGCACCATAGTTATTTCCATCACCAGAACACTTGATGTAGCCATTATCTGGGGCGTTTAATTTCACACAACGCCTGACTTTAAGCAAGAGGAAAAAAAAAAAAAAAGAAAAAGACAAGGCATGAATCACCCTGTTTGTCACTACAGTAGCATGGCCAGTGGAATACCACTATAAAAGACATTTTTCTGTTTGCTGTCTATGTTATTGGAGTCATGTACTTAAAAACCCCAACCAACCAAACCCCTCAACTCATATGTAAACTAAAATGATACAGATGTATGGGTGTATGTGTGTGATTGTGGTATCACAGTGACAAAAGGTCATGGAGCACAGAGACCTGTAGTTGAACCCTGCAGGTTTCATCTCTCTCTATTCAACTCCAGATTCCAAGATCTGGACTTAGGAAAGGGCAGCCCTGCTTGAAAGATGTGAGTCACAGCTGAAAAAACTCCTTGCATACTTGTTTCAGCAGCTCACAGGCTAAGTATCAGGGAGAAGCCAGCAGGAGGGAAGGGGTGTGGAGCTGGAGGCAGGACTGAGCAATGAAGCTCTTCCTTGACATGCAGAGTGCCCGCCACCCACCCTGCTGCAGGTCTGGCCCCAAGGGTCTTTGACAGGACTGCGTTCTCCCTTTCAGCATCAACATACACATACATATGCAGACAAATACAGAAATGAGGACATTGCTCAAATTGCCTGCTAAGCCAGATGCAAATCAGTGACTGTATTTATAGGGTAAAACATCATTCTTACCTCTGACTTTAACAAGAAATTTGCAAGTGCCTTTGTTTTCAGCTCTGTCGTACACAGTATAGTGGATTTTGTGGTCACCTTCTGGAAAATGCGACCCTGGTGGCAGGCCTTTCAAAATAACACTAAAACAGGACAGACATTCATAAATTCACCAATATTTTCCTACTGACAATGCTGTAAAAGCCTGAAGAGCGATGTTTGTGGCATGCTAAGATTGTCTGGCTGCACTGTGTGACTAAAGACTGAGAGTAAGCAAAGGAAGGAGCTGGGCAGCGGTGGCCAGAGTATTTAAACTTGCTACCAACAGCCCACCCTGCTCGCTTCCTATAAGACAATCCATACTGTAGCCAAGCATCACACCATGCCCAAAGGAACTCGAGCTTACTTTGCCTTATATAAGGAAAAGTCAAGATTGATCCTCCCTCATTTTGTATCATGAACTGTCAGGGCTGCAGCGTAACTCAGAGCTGGCGGAGTGTAAGAAAACTTCCCTCCTCTTACCATGGGGGACGTACCCCATCTGGCAGCTCTGCACTGCTCCTATGATTATACTAATGTACAAAAATGGAACAGAAAGTGAAATTTATTGTCACAGCAGAAGGGTGTGGTGATTCACAGCAGCGTTTTCACCTGGAACTTTGTTCCTATCCTGCAAATGCGTCCGGAGAATTCAGACACGTTAAACGCATCCTCAGCACTGAAGCAGTGAGGTTGAGCATGCCCCGTGATGAGAAAGCTTACATACTCACGGGATTGCAGGACCCAGTGCATTTAAGGAAAGCACTGTACACTCTATAATATAAACATCACAGTTTAGCAAGATTTTATAAAAATAGATTTATGGAAAAGCTTCCACAGATTCAACAGCTAGTCTCTTCAGAGCTGGAAACAGTTACTCATATGACGAAATCTACATGGGATATTCCCTGGTTTTTTTGCCCGCCAGACATTATTTCATCAAAAAGACTTTGGAATGTCTTTATTGTGACAGTTTTCAAAGTTTTTATTTTATCAGGCTTAGTTTTTTTTGATGCTGTTAATCGTCATAGGATTGTCACATTCGACTTTAACAGCAATATTGTTTTTAATTGTATAATGAATTCTTCTTTCTGGTATTATTTAAACTGTAACAATAAAAAGGCAATGTCACTGTGTCTTTCAACAGCTTTTTTGTATTCACATAAAACTGTAAACATCTTTAAGCTTACAACTTTGAGATTTCACGCTTAACCAGTCCACTACTATAAAGTTAAAAAATGTAACTTGCTTAATGAAAAAAAAGCAGATTTTCTATACTCTTTTCGTTACAGGAATCTAGACTGCCATAAATCTTGCGTGATAAAGATGGGAAAATCAGAGACAGTGGTACCATGACCAGTACACCTTGTTCTTTTGGAAAATGTGACTGTGAAACCATAAAAATTGGCAAGGACATTTTGAAGAAAGTGTTAAGTTTAAAGCCAATGTTTAAAGCTCCCTAAGTTTCAAATGGGAGGTATTACTTTACAAGTAAGTGCAGAGTGCTGTGACATCAGTACTCAGCACTACTTCAGGAAGAATCCTAAAGATGATTGCAGATATTGTTTTGTGACACAACTCATCTTGGGGTTTTTTTTAAGACAGTCAAAATTGCCTCTGCTGCTACCGCCAATGCAGTATTATCTTTTTATTGTTATGTATAAAAGGTAACTTGCTGTAAGAAAACTTGCTGTATATGAGAACAGACCTGCAAAGAAGCTCTGGAAAATTTCACAGGTGCAGTCAAAATGCTATTGTCATTTATTCCATCAGCTCTAAAATAACCACAATAACCTGCTACCCCTCTACATGTCAGGTCCTGAATTATTCAAGTTGCCAATTTTTAATTTTTCAATTAAACATACAATTCCTTACAGGCCATTGACATGTGACGGATATAAATAAGCATCTTGGATGAATTAAGGGGAAAGGGTACCTGGCCACCCTCATCCCACCCACCTTGGTTAGAATTACTAACCAAGGACCGCAGGAATAAAAAGGAGAAAATGCAAACATTTACAGATTTGCACCTACTCTGTCAGAATCCCATCAGCAGTGTCCCGTCCTTCTGGGGTGTCCCAGAACACTCTGGCCGTCAACTTGTTGGGCTCCGCAGTTTTCTCCTTCACGCTTGGGCACTGGATTCTTGGAGGTTCAGTATCTGTTGAAACAAACATCACAGAAATGGGCACGTATGCGTGTGTTATAGCTACACATATTCTTCACAGCTCTTGCCCTGTTGTCAGCGTAACCCAGCACCACCTTCAGCTGGCCCCCTCAACACTGGAGCCATCTCAGCCAAGGCAGGTGGAGCCTATACTTCTCACCTTTTTGTAAGAAGAACAAGAGATGACAATGATCAACCCCCCACCCAATGTAAAAAACTAATTAAAAAGTAGTTATCGTCACTTTCTTTATCTAGTCCCCTGTTAAAAAGCTGTGTCTACAAATTGACTGTATTCAGCTGTATTGACTGTATTCAGAACTCTAAGGAGGGATACCCAAGATTGTACCCGAGGAGCCCGACCCTTCTTTTTATCTGCTCTGCCTCTTCGTTCATCTGTGCAGTGGACATCGTGACTAAGAACATTTATAAAGCACACTGAACATAAATCTCTCTCCATATGATAACTTTGCATGGTACTGTTAAGATCCTGGTTATTTTTCCTGCAGCAATGGCAAAAGGAGAAACAACGGCAGATTAAGACAAAATTGTCATTTTTGCAGGGAATTGCTGCTGCATTTGATTTTTTTCAAGTAGTTCTTATAATAATGCCTTAAAAGTAGACTGGGTAAGTTTTGAAAGCTTGTTTAACTGCTACCAGAACATTGTGACTATTATTCAGGGGTAAAGGAACAGTGGTGATGACAAAAGACCCTGATGGAAGACAAAGGCAATGCACAGCTATTCACCTTCAGCCGCTTCAGTTGCCCATCCTGCCAGCATACCAGAAATACATGGGCAAACCAAGTCCAAACACCATTACAATCATTAATTAATTAATTAAAAATCTATCTTTAATAGCTTAGTCTGATATTTTTTGTACCATTGCTTGGGTTATACCCAAAATGAAATCTAAATCCATGGAGTCATATACCAGCTTTAAAAATGAACACAGAGCCAGGATTGCTCTTTACCTGCCAATAGAAAACAATCCCTACTGTGCTGCTTAAATTTAAAGGGTGGCAGGTCTTGTCTTTGCATTTGCAGGGCAGATACAAAAAGTACAATCTGGATTTCTTTAAAAAAAATAGCAATGAGAAAAGATTTAGGTCTTTATAAAGCATCAAATACAAAAAATAATTTCATAGACCCTTGTATTTTACAAGCAACACACAATGTTTAACTAGGGCAAGTGCAGCCCTGCTGTTGCCCCGTCAAACTTTTAATGGTATTCCAAGAACCTGGGACTCTTGAAAACTGCCTTATCTCTATTTTTTCTGTAAGAGTTCTCCAACCCCAAGCACCGCAGCTTTGTGAGGCACTTCCATAGAAAGAGCTCCTGTCCTAATTTTGCACAGGAAGGAGTCGGGGAGGCACAAGCAAGAAAGTGTCATACCAAAGTTTTTTTAAAAAAAAAAACATCGGGAATATTGCAAATTACCTCACCCAAATGCTATTTCTGTGAGATTTTTTTGGTAAATAATGAAGAAAAAAAAAAAAATCTCCTCCTATGGTATTGGGAGGATAACCCTCGACTTCTTTGTAGATCCTACTAGAAGGTGAAGCTAGCAAGAGTGGCTTCGCACTACGAAGAATGGAGCAAGCAAAAATGAACAGCAGAAGCTTCTTGTACTTTACAAGGACACTCTTCGCTAAAGATACACAAGGCACTTAGTTCGTCTTTATGGATTCTTTACCTTTTTCACTTTGTGAGTTCATTCAGTCCTCCTTCCTTCACCTGCTACAGTATGCAAATGAGCAGGATTTTCAAGCATCCACTCTGCCTGTAGGAAGCACTCTGTCTCCTTTCCTCATGTTTCTCAATTCACTCCCTTATTTTTAGAGTACCTTCCCATTATGTGTGGAAACCTGCTCACACTGCAGCCAGCGAGAGCTCTCCCCTCCTCTACAAAACTATGCTGCTCTCAATAACCCCCCAGCGTAGCTGCATTAGGGTAGGAAATAACCCAGTCTCACCACGGCTGCTTCTGGCTCTGGTTAGTTTACTGTGGCGACAGCCTGCCACTGTGCTACGGACGGTATACATTAAATAAATGTAATGCTGGAATAAAAGACAGAATGACATTTAAGGACCCAGTGTTTTAAGCACTTAATTAATCAGAAAGCTCATTACGCTATTTAGCGCGGAGAAGACTGGTTGGTATGAACTGGCTTGGACTTCAACATCGTAAAGACAAACAATACGGTTACTGTGGAACCCAACTCACCAAGCACCCAGGGGCCAGGCAGCCTTTTTATCTGGGCTTAAAAATGCCTGGAAAGGACATTTGCTTTGGTCACTTCAGCTGCCTCTTAGCATTCAACAGGGACTAAATGAACCCCACCAGAATTACTCTGCTTTTGAAATGGACCAAGGGAAAGCAGCTGGCTACCAAAGAGGCTCTTTTAACTACAGCGGCCACTGGGATGTGTTAAACCAAACAGCGCTCTGGTCTTTTTCCTCATGCCCTTGTACAAAGTTGCAGCCAAACTAACAGCATATTGAGCACCTTGGCCGCAGCTTGGCAGGAGGAAGACAGGTCTAAAAAAAACCCAACCCATTTAAATGCAGAGAAGGAGACCAGAGAACATCCAGGCAAATGCACAAGTGACAAAACTGAAACAGAACCCCTGCCCTGCAAAAAAAAACCCTTCAATAAAATGTATGACATGAGCAAGGTGCCCACGTGCAGGTTAGAAAACTAAACTGGTTCCAAAACAACCCCCAATGGAGGAACTAACAAGATATTGCTGACTGCTGGGGAGATTTTATCAGAGGGAAAAAACATCCTGTAAGCATCAGATTGTGAGACGCTTAATAAGTATTCCTGGCCAGAGTTGGAGCCAGGACACGCTGCAAGGTGTCTGACCCCGTACAGCTGGTATGACACTTTTACTACAGTCACCACTGAAAGACCAGTGAAAAGCCAAGTGGATTTATTTAAGCTGTTTAGCAGGTTATGTATTAAACGTGTGAATCTCGCCTGCAGGGTTTACATCATGGGCAGGGAAACTGAGTTTTCAGAAAAAAATTTGGTGCTGTTCTGCCACTACTTCTCTTACATTCTTGTCAGTTGTCACTTTTCTTGGCTATCTGGCAGCAGCAACTGGTACTCTGGCTCCATGCTGGGAAGCAGCATTGCAGACATGGCATCAGGAGGTCAGCAGTGGAATACCAAATTTTAAAGCTGTCTTTTGAACTTTGTGGAGAAGAATGCTAAGTTTTCAAATACGTTTTAGATTATTTTTTTTAAAAACCAAAACGTACTTCCGGGACTGGCCATATTAACAGCATCAAAAACATTTAAAGAGCTTATTGACTGCCTTTCTCATAGTTTGTTAAAGGCTTATGTTTACTTGCTTGTGAATTTGGGATGACAGGAGGAAAGAAACGGAGGGATGGTGCTGAATGCCCACTGCTTGCTTATTCAAGAGTCTGTATGGGATAGGTAAACGGCCTGTTGCTACCTAAACACACTGTTATTACTGATTGCTGATGACATTAAATGATGGCTGGAAGTTAATTCAAAACATTAGTCTGTGTCAGAAACAAACAGATTAAGAGACTGGAAATCATAAAAGGGGGAATGAAAAACATTGTTCTGCTCACCCCACCTCCCTCCACAAGGCATTCCTCTGTATTTCAAAACATCCATTATCAGGGCCTGTGTAAGCTTGTTTCAGACATCCATAGTTGGAAGCTGTTAGTTAACCACCTATCGATACAGTCTCAGCTTGTGACAAAAAGGTGACTTAGCATGGTGACAGCCATTTACCACAACCTCTGTTATACAATCAGCAGGAAAATGAAACCTTTATAGAACAAAAGACTGTCATTTTTCGATCTTCTAGAGAAAAATACCTATTTCAATCTATGTCACAGTGCGTTAATGATATAATGAAAATACTATTCAAGCGAGTATTGGCATTTTTAGCTAAATGATAACCAAAAGCAGCTGTACGTTGATCTTTTTAAATCAAAGTTACTTCAGCAACATGAAGGATATCCTTCCTCTGATAGGAGGGGGACAGACAGTCTGCTTTGTTAGGACAGAATACTCACTGTCTGTAAGGGCTTCCATAAATGACTGCTAAAACATACCTTATTTTCTTTAATTAAAAAAAAAAAAACTTTTTTCCCCCCGTTTTAATGAATACTTATTTCCGCAATGATGTTAGCCTTATGCCTTTCCTATATGGAGCTTCACTACTGCACTGTGAACCCCCCACAGTTTTGTGCAAAAATGCTAAGCAACACAACTGCAGTACAAAAGGGTCGAGGAAAGCCCCTTGTTTTCAAGAGGATTATTAATTCAGGTCTGCAGTAATTCTTCCGTACTTGATGCTCATAGCTGTGGTGTCCCCAGGCCACCTCTCTACCTATTCTCAATGACATGCACTTTACCAGCCCATGCCTATGATCACACATAACATCCCTACTGTGCAAAGTGCAACTAATTGCTTATGTGCTAAAGAAATAAACCAGACTCTTTGCCTTTGTATTTCGTTGCTTCCCTCACCTTATTTTCACTCCTCAGCTGAAAGTGAGCTGTTCACCCAGTTCTCTCCTGGCCCCTGGTAAGCTTTCGTAGGCTGCACTTCACTGATGACTTTTCTGTAACTTCTAAATGACAGTAAGGGCCATATGTTCAATTGCAAACTGCATTATACTGTTAGGGTCATGTCTGGTCCAAAAAAAATCTCTGTCCTACCTATCAAGAGGTCAAAAGACAACCTTATTAAACAGTTTACTAACTGCATAACTCACTATTTGCACATAGGAACTGTGTGCACACAAGGTTTGAAGTGTCTTCCCCATACTATGTGGTATTACCAGAACTTAAATAATAGTATTACTTTTACTGAGTTACTTGGGACATGCAATCATATCATATGCAACAACTATCCTGCATTTTTGGAATCAAAAAGAAGTGTTAGTGCTAACTTAGCCTCTTTTTTCGCTTAAGACATATTTGCTTACTCTACTCTGCAAGACAGCATCCTCTGTAATAAGCACCTCGACGCTGCAAACAGATGAGGTTCTGTAAGTGCCAGGAAATACAGAAGACAACATTTTGTCATTCCCAAACTTAAAAGGGTTTGTTTTCCTTCCTCTGCCCACACCACTGAGACGGACAAGGCTTGTTTTTGTAATAAAAACAAGAGGCACCACAAACAGTGTAAACCTAAAAGCAGGCTCATTTCTACATTTGTGCAACACCAAGTAACAGGAAACCTGAACAAAATTCTATGAATGTCAGGCCACAGTGGAGAAACTCCAAAGCCATTTGCTAACCTAGACTGAGCCACAGGCATTCTGAGGAAAACCAAGTTATCATACATAGAAAACACTGAGCACAAATACTCTACCACCCACAAGCTTAAATTACTGACAGCAAATTCAGATGGCCAAAAAATACTTTCCTTTGTGGGTGGCTGCTGAACCTTTTATCAGAGACTTCCCAGAAACAAGAGCAGCAGCTGAGACTTCACTATCTGCTGAAATCTCATTAGTAGGAAGGAAAGTTAAATTTCAACATTTGTTTATCTCTCTTTTCATTTATGTATATAAAAACAATTATTCCAGACGAGGGAGATGGCTGACGATGTAATGAAAATTGCTGGCATAACTAATATGAACTACGCTGAAATTTAGTTTAGCTCACTGCAACCATGCTGGTAACTACAATCCATTCCCTGGATATATTTGGAAACCATGATCCCAAGAAAGAAAAGCAACAGAGGAGGTCAGGCAAAGGGTTTAGTTTCAAACCTGTTTTATCATTAAGTTGCAGAGAGCAGGAGAGACTCCAGCAGAGAACATGCTAGAAGAGCAGCACAGTAATTACAGACTACCAACAAGTAACCCAGGAGATCAGGGAAGGCTGTTACAAGCACTGTAAAGCACTGACACCAGCCTCATCTTTGTTAAAGCGATAACACTTGGACCTGACAGTGTGTGTGTAAGGAAGACAGTCACTTGGGACTGAAAGTACCAAGGGACAGAAAGCACTCTGTATCCCTTGGAAAACTGTTCTCTGCTTCCTCAAAAGGGACAGTTGCTTTTTTCCCCCAGGAACTGGATAAAAAAGCATTTTAGAATTCATTTGGATGACTTGGGCACCAGCAGGTACCTCAAGATGTAGACTTTCCAGGATGCAGGCTAACCATCCTACTTACCAACACAGGACGCTGGCCGGCCACTCCAAACTTTGTTGTCCATGCATGTTACTATACGGTCGCCTTTCAGCTGGTATCCTGGTGAACAGTAGTACTCACACCTTGAGCCAAAGTAGGCACCATCTAAACACTTGAAGCCCCCGTTGGTTGGCATGGACAGGGTTGGGCAGCGCTTTTCTGGAATAGAAAACCAAAGATTTCTGGAAACCTGTTATTTCCCCCTTTAGAGTAATGTGAATGTGGGGTATTACAGAGAAATAATGATGCAGCTAGCAAACAACAAGTGGGAGAAAGTAATGTTCCACATAAGGCTTTTCACACTGTTCTTATTAGCTGCATTTCAAATTTAACTTACATACACAGTGGCCTAATGCAATATTTATATGAGAAAAAGATGACAAGTACCTATTCCCCTCTACTCAGAAAATGTTTTACTGGAAAAGCCCACTTAGATGCCTGATACAAATTGTGTCAGCTTACAAAATCCAAGGAGCAGTATCTTAAAGCTGCTTTATGGCTTTGTCATAAAATTATTCCCACAAATCAAAATCCCACACTCATAAAATGTTCCCTATCTTTGTCCTCTGCCAAGAGTATTTGTACCACTCATGATACTTATCATGCCATGTACCACTCTAAGATCCTCAGCTACCCGCCAATATACGTATCAAAGTATCCTGTCAATGTTTAAAACGCAAATAACAATCCCAGGTCACTGTTTCAAAGGCAAGTAAAATTTATTGTCTGCTGAATCTGAGGCGCGAGCCACAGGCACAAATTTCATAGCTACTTACGTTTGCACAGCACTTTCCCAGACCAGCGTTTGCTTGACTGACAAATTAGCTGCTGAGGGCCATGCAGTTCGTAGCCTTTTTGACAGCGAATATCACATCTTGTCCCCAATACATTCTTGTAATATTCCCCTTGAGGTGTCCTGCAGTTCGCATAACCATGTTTCACCTTAATGGGGGAGCACCACGGTGTTTCTAGCACAGAGAACAAAAAACCCACTCATAGTACTTCACAGAACGTGAAAGGTCAGACACAAACATAAAATCACTTTCTTTGTTCAAGGTCACAGAAAAGAAATGGAATAAAAAGTCTCCTTTAAAAAGCCACCAATCCTCAAAGTGGAGAAGTAACAGTGCAGCAAGGTGCACTAAGTCTTATACACCAGGTCAGCTCTTCAAAGACTGGCAGCTCTTTTATATTACAAAACATTAAAGATTGTAGCCATTAGATTGGGGGGGTGGTCTCTGTTTTTTTGTCCATGGAATAAGTGTGCCACCATGTGGACAGTTCGATGACAACCGGACCTTTTTCCCCCTCTTTTTAAGTGGATACATCTAACAAAAGTTTGCCTTAGGAACACCTTTGGTCTAGCTGTAGTTGTAATCTTTACAACATTTAACTCTCTCACTGCCCATCTTCCATAATAACTGGTGCAGCAAAGGGCATTCCCTTGGCTGAACTCTGTGACAGTTCAAGCTCTCCCACAATTATAAAGGATGTGACTTACATAAATCATCAAGCCTGTCTGTACACAACCTCCATGTGCCAGAACAACTGTTCATGGTTTAAGTACGGCTCTAGTTTTGCAAAGGTACTTTCCAAGTTAGCACTCGGGATTAAGGCTGAACTGGAACTTGGGAAGCGTCAAGAACAGCAGCCCCCTCGCTGTTCTCAGTTCTGTGGTGCCGCACTGAAACACTCAAAACTCTCCATATTGCCAACAAAAAAGCCTTCTACCAGCAAATGGGCACAATACTATTGCCATGTTTAAATCTGAAGGCAAGTGTCCAATCCAACAGACTAAGTGAAGAGTTTTCGAGAAAGATCTGACCTTATTCATCTCTTTTTGGTAGTAATTTGTAGCTTCCAAGTGCAACATGCACTCAAGCACAATGCATATATTTCACTGCACAAACCCCTGCACTTCCTACTGTTAACTCCCTCAGAGGGTGCCGAGGTTCATTCACAAGCATACTATATACTTAGCACATATTCCGTAAAGGGAACCCAAGCTGCAGAAATTTAAATCCAGTTACAAATGTCCTCAAAGGTCTGGACTTCATGTGTTGTACTCCTCACCTCAGATGGCTGGAGGACTACCTTTCCTTAATATCATGGAAATGTAGCCTAAAGTACGAGAACTACCTTCTAGTTGCTCCTGGATGCAGGACAGTGACGTGGATGGATATGTCAAGTCAGAGGGAAGCTGGAATTTGCCTGGGACTTCATGGCTAATGCTCCTACCGAACCCACAGGAAAAAGGGAAACACGTACATAAAACCAAACCTTTAATAGATGGTCAGGGCTACACTTTAAAATACTCAGGATATGGGTACCACGTTGTGAGCATTTAATACAATACCGTGATACTGATGGGTGCAGTATCAAATAGAGACTTCCCCCTCCCAGCCAAAGCTTCCAAATCTTTGTTTAGCTTTGACAACAGGGTGCACCAAGAAAGCCTTGCTTTTTCTGCAGCAGGCAGCTTCTCAGTTGGAGTTTCCTACACAAGGAGTGACTAAGCCTGCCCCTTCTCAGCTCCAAGACTTGAAAAGGACGTATTGAGAGGGAGGGAGGGGAGGGATTGTAAGGCAAAAAGAGAAAGATGACAGGTCCTAAAATCCTGTGTGACAATGTGTGACATGCAGGACGTACATGACAAAACTTTCGAAGTCTGCAAGAAAGATGGAAAAAGAAAAAAACAAACAAAACACAAAGAGTTTTAGCCTTCATCCTTACAAAGTAACAGGAGACATTTAAAAATAATTTCTCAATCCTCTTTAGCAGATGGTCACTTCTAGCTCTTAATCCTTGTAATTATTATGTAATTATTCTTGTAATTATTATTATGGTATATTTCTCATACATAGGATATTTATATTCGGTGTACAATATCTCTAGGACATATCTACAGTACCCCAATGGAAACTACATTTTGCTGTGCTGGTCCTGAATAGCATCTGAGGAATAAAATCAGAGACTAATCATCAAGCTCTTGCCTAGACCAACAGCATGTTCCTCGAGACTAGTCTTTTTCTGAAGCAGTCATATTGTACTGTGACATGCTTATTTTTTGTATTTCACCAATACATGTGAAAACCTTTTACAAAATGTGTGAGTCACATTATTCCCAGTGTCAGCAAATACGCAGTAACCGAGACATGGGAAATGAGCAGACCAGTCTACCAGCACACAGCAGGTTAGGGGCAGATTGCAGTTCAGCTTTTTGGCTCAGCCACACAATCATCCCATCTCTGTTTTTTTCCACCTATGGTCCTGTTTTCCAGAAGCAATGAATGTCAAATACATTCTCCACTATTTACCACAGAATTATGAAAAAGTAGTTTGGTGGAGAGTGGTTTTTGTTTGGTGGTTTGTTTTTTTTTTAGAACTATTTCTTGTCCTTCATCCTAATCTCTATCCCATAGTTAGCAAAAGACATCAAAAAAACACCCCAACAACTGACTAGGGCCACTTTGTTGAGGGGCTGTATCACAATGGCTCATACTTTCCATGTTTGCTGTGAACCAATTAACACCAGGAGATCAGGTTAGGTGCACGAGCTAACAGGAACAGAAGTCAATCAGCTACTGCTGAAGTAATGAGTGATGACAGCACCCATCTCTGCAGCCTCCTTAGCAGCCTACCCCACTGCCGCTGGTGCAGTCTCAAGCATCGCCTCTGGCCACTCTCTGGGGGAAGCCATGCACCTTGGATTCACAGAGGCAGCCTGTGTCTCATTCACCTCCTGGAGAAATCCTCCTGCCCCTGAGCTAACAACAGCTTTTCCATAATCTCCTCTTCACTGGTCTCATGCCCAAAATTTCCAGCTTCTCCATCCCACTTGTTCTTCTCGTGGCCTGAGACGCTAAACTTCCATTTTATTTTTTTTTTTAATTAAAAAAACCCCCAAAACCCAAACAAAACGCTTTTCCCACTTGCTGTAGGATCTCCTTAACTAAGGAGAAGGCCTCAGTTTTTCTGCAGAAGGGTTTAAACCTGAAGTTACCAGAAGAACACTGACTGCAGGGGCACAACAGGGGGGATGAAGACTCAGGCAGGCTGAGGTTTTGCCCCAGCCAGCTAGGTAATCCTTTGGCAAATTAGTTCAAAATGTTTATGCCTCAGGTTTTCCACATATATAAGGTGCAAAACGCACGTGGCTGATTTCCTTTGTAAAGGGTGTGAAGACAAACAGACTTTGCAACATGACAAGAGGCTAATAAAATAATAATAATAGTAAAAAAAAAAAAAAGGCAAAACAGCTGTTTCAGGTACTGCAAGTTGCCTGAGGTTTTCTGCAAATTTTTGCAGTTTTACAAACATGCTTGCCTTGAGTAAACAGCTGCACATGTATTTAACAGAAAAAAAAAGTAGCTATCTGCTAACAAATGCAGTTTAATGCATAAACTGAATACCGAAAAAGAAAAAGCCATTCCTGTAGAGTCGTTGCAGCTATGGTGGTCTACAGAGAGAAACAAAGCAAGGCTCCTGGGGGAGTAATACATATTTTACTGGACCAAATGATACTGTCAGAAAGAAAAACAAAAACAGACATGCTTTTGGATGCAGATAACTTGAAGAGCTTAGGAGGAACATGTTTGATCTAAAACATTATTATGCTTACTCTGGAACTGAATGTGATTAGAAGAAAGTGGGTGAGGTGAGGTTTTGTAAGCGGGCAAATATCTGGGTTTAGACCAACTGATATCACTGAAAAAAACCCCAGCTAACTTGAAAAGCTTATGTGCCTGAAAGCACATCAAACAATACAACAAAGATTTAGATCAAAGCTTGTTTATTTTTAAGTGAAGGCACATACTCATTTTCAAAGGCTAACCAGCTACATGGAGTACTTCTGGAATATTAGGGCTAGATGGGGCCCCAAGAGGTCACACAAGCCGCTCCCTGCCTCAAGACAAGATCAGCTGTGTTCCTGAAGGCTTTGGGAATAAGAAAAGCCACAAACTTCCCAGGCACCTCTTCTGGAGCTTCACCATCTGTACTGGGCTCTGTTCACCTAATTGAAACTTGAGTTTTTACTTACCAGAACCTATGTAGTGTTTTTTCTGTTTAACAGAAGGTTCGCACCGTTCCTCAGCGATACAATAGCCTGCATTATCACTTGGCAGTAAAACACTTCAGAGACTCAATGCTGTGTTTGAAACCACTGGAAAACAGGCAGCAAGCAGAAATGGTTGAAGCCACAATGTTGCCTCTACAGCTAGGGCTACCGTTTGATCATTACGGTATTTGAGAAAACGTATTAGGAACCAGGACCATCAGAGCAGCGGCACTAGAGCTGTGATGAACGGCTGTATTTGGGAAGCCTTTCCTCCTCAAGTATGATCCCTGACAGCCATGCCAAGTGGCTGGAAAGAAAGAATTTTCTAGAGCATTGTTTCCCCCAACCCCTCAGCCCTGTTTATAGCAGCAGCCTCAGCTGAGCATTTCCTTCACAAGCAGCATGCAAAGTGACAGGTTGTGCTGTGGCTTGCCGGTACACCAGCCGACAGAGCTGAGGGTTCACCAGGGAGGAAGGGAAAAACTCTGTAAAAATGCTGTGGGCACAGAAAGTCTCAGTGATGTTTCTCTGGGAAGCTGAGCAAGTTGAAAAACATTCAGATGAAGACAAAAGGGTTTGGTAGGAGGTCGATTCCCACCCCCCCAATAAACCACAATGTCTTGTTTGCAGATGCCAAAGAGGACGAATTTGTGTGCTCGCTTGCATTGTTTAGTGAGTGTGTGTGAAAAGAAAAAACAATGCTGCTTACGTATGCTAACATCAGTTAAGAAAATTGATTTAGTTTTTTGTCACTGGGAAGTTTTATTTGCTGAGCAACAGGCCATACCCAAAACGCGGGACTGCACATATAAGGAGAAGCTCTGAACGCAGCTACTCAGCCCATTTTTCCTTCCTTTGTCTTTCTCCACCCCCTTCCCCCCAATTCCAACTTAAATAAGTATGCTAATGAAGAGTGAGCCTTTTCTACTCCAGCGCTTTATACTCTTAGATTCACATTGTCTGATCTTCAACATTTGGCAGTAGCGCTTCCAAACTCAGAGCAGTTTTTAATATCTGCGTGAATAAGTCATTATGTTTCACTTACCCCAGTGACATTTTGGCTGACATGAGTATAATCCATTTTGAATCACCATATAAAAGGAATTTATACAGAATCCGCATTTTAACTACTTGCCTACCCTGGCATGAATTGGCATTGATTTATCTTCATGATCTCTGGAATTCTTTTTCTGTGTGTCTGATGAGGGTTACATGTTAAAAGGCAAAGAAAAATGAGTTTACCTAAACAAAGCTTTAGAGAAATATTTCTGCATGTGTTTGAAAGCAAAATTTTATACAGAAGTATTTTACTGGGAGGAACATAAGATGTTTATGAAAACAGCAACATAGCTATAGCATCTGTGCTTTCCTCTGCTGTTCATAAATGTCTGAATCACTTTATGACTTACCTCTTACAAGGTCCATTGATTCTGTGCAGAGAATCAATAATGTACAAGACACCAATGCCCAGTATTTTCAAGTAATCAAAACTATTATATTACAATACTAGCATGTCCACAGATTAGTTTGTTGCAGTTACCATTTAAAGTGATAAATTAAATGCGATGTTTCTCTACAGTCTAGGCTTCTGAGGGATTTTGGCAGAGGAGAGGGGTATTGAGACAGAAGCAGACATTTTAGGAAAATGGACAGAGTAAATGGAAGATTTACTAGTAGTGGCAAAAAAACTTCTCAGTCTTGCTGAATGGCAAAATCTTCCACAATAGGGAAGAAAACCTGAATTTGCTTTATAAACATGCAAGTCCATTCACTCATTCATCCAGCTACATATTTTGATTTTGGAATGTACACATTCATTCATTAAACACACTTCACTTGGCATTTCAGCTAGCAGGTTAACCTGAAATGCAAACAACTTTATGGGGAAAAAAAGTCATGAAAATCAAGTTCTCTTGCATATACTTCTATACATTCCCATCAGTAGGCCCAGGTTTTGA
This sequence comes from Burhinus bistriatus, assembly GCA_013397275.1. NCBI lineage: Eukaryota > Metazoa > Chordata > Aves > Charadriiformes > Burhinidae > Burhinus > Burhinus bistriatus. Next base: position 177,592 of record VYXH01001027.1, on the reverse strand, counting down.
GTCAGCTTATCATTGATGGCTTTGTTAGGATGTATGAAGAAGAAAGAGAAGCTCTTCCTAGATTTTCATGATTTAACAACCTGATCTTCCAAGAGCAAAGGCAGCGCAGAAGTTACTTACTCAGGTGCATAAAAGAGTGGTGATCAGGACTTGGTCTAATTTCCATTGTTAAAAAAAGTAGAAATTAAATCTTGATCTAAAAATCCATGAGAAAAACCATGGAGCTGGATCTCCAAGATTTTATAATCCATGAAAAGCAAAAGAAGGAAGCTTTCTCTCAGCAATCAGCTGATCCTCTTTAGCACATAAGCAAAGCATTCACCTTTATATCTACTGCGTGCATACACATCTTCGTCATCTTCAAGGGGTGAATATCCCGATCCTACAACACAAAATAGAGAAAAAAACTGCAGCAAGAAAGGAAATATAAATTAAGAATAAAAGAAAGCTTTGCCAAAAGACATGCAAGATTAGGATGCATTAATCTACGCAATGCCATCAGCACGGGCTTCTCTGAAGCTCTGATTCATAGCAGACCCAGTTTATAGTGAATTTGGAAGGGGCAAATTGATTTGATAATCAAGTAAAATAGTAAATCTCCCTCACTGCTCCTAGAGCAGTGTTGTGCAATGACATGTCACACATGTCAAGTCACAGTTTCTCTGTTATGGAAAGCCCACCTATCATGAAGTTGATCTATTAAGCAGAGAGAACAGAGGAGGTACAGGTGAAGGGGAACATCAAAGATTTCACTATAAAGTGGTTCCATAGTGTCAGTGGCTGTTAACAGCCATCAGGCCAAACAGCAGAAGTAAAATGTGCATAACTCAAGAACAACTCTCTTTTACAACCTGTATGATCTTCACACCAAGAACAAAACATTGAGGTACATTACCTGCAAACACAAGTTACACTCAAATCAAAACCACAGATTAGTATCAAGTAGTCTTCTGGGGTTGTTCAAAATAAAGAGACAGTATAGTTCTGTACTTTTAAAAACCTGTGCAACAGTTAAAAGCTTAAAATAAAGGTAGAAACTGCTTTATTAAAAACAGAAACCATTTGGAGCACCACCATTCAAGCAATTCATCAATAAAACATGGCAGTCAGCAAGAAACCCTTCAAAATATGTTAAGCAACGTTTCTTTAAAATCGGCAGCTTCAGAGCATGAAGTCTAGTCTAAATTCTAGATAAGTCTTCTCCAAGAAGAAGGGCTCATACAAATTTCCCCTCTGAGAAATCTTTCCAAAAACCTTGCATGCAATATGTAGGTCCTAAGGAGGCTCAGCATTACACTACAGGAGCTTCTCACTCATGGTATCTCAAATTGCAGCTATTGGGATATTTCATCGCCATTTGCTGAGGTCTGAGAACATGGTCTGTACAAGCTGCTGCTTAAAGTTAGGCTAAATTTGGTGGATAAGGGAAGAGAAACTGACATTATCTACCTGGACTTGTGCAAAGCATTTGATGCTGTGCCGCATGACATCCTTGTCTTTAAATTGGAGAGACATGGATTTGATGGGTGGACCACTCGATGGGTAAGGAATTGGCTGGATGGCCGCACTCAAAGAGTTGCAGTCAACAGCTCGATGTCCAAGTGGAGATCAGTGATGAGTGGCATTCCTCAAGGGTCAGTACTGGGACAAGCGCTGTTTAACATCTCTGCCGATGACATCGACAGTGGGATTGAGTGCACCCTCAGCAAGTTTGCTGACGACACCAAGCTGTGTGGAGCAGTCAGCATGCTGGAGGGAAGGGATGCCATCCAGAGGGATCTGGACAGGCTTGAGAGGTGGGCCCATGCCTACCTCATGAAGCTCAACAAGGCCAAGTGCAAGGTTCTGCATGTGGGTCAGGGCAATCACAAGCACAAATACAGGCTGGGCGGAGAATGGATCGAGAGCAGCCCTGAGGAGAGGGACTTGGGGGTGTTGGTGGATGAAAAGCTCAACATGAGCTGGCAATGTGCACTCACAGCCCAGAAGGCCAACTGCATCCTGGGCTGCATCAAAAGAACCATGGCCAGCTTCCCTCCAGGTTGAGGGAGGTGATTCAGCTCCCCTACTCTGCTCGCATTGAGACCCCACCTGGAGTACTGCACGCAGCTCTGGAGCCCCTAAGATAATGAGGAAATGGACCTGTTGAAGCAAGCCCAGAGGAGGGCCATGAAGATTATCAGAGAGCTGGAGCATCTCTCCTATAAAGACAGGCTCAGAGAGTTGGGGTTGTTCAGCCTGGAGAAGAGAAGGCTCTGGGGAGACCTTATAGCGGCCTTCCAGTACCTAAAGGGGGCCTACAGGAAAGGTGGGGAGGGACTCTTTATCAGGGACTGTAGTGATAGGACAAGGAGTAACAGTTTTAAACTGAAAGAGGGAAGATTTAGATTAGATATCAGAAGAAGGTTCGCCCAGAGAAGTTCTGGATGCCCCATCCCTTGAAGTGTTCAAGGCCAGGTTAGATGGGGCTTTGAGCAATCTAGTCTACTGGAAGGTGTCCCTGCCCATGGAATGGGGGTTGGAACTAAGTGATCTTTAAGGTCCCTTCCAACTCTAACCATTCCATGATTCTAAATGAAATAATTTGGGCACCTCAATAAGCTACTAATTTCATGTGCAAAGCACACAGTTTTCTGAAGAAATCAAACGCAACAGACATTAATGCCTAGGATGATTTAGCATAAGGATAAAAGAGCTACGAAAACGTCTGTCTCCCCAAAATGACCGTCAGAATCTGTCAACAGATTCCACTTATTCTAAAAAACAAAATAAACTTCCCAGAAACCAGTGAAATTTCTTACACTACCAGCCTCAGAAAAACCCAGCCCACGTCTCTGCAGTTGCTCCATGGGAGTAGCTTTAGTGCATAGGGTCCATCTACAGAAGGGCAGTGCCCTCCACAGCATCAGCCACAGCACTGCTTGCAAGGGTTTGGACTGCCTGAAGATGAGGCTCTTTGCATCTCCCATGACCATTCTCACCACATTACTTGCTTGTTGGGTGCCAGCACCCAGGACCTGTGACCAGCCCACAGCGCTCAGCAGCACCTTCCAGGAACTGAAGGGAAGAAGGGGACACATGCATTCTACGTCAGACCAAAATCTTGCACCAATACTACGGCTATGTGAACCATACTCCTCCATGTGAAAAATCAAGAGAGTCATGTTCACATCTACCATAAAAGTAGAAAAAAAACCACAATTCACCTTGGGGCCGATTCAAAGCTTGCTGTTATCACCAGGAATCCTTCCACCAGTTTTCAGAAGGCTGCCAGCTGGGACCTGATGAAGCCAACTTCCAAACAGCTTCTCCCCTGAAATCGAGGGCTTTATATAGCACAGGCTTCCAATCGCTTGGGAGCCATTTCTTGGGATTTTCAAATTTCTGTTGTGGTTCAATTTTTGATGCGTAAACACTGATCTCTGAGAAACTTTGCAACATAAAAATGTTAAACTTGGAAGTCTGACTGTGTAACATAAAGAGCAAGCTGTGATCCCTGAGGGCTTCATGGAGGCCTTGATATGTAAATGAACACCTCTCTAAGCATCAATTATTCTGTCAGAAATTGGGATACTCTTAGCTATTTACTCAGTTTGAGGGTTACAAAACTGTTATCTCAGTGTTATCATTCTTAATTTTAGTTTGCAATGACGTTAGCATTTAAAATCAGTAAAAGTTAGAGCTATGTGAGGTCTTAGATATTTACCTTTCCTTAGACGAGAAATAATTAAATGCTTTTGGAAGTTAGCTAAAAAAATTGGCCTTAAAGAATTATTCATTACTCTTGCCTTGAAACGAGGCTTGGTTCACGGAGTTTGACATCTCCCATTTCCAGCTCATTTTCTAGCTCGAAATGAGAAGTGAGTCGTGTTTCTTTACTGTTAATAACCAGGATGGGCCTGGCCTGGGGAACCACAGGAGAGGTTGTCCTCACGCTACCCTGGGAGGGTCTCACTCCCACTTTTCTGCAGCCTCGTCTCACAGAGAGGCCACTGGCCAGTGCCGGGCCTCAGTGGGGCCTGAGAAAGCCAAGGGCACCAAGGGAAGTTTGGCCGTTGCCCACTGGCCCTGGGTCACGCCATGAAGACCCCGACCCAATACAGAGGGCTGTCCCTGAAAAGCTGGGCTGGCTCTGGGAGGATGTATCTACACCACCACGCCACTGCCCAGGGTACTGCAGCACCACCTCACACAGAGGTGCTGGGTCTTCCCCTGTCTCCACATGCCCTTCTTCACACGTGCCTGGATCTGATACTCTCACAGAATCACAAAATGTTAGGGGTTGGAAGGGACCTTCAGAGATCTAGTCCAACACCTCCCGCCAAAGCAGGTCCAACCCCCCACCAAAGCAAGTTCACCTAGAGCAGGTTGCACAGGAATGCATCCAGGTGGGTTTTGAGTATCTCCAGAGAAGGAGACTCCACCACCTCTCTGGGCAGCCTGTTCCTGTGCTCTGTCACCCTCAAGCTAAGTAAGTTTTTCCTTATGTTCAGATGGAATTTCCTGTGTTCCCAGTTTGTGCCCGTTGCCCCTTGTCCTGTTGCTGGACACCACTGAAAAGTCTGGTCTCATCCTCTTGACACCTGCCCTTTAGATATTTATAAGCATTGATGAGATCTCCCATACCTCTCCCCATATTCACCCACCCACGTTGTGCTGACAGAGACCACACAGACGCGTACAGCCATGTTATGCAGCAGCCCACCAGCAAAGCTGTCCTGCTTCGGCAGATAGCTTCTGTCCCAGCAACCATGAGGCCTGACCTGGCACCTCATTCCCCACTGCTGCCACCCCATGAGCCATCCTGAGCAAATCGCCATGTCATCTTCATTTTCTCAGCCACAAAACAAAGTATTTCTGCTTCACGTACGTTCAAAATCAGCTACCAAGCCACGTAAGGACAAAGCATTGTTCTGCGTCCCAAGTGCTAGAATTATCACAGTACAAAAACCGGGTATTTGAGGAAGAATGACAAGAACAAGCCGCTTTACAGATGTCCCATATCACGGTTCAGGGTATGGCATGTTCCTGCAAAAAACAGTTGTGGATTTTGTTCTGGCAGACAACAAGCAAAACACATGAAATAACACTTTCATTTTAAGATTAATCTGTTATGAGATTAATCTATGGACTTAGACTATTCTGTTTATGTCAGGAGACAAGATTCCTTTATTCAAAAAATAATCACTACCTTGTTATAACCAGGAGATACCTAGGAAAGCTTTCTCTTCACATACATTTTATTAGGGCATAGAGTTTTAATGAAACTACACGCCACCTAGGAGAAAACACATAGCAGTGCCTGTCACCAAGAACCCAATAGTCTGGGCCGAATGAAGAAATCCAGGAATATGACTGCCAGACAGGGCAGGAGGAACTATGACAGTAAGCTGGTAAGCCTTCTGACAAAGCAAAAAAACCTTGTACAAGAAGAATTCATTATTAAGAGAACACATTTACTTTTAGTGTTCAAACTGGCAAGCTAACAGGATGCTCAGACATAAAACAGTTACCCATTTGTGCATAACCTAAATCGGACCATCTCAGCATCAGTTTTGCCTGTGTTTTGTGGTTGCCAAATCCACTCCAGGTGCCCTGATGCCAGCTTTCAAGCTAATTCTCATTCAGCAAAACACTTGAGTATCTCCTGAAGTTGTCTCACCAGCCGCAAGGGTACCACTTGTTTAACCCTAAACCCACTCAAAATTGATTACAGATTTTTACATTCAACATCAAGCATCTGATGAAGTAGTCCACTGCTTTACTACCACAATCTACACCCAGCGAAGGCAGCTATTCTCAGCTTCTTGTGACGGCTCCATTTCCACCCTTATGGCCCAGCATTTGCTCTCCTGGCCAGGGGCCTTGGTCTGTTGAAAAAGAAAGGGAGGGAAGCAGAGCATATAGCTGCATTCATTAATGGGCACAGATTACAATGGCACATTCACATACGCACAAAATACAAGATATATACATGAAATACAGCCAAACATGTGTTGAGCAAGATGCTTCCTATATTTCTAGGATCTGATCATCCTCCCCTTTGCCTGTTTGTTAGTAAGTCTACACAAGAGCGACAATCAATGTGTCGGTGTTTTCTGAGCCAGAGAAGGAAGACAAATGCTATCAGATTGAAGAGAAAGTTTTAAAAGGACTTCTGCTGTCCCTCAGTTTTGCTCAAAACCTGACTTCCTTAAGTACATCACTCCTTTGTGCACCACAGATCCCTGAGCAGATAGAAAGACGCTAGTTCAGACAACAAGATCCCAAACTTCACCATGCTTGTCAGGCACACCAATTCAGGTCGCAGGAAGCAAAACCTCTCTAATGGGTAGGTAACCTCCACAATAAAACCTTTCAGATATTACACAGTATTAACCTTCAGTTGCAAAACAATCTTTCCTTACCTCCTTTGAGGCCTCCAGAACTGGAAGCGCTATCAATAATTGCTTAGCCATCTTGATCCTACAAACAACAACAAACTTTGCACCTTCTCTAACCTGAAACCAGGCATTTTCTCACTGGTTCATTTAAATCTGACAAGCAGCAGCAAGGCAAGGTTTAAAATAGTAATAAAAATGCACAGAAAAAAATCAATACCGATAGAAGACTGAAAGGTTTATTTAAAAAAAGTTAAAAGGAAAAACAAAGCACCAGTGAGAAACACAACATTAAAGCCTGCAACTGCATATAAACCTTAGCAGAGTTATTCAGTGTAAGATCTTCACCATGGTCGCTGGGATTACCCGCGCGGGCGAAGGGAATGGGGACTCTGGTGCTCCACTGTTTGATGCCACTAGTTATGCCAGGGATTGCACATGGGCAAATTTAAGGTCACGCACACAGGACTCCTCTCCCCAGTGCAAATGTTCACCCATGCAGGTCTGCTGGCAATCTGGGCACAGGAACATAATGCAGGTGGGCACATGAACAACATTTAATTTAACATGCTATTGCGGTATAAATCCTTTCTAATTGAGAAAAAGGAGGAATGTGGGCTATAAGAGGCAGAATAGCTACGTAAACTTGTTTTTCCCATGACTGACACAGAATTTCTTAACTCTTTTTGAGTTGGATTAACTGAAAATAAGCTAGTTACAACAACAGTGTAGTTCATTAAACCAATCAGAAAGTTTTTACAGTTTACTGCCCTGAGACAGGACAAGTTCAGGTACTTAAGTACAAGAGGCTACAGCACTTAGCTTACAATAAGGACTTTTTTCTGAACAGCAGTGCTCACCTCCCCAATTTAGCATCAGGCAGACTGAGGAGTTTCATATCTACTGTACTTACAGTCCTGCAGAATACATTAATAAAAGCTCAGATTTTTTAGGAGATACTATTTTGTCAATTTAGACCACTGAGTTTCTTAGGCCTTTTTTTCTTTCTCACGGTCTTTTGCTCAGGGTTTATAAGGATTGCCTAAAATTGAGGTACCTACTGTACAGCAGCAAAAGTCAATGTTCCAGTTTACGCTTTACTGAAGTTTGAATTCTTAATATAGCACCAATTTACTTAAGTATGTATTTCAGAAAAGATCACTGCATTTCCAATTCTTTGAACACTGCTGGGAAATGGAGACAAGAAAAGCCAACCCTAAAAATACAGTGATAATTTCCGATTTCAGCTGCAGGGCAAATTTCATACAATAACCAAAAGGAAAATAAAGTAGCGAAAAAAAAAAACCAAACCAAAAACCAGTTGTAATGACACTGTGCATTGCACAAAGGGAAACAACATGGGTTATATGAGCTCAGGTGGCACCTGCTTTGGTCTGTGGGCATTGGCGGCTTTTGATATTGGGAGGAAAGGCTCATTCCACAGGCTATCTATCCAAAACAGAGGAAAGCACTTGGGAATTCCTTCCATATTCAAACAGCTGATCAGTTTAAGCACGTGTAAGCACGAGTTTCCACCAATAAGTCTATAACATCTGGATTCAGTTCCTCCAATGTTTTGCCTCAGAGTTTTACATTCCACGGTACCTGAAGCCATATCAAATATACAAATTAAAAAACTTAGCTTTATGTGCAGCAGAATGCAGAGCTTCTTGCAGTATAGCAGGGCTAGGTCACACTAAGACCTCAGAAGTCTGGAAGATGTACATAAGGCGGCAGAAAAGGCACCAAAAATGGTTAAGACTTTCACATTAGAGGGCTTTACTTTGTGTGTAAAAATAGTTGTACTCATTTTATGATGGTAGTAAAAATGGAAAGGCGGGTTTTTCATCTCATTCTTTACTGGTTAAACATTATGTCCCAGTTATGCAAAGCTCATGCTTAAATGCCACTGGCGTCAGTGAGATTTCAGGAGTTGTTTAAAAGCTGCCTGCACCCTTAGGTGTTTTGTTGCATCTGGCCTGTTAGGCTTAAAAGAACCCCATAACAAATATCAAAGTAATTTTGTTACAGAAATCAAAGCAGAACAAATAATAGAGGAAGAGTCAGCAAAATCAATTAATCAATAGCCAGAGACACTGACTTGCCTTGATTCTTCCTACGGGTGAGTTGACACAGAAATGCAGCTGTATTAATGAACATTTAAATGTAGAGAATCTAATGGCAACTGCTTATATTAAGCAGTCTTCAAAATGCATAGTAAGTCAAAAGATAACATTTGCCTTCCTCTTTTCTCAAATGATGTTCCCACTGGCCACACCACTTTTTAGCTTCCTGCTTGACCCAATCAATAGTCCCAGCTGCCTTTGCAATGCACAAGATTGCAAGTTAAAGCACAGAAACCCAACAATCTTGTATTCAGCAAGAGTTGTGCTGAACTAAGAAGTAGAGGATATCGAGAGAATCATGGCATATTCCTGAATCCAAACTCAGCTCATTCATCCAGACTAAGTTAACAGTTTTTCCAGTAATCCTCTGTGCGGTTTAGTAGCCCAGATGATTAACTTTCAGAGATGTCTAGAAATTTCCCTGCCTGCATTTATGGAAATACACACATGGACAGCACAGATTTGAGCTTCCATGCACACCCGCAAGCCCCACACCACTGTTGTGCTTCTATTCCTTGCAGGTGCAAGGTCTTTCAGTAATCCCATAGTAAGAAGATCCCCTCAGGGCTATACACAGATTAATTCACTGTGTCTCAGTATTGATTAAGATGCAAACACCGTGTTTTAAAGAACAGGTTTTAACTTGCTTCAAGAGAGATGCCTCATACGAGACTCCATCAAAGCACAGTTCTTTCAAAGTTGTCATAATCAAAGCACAATTGAAATGCAGAACAGAAAGCTTCAGAATTAGCAAGTTCAAAAGAGGTCAGAGATGTCTGAAGTTTGCATGCCAGCAGCAGCTTATGCTTTGCGGAATAAAACCACCTAATTACACAGAAATCACAAATCTGATTAGGAAAATGCAGGCACAGGTTCTTTTCCCAAAGGATAATCTCGTCCCTTCTCCCTTGCCATCTGTGACCCAATGTGACTATGAGGAAACTCTGCAGCTGACACCAAGCCATGAAGGTGTTTCAAAACAGATTAATTACACATATTGAGAAAACTCTGGCTTTACATAGAAGTCAGCTAACAAAATGAAGCAAGTTTTATGTGCTGGCAAATACTGTGTGACAAAGAAAACACTACTACAGGCATAAGGTCTCTCATTCATGTCAATGAAATCACATATCCAGCAGTAGGCAAGCCGTGCCCATGCAGTTTACTCTCACAAGTATCAGCAGGGGGATAGAAAGGGCATGGGCACAGAAGTTAGTGTTAGTCCAGAAAAAGCTCTGTAAAGCTTTCATCTCTGCTTCCTTTTATGTACACGTGTAGCTACCTTAGATACAGCAAATCCACAGCAGAACACTTTCCACCACTGATTTGGTTTTGGGGGGAATATTTTTTTCCCCTCCAGACTGGCAATAAAAGTGGAAGTTGTTCAAGTGGCTCTGACTCAACCCAGGCAGAAGTCCTGTAACCCAGGCAGAAGTCAAGGGAAAAGCTGGCAGACTTTAACAAGAGACTATCTACACCTTTGCCAACACATGTGCACAGCCCAGGAACCTTAGTGCTGCAACAGCTTGTAGCTACAACAACGGCTCCCAGATATCCTTCTCCATTGCAAATGCATTTGCTTTTACTATAATTGTGTTTAGAGTTAGAATAAGCAGTGTATTGAAATATTGCTTGCAGTGTACACACAGAACAAGAGAAAAGATCTTGGGTAATCTTGGGTAATTGTTTTTTTTTAAATACAATACACTCGAAGCAGTAAAAATCTAACATACTTCATGAAAATTGTATCTTTATATTCAATTAAAACAGATGAGGCATTTTCAAAATCCTAGTTCTGGAAATTCAGGTTTGCTCTGGATGCTCTTGTGACTTTTTGAGTGATTCAATGGGAAGTGAGTACTTCATCAAATTTTTCTTAAAATACAGTTTCAGAGTTGTAAAATATGTACACTGATATAGCTTGTTTTCAACAGAAAATTCATTTAAAGAAAACCTAGATGAAAAGGTGAAACATAAGGATGAAAGGTCTCTGCTATTGAAATAAAGTGTTTACTTCTGTTAAAAAAAAAAAAGCTCAGCAGGCTAACAAAGATATACTTGGGAGCTGAGATTGGTATGTCTTCAAAAGAAGTACCAGTTGTCTCCTGTGTCGTTCGTTATATCCCACACAGGCCACATTCCCTTGATTGCTGAAAAGTACATCCCACAAGGTACCACAATGATTGATCAAGTAGATGGGCTACGGGGGTCAAGCTGGGAACATGGCCCAAAGGGAAAAATCTGAACATCACGTACATGAACAGTGCTCTCAGGAAATGCTGATTTTCAGCATGGCCAGTGAGGAGGAGTTGTTTTTTTTTGTTTGGACTCATTGCCAAATCAAACATTTAAATAACTAGGTGCAGAGAAAGAGGAACAAGTTCGTTTCCATGATTTTTTTAAGCTGGCAAGAGAAGGCCCAAGAGCATCTGTCCTTCCTTTTGAAGGGCTCCATCTGATAAGGATCTTGCAAATAAATTGAAATCCAGCAAAACAAAATAAAAACCCAAAATACAGGCAAACAAAAGAAGACCCTGAATATCTGGAATGGCAGCTTGTTATGCCAAGAGACCAACATGGAGGAGGTGGGAGAAAAACGTTTCCTTTATTCAGGCCATGAGGAATTCAAAGTTTGATTTTTGCTTAAGGAATTCCAATAAATAATGTTAAAAAAACTAATGGCACCATCTCCCTTCATGATCAGGAACAGTCATAGTACCACAGACTGTTACCAAAGAAAGGATGAAAAGTGTCATGAACACTAAAATGTAAATCAATTCAGTTGAACAAAACGTACATTCGTTAATCAGTAGGTTTAAGGAGGGTAAACACACTGCATTACATCTACAGAAAACACTGCTATCATAGCTTCACACTGCATAATAATACATTTGCTATTCTGAGCACCTACACCGTCTATGCCAGAGGTGAAGCAGATCAGGAAAGCAAAGTGTTCACTATTTACAGCAGCTACAGGGTTGTGCATGGAAAATAGAGACAACTCTTGATATAGAAGGATTTGCCTGACAAACTACCAGAGGCTCTGCAAAGGCTGTCTGCACGTTGCCTGTGGTCTGGACATCCATAAGCATTACTGGTTTCTTTGCTGCTCTCACACCGCATCGTCCACCAGTAATATCTGTCTACAGCTAAATCTGGACTGTGTCCCATCCTGGCAGACACCAGCTCATCTCAATTATTCACAGCTTTGTCACTGCTCAAATGGACTACAACAGCCTAATCCACGTAAGCACGAAGTTCCAGGCAATTAAGGAAATTCCAGCTATTTTATAACCCTGCTGCATGTCTCCACCCGCCCTCTGTTTTCTAGGCTAGCTTCTCACAGCACTTCTTCTGCTGATGTGTATTTGGTCCGTTTCTCCACAGTGGTTTAGCAGCCCAAGCTGAGAACTGCCCACCTGCATCCTGTTAGCAACCCCTTCTCTTCTGCCAGGACTCTGGAGACTGTGTGACCCCCTAGAGATATGTGTGACCAGCTCCCAGACGCACTCTTTTTCCAAAGCTGCCTTGCTGATAGATCTTACTTACACATCCTAAAAATCAAACTGATGTGTGAATTTGGAGTCATGAGGAAACGATGGGCTGGCAGGGACCTTGAGAACTTTCACCTCACTGAGAGAAAGCAACACGGGTCTGTTGACAGCATCGTTCAGCTGTGCATACCTGGTCTCATCAGAGTTTCCTAAGAGCTGAGATGGCTGGAGCCCTCCAGGAAACAAGGTAAGCTGTGTACAGGTGAAGTCAAAAGCCACCCTCACAACAGCCACACTGACTAGTCTGCCTCCAAGCTACCTGAAAGGGTGAAAAACTACCTCAGGCATTGGGATGAAACCCTGTTCAGATGAACACGCTTGGGTGCCACAGCAGCTTCCACCCCTGAGGGCAGGGCACACCTTCACCAGGACAGCCGATCTGAGGACCAGCCCCCTGGCCTGTGGCACAAACTCTTTTAGCTCAAAGGGCTCTCGCAGGCCATGGCTACCTTCTATGCTAAGCGGAAGTAATTGGGTTTGGGGATTTTTTTCCAGACTTTTCTCATGAAATTTATAAAACTGAGTTTATAACAAACCAAGCCTGAATTACACACAAAGCTCTACATAAACAAGATGCTTCACAGGCTTCTTCAATGGGGAAGGAATGAGAGGACAGGGTACATTGTGAGCAGGCACACCATTAGATGCACTAGAAGGCTGCAAGATGGAAAAGCAAATTGGGACTCTGAACACGCAAACAAATGCTACCACTTATAGATAAGACTGTTATCTTTTAAGATCCAGAGAAATAGTTCCTGTGAACATACTTCAATATGCTTTCTTCCCCTTATATTAAAATATTACAGGGTCTTTAATGAAGGCCTACATTTTAGGAACAGATTGAAAAGGCAGCAAAACAGGAGGCCACCTATAGAAGGCCAATAAGGGACTGAAAAGAGGTATTAATACTGGTAACTAAAAAGAGGTAGAACTACTAGTATCTGCTTAATGAAGTAAAGAACATTCAAGCTGAAAGTCTCCTTAATGACAAATGCCAGTGGACTTTGGGATAACTTTCCAAAGCAACAGACTGAAAACTAAACCTCATCTGTTCTGAACTGGTGACAGATGGATGACAGCTTGCTTTTTTTGTTTTTTCTACTTTATTTAAATGCTGACACTGGAAACTGGCACATCTCATTATCTAACTTTTAATACTACAGCACCAGATACACTGCTTTCCTCGCTTCTCGTTATCCTTGAGTCGCGTGTTACTTCTGAAGCTCTGCCATTTCAAAAGTATTTTTCAGATTTTACGAGGAGACTAAAAGAAAGGCTCCCTAGCAAAAAAAATCTCAGCTTTAAGCATCACACACTACACCAACACTTGAAAACTAGCATCAGGAGCTGCCTGTAATCCATAGGAAACTCTCCAACAAGTTCCTAGAAAACAGAAGGGGAGCAGAAAAATGTGAAGTTACTGACTGTGATCTCCTCTTGCTCTTTAGTAAGTGGAGTCACACAGTGTCAGAAGCGACACAGAACTACTGTAAACCCTATGCTGGCAGCGAGCTCCCTTGAGGACTTCTCCCCTGAGGACTTTTCCCCTGCACAACTCCTCTTTACCTTCTCCGCTTAAGTTATCACTTAAAAAAAAAAATTAAAAAAAAAAAAAAATCTATCTTTTGTTGTGGCTCATTAACCTGAGCTGGCTTAAGCAGGACTTCTCCCCAAGTTAGCTTCAACTTGTCAGCTTGCATTTTCTCAGTAATTATCTTCTTATGAATAAATATGACTACAGTCCAGGAGAAGTCAGTCACGGCATACTTTGCATCTCACTTCCACGTGGGCAGCTTCCTTTCAGAGAAACTAGAAACATAAACATTGGTTTACCAAGTCCCTGCTCTAGAAAATTTGTTATTTTATCCATGACACCTGCAAACAAATGAAAGCATTAAGGGCTGTTGGTATTAATACTGGAGGCCCTTCTTGGAAGAAAAATAGAAACTTTCAGGACCACTCATGCTTTACTAGTGGCTTGCAAGGGTAGTCTGAAGGAGAAAAAGCAGGGATTACACTAGGGAGGAAGAGCTGAAAGAACGATTCAGTGCCATGTAAGGCAGTCAGCAAGTCAAAAACTGAACAAAGACGACAGAAAAACAGGTGGAACTTAATAAAAAAAAAAAGAGGTGCAGAGGAACTTAAAATTTAATAGTAAACTAATCAATGAAGGAAAAAGTAAACAACTGCTGTCAAGACTCAGGAGGCAGCAATTTAATTTATTTCTGAAGACTAGTATTAAAAACAGCCTCAAAGCAAACAGTATTTAATAGGGAGTTCACAGCCAAAAGCACAGAAGTTGTATAAACCAACTGATGAGAACTGGCTTGCTCATTTTGTTTAAAATAATAAATGTTAATCATATCCTAAGGCAGACTCAAAAGTTCTTTGCTACAGCCAGCATAAAATAATGCTGATTAGATTTTAAAGGAACATTTGAGATGCTCCCTCCAAACCCTTCCTCATTTTTCATTAATATTCATGTCGGTGGCAACTCCCAATCAAAAGGATATTCTCCAAGTTCTCACTTCCATTGAAAACAAGAGGGTAAACAAGTTTCTTTCTGAAAGAGTGGTTACCAAGGTCATTTGTGAGGATATTGGCTTAGATGCCCCAGTTTCACTGATGAAAACAGCATATCACAAAAGCCACAAGAGTGAGTATTACCAAAAAATATACTTTATTGATGGCTTTTGACACAATAGACTTTGATCTTTTGGTGATTCTTTTAAATTCTATCTGCTGAAATTACATGATTCCTGAGAAGCATTAGCTTTATATTAAAAAAATATATTCATAGCCATACTGCCAAAGACAATGCTCAGAAACTTCAAACGCCCCAAACTAGAAAGTAAATAAAAATAACATAAAATTAAATGTTGTCAGTCTTTGGAACCCTGAATACTGGTTTAAGGCAAAGAGAAACCTGGCAATACCAATATAATAACTTATACAAAATTAATGACCCCAACACATCAAATCCACGCTTCCAGAATTACACCCTGCTCCTTCAGAAGAGGGAAAAGGGCAGTGAAAATCCACTACCACTACCAAAAACCAGCAGAGGTGACTCGACCATCTAAAGTGGGAGCCTAAAATTAACCCCTTTAGAGAGAAGAGGAATGTGTACATGGCCAACCTGTAGGTTTTTCAAAAGGTATGAGCTTGAAGACAGAATGGAAACATGCTTTTTCCTAGTCCTTGCAGCCAATGCTGAGGGTTCTCCTTCTCCCTTGGCAGCCTGGTCCCAGCTTCTACAGAGACCCTGCACCACTCAGTCGGGCAGCAAGTGACCTGGGCAAGCAGAAACCAGAAGGGCACCCCCAGCTAGCGCGAGGTGACAGAGACAATGACCATACCTGCCTACCTCTCTCCTTCTCCCGCCTGTACCACACCATTACCAAATATCCAGCAGCACCCTTTTCCTTCTCTGCATCCCTCCCATCCTGCAAGGCCAAGAGCAGATACTGGGAGGCTGTGGCCAGCGCCATCGTCCTCAGCAAGAAGGATGATGCCCCATCTCCTTCAGCTCCTGGAAATGCAGCAGCAGGTCCAGCCACAGCCTCCTGACATCAGGACAGAGCGTGCTGGGAAGCTGCGGGGCTAAGCAGGGAAATACGAAGTCGTGCTGTATTCCGTGCAGCTACGTTACCTAAGGACAGCCACGCAGGACGGCCACGCTCTGGGTCCCCTTCATTATGGGGAGGCTCATGCCTAGCACTGATGAACAACATCTGGCAGAAATGACCAGCTCCAGCAAGCAAGCTGGCAGACAGCTTCAAATTACCAAGGTCAGGGTTCACTTAACCTAATTAGGATATAATCCTTTAATAGCCAGTCCTATGAATTTTAGTTGTCCACAAAGGCAGTTTAGTACTGAAAAATTGCTTAAGTTTCATAAACATCCTGAAGATGGCAACTACAGGCTCTTGGAAAGAACAAGCCAAACTCCCAGCAGAACAGATATTTTTAAATAACAGATTTATAGATTTGTTTGTATTCTTGTCATACCAAGTTTCTTCTGGTGTCATAATATTATGCTATTCAAAGAAACTGGGGACATATAGCAAAGATCATTTGTTTTGTCTCATAAAGACAGGATAGGGATGTCATTGTATTTCTCACTGTTTCCTCCTCACAGAAGCATCAAAGTCTGAAGAACTGACTTGTCAGATTTCAAGGCTTCCCATTAAAAGCAGACTGACAACCTGCAAGTTTGTCACGCAGACCAGAGATATGGATATAAAAAGGGAGCATGTCAAACACACTGAGGAAAAAAAAAAAAATTAATAATCCACACAAAAAGTACTAAGCTAGTAATAATTCTCACAGAAAAATGAAGCTATTGCCTAAATCCTTACTAAGAATTAATACGCTGTAAATAATGTGGAATTTAACCCAAACTCCAGCAGGGGATCAAACACGTGAGACATATCACTCCCTGTAACGCTCACACCAGCTCCAACCCTGCCAGCCCCTTGCCCATCTGGGCCCCTGGCTTGGCCTCGGAGCCCCCCTGTCTCTGCAGTGGGAGCCTGTCCCAGTCCCAGCTCTGCTGTCTGCCTCCAGCCTGCTGGGGGAGGTCCCTGCCCTGCTGCCAGCCCTCACAGCACCAGGACAGCCCTAACCCTGAAGTTTTCTATGTAGAAATGAGAAATTTGAAAGCGTGTTACCCTCCTCTTCTTTTTTTTAAATAATAGAAAAATATCAACTCCGCAGTCTTCTGTGTATCTCAACCAGGCACGACATTTCACAGAAGAAAATATAATCTCTTCAGCTGGGAAGCCTGCACAGCTTTTCGAAAAAGCCATAATGATTTGGACCACCCAAACACAAGCATAAAATCAAATCCTCAGGTGCCTTGATTTAGTGCTCTTACCTTCCATTTGCAAATCTGGGCCCGTGTCATTAAAAATGGTGAAAGATTTGACATGGATTTCCACTGCAAATAGACCAAATAATAACCAAAGAATCTACACACTTGCCTATCTACAAACATGCTTTTGAGTTTCGTTAGTTTCTTTTCATGATTTAAAGTTTCCCTTCTTTCTTATGAAATTCTACTCTGATATGCAAAATTGGAAATAGACTGCACAGTGTCTTGTACACAAAAGATACTCGGCATTACTCGCCCACTGTTTATATATAGTCCTGTGCCGGCCTTTTTACATCCATGAAAATGGGATGAACCATTCAGCATGAACAGTAGAATGCACAGGGTTAAACAGCTGTACAGGGCAGCTCATCCAGCCATTTGCCTCTCACTGCTCTGTGCCCCTGCAGCGGTCAGGCTCTTCAGCATCTCGTATTTGCAAAGGCACCAGTTCAACAGCAGCCTGAGACAAGTCAACATTTGCCAGTATGAAATCAGGCCAAGGGCAACTTCCAACAAGACCTGACAATAAGCTCCCTGGTTCCAACTCCCTCACCCAGCTTGCTCTGAGAACTGAAATCGTTTTCTGGGAAAAAGCAGCTGTATTACAGGTCGTTTCAACCATCCCTCGACAACCCACTGCCTTGTCAAGAAGCTTTTAGCAGGACCAGTCCATCAGCCAGCTCCCCGATGTAAATCATGCTTCAGCCTTCAAAAATTTTCAGGAGCTTGTTACGGGGCTGGAGCACTCTCATCGCAGGTGGCTGAGAACTAAAAGCCCAAAAGAGATGCAATCTTGCACAAACTTGTAAGCTGCCGTATACCGTGGAGCCTGCCAAGCCTTCCTCCTCCCCTGCTTACACACACACAGAGTATCTCACTGCGATGGTGGGGATTCCTCACAGCTCTTGCCACAGTGGAAACCAGAAGTGACTAGGAATTAAATAGGATGGTTTTAAAAGAACTGTTTGAGCAAATATAATCCGAAACATAAATTGCTGCATCAGCTTTCACAAGGGCTTGGGAGAAGGGTGATGAGGAGAAGAGCCTGCAGTTTGTCAAACGGTACTGGTGTGCAGGGCTTTTCAGTTCAAGTTTATTTAAATTGTGCAATAACTAATCCATGCAGCCACGAGGTCTTATTTATGTCTTCCCTTTGCATGCTTCTGTTGCCATTTGTCAGTCCCACTTACCATGGTGTCTTCATCCAAGAGAGACCGAGAACATTTTGGAAAGCACAGCTTCCTATGAACTGGAACCCTGAGAACCATCAGGCTCCACACCACAAAAACCATTAACAATACATAAACTTATTCTCATGTGTCACATACTACAATATGAATTTTTTCTGTTCCCCTCCCCACCTTCTCATTGTCTTTGTGCAATAAAGAATAGCTTTGTTAAAGGCAGAAAAATAAAGACAGACAGGGTTGTACTTTAGAAACAACATCACCCACTGCAAATAAATCAAACCCCATTCTCCTTGTGAGGGGCTTACAAATAAATATTTTATAACTCAGATGGAGGACTTATTTTCAATTCCTTTGTACTGATCTGTTTTGGCAAACCAGTTTACTCTTCCAACAGGGAAATCAGCTACAAAGCAATCACATTATCCTTCTGATGAGCTACAAGTTGTCTTCTATTGCACACACAATATAGGTGGTTTTTAATGTATGTTATAGCTAAAATGTCTGAGTCATTTTATAAGTATGCCACATATTAAAGATTTCCCTACAAACTGGCAGACAAAAATATTGCAAAAGATTATTTTGGATATAAACAAAACAAAAGAATTTCCAGGGCTGCAGCACATGTCCTGCACTGTTACTGGTATCTAAGAGGTCTGAAATGCCTTGGAGCCATCTAAAGGTACACTTTAATATTCTTGGTTTTGACACTCAGTTGGAGAGAGGCACAGAATCCCCAATTGGAAGCAATTCTCTTAAAAACAGAGCCAAAAAGCAATTCAGGTGTTCGTATCTTCCAAAAAGATAACAAGTTGTCAGCCAGTTAACCACTGCAAGTTTCTAGTGTGCTGCTGGAAAGGGCAAAAAGGTATCGGTGATACACCAACAGCACTGCTGGCGGTTATACAAAAGTTGCCATCCCTTATTACAGAACTACTCAGGATTTGATGCATTTGACTGGAAAAGTTCCTTAAACTCAAAGTCAAAGCAAGTTTACAGTTATAGTTATCTCCCATTTCTCCCAGACAGTTATTTCCTATCTCATTACAAGAAATGTCAACTACCAATGAGAAACTCAAAGTGTGGTTCCTGATACCTACCAAAATGGAAACGCAGCCAGAACCTGTAACTGAAGCAGCCCAGAACGATAACCAGGTCACCCCTTTTCAGCTTTAAAGAGATGCAAGAGCAACATGTAGCAGTTCCATAACTAAACACACCCACACGGTTTTACTTAATACAATGCACTGCACATGCAATAGCAGTAATAGTACTTGCTCCTTATAGGAATGTTTTTGGTCAAAGCTCTCCAGACAAACCATGTAACGAAGGGGATGCAGACACAGGCTAACCAGCTGCCTTAATGTCACAAAAAGAAATCAGTGGTACGAAGTTGAAGCAAACTACCAGTCAGATGCCTTCATAAAAACCACCTTCATCGAGTCATTCCTTTTTCCTTACTCCAGTAATAAGAAAGGTACCCCCTTTCAGCACGGAGCACTTACATCTATTCCTTTCCCAGAAAAGTAAAGTATGGGAAAGGCCTTTTTATTATTTGTTGAGTTGTGGGGGGTTTTTTTATTTAAACATTTCGCTGCCACCATAACTCAAGCACCAGGCATATTGTTTCTGGTATCTGCCTCCAGGCAGCTTAGAACTGTGAATGTCTGCGAGCCAACATGTTTTTAGTCTTCAAGAACAGCTGGATAGAGGCACGTTAATTTTGGCCTGTTTTACTTACAAGTGACACAGTATAACTAGCGAGCCACAATGGATACACTCAAGATAAAAAGAATTGCTTGATTTGATTTCTGCCCAAGTGCACTGCCCAACAGTTGCAAACTCTAAAGAAAACTGTAACTGGCATACACTCTTAACTCTGAGTCAGGAGCTGGAAGCAGCATCTCCTCCCATCTGGTCAGTCAGTGTCAGGAAGCCTGATGAAAGATCTCTGAGGAACACCAGGATGGACCACAGACCCCAGTAAGTTAAAACTCTCACGGTACACCCAAAAAGGAGAGAGGCTTTTCTAAGTGACTCACGTTGCCAGCCCACATTGGTTAAGTGTAGGCTTTGGGTAGACCATGCAGCATGACAAGGCACTGCTGGAGAAGCCTGGAATACATGACTTCTTTCAAACTGCAACGCTATTCTTAGTGGATATATGTATGACTTGTCTAAATCCAGTACCGTAAACGGCAATGGCATTTCCTGAAAAGAACAAGAAGAGGGCAAGAAGTAGGGAAGAATAAAATCAGATGTCTTCAATCAAACTGCTCAAATTCTAAGAAAAACTCTCTACTTAGAGTTGTGACAAATTTTAAATTTTACACGACTGGAAAAAAAGGGGTTTGTGCTGTAACACCACAGTAATTTCAGAATCTTCAAAACAAACTGTCCTTGTAAGACAAACTTCTAAATTATCCAAATTGAATTTGTAGAGTATTCTCACACATGTATATTTGTCCCCACTGCAAGATCTGGAGCAAAAGGTAGCAGTAACATAAAATCTGTTGTTGTGTTTTTTCCTGCAAAGCTGCAGAAGTTTTTTCTGTGCCTTCCTGAAGGACACAGCTGGACATCACAATTCAAAGACTATACAAATCAAAGACATACATACACATATGTAGATATTTACTCACAAATTTCAAAAAAATGAATGCAATCATGAATCTTTATGATATGCATCCTGCATGTTTTGGTNAACACGCATCATTTCCAGCATTCTCCTTTCTTTTTGAGGTTGATGCATCAGGCAAAACTTGGTCTCTCAGAGCAGCTATTCTGAACCCCACTGTCCTCAGATGAAGACACATTTTCATTGAGTAACCAAAAAGTGTGAAGTTATACAAGCTGTATCTGCTCAAATGGCAAAAACCTTTGCCAAAAATGCCCTTCTGCCTCCAGTTTGAGTTACACAGGCTGGCAGAGGCTCAGTGCTCCGGCATGGCTGGGGTTGTTTCCGTCTCCCAACCTGTAATTTGCCCTGCACACTGCCGGGAGGGGACAGCAGCTCTCCCAGCTACTGAGCTGACGTTCGACAGCCAAAACCAGGGCAGTAAAGACCCACAGAAGGCCAGCTGAAAGCGACAGCACCAGCCAAAGCAATAAAATGGGTCCTACCCTCAGTGCTTATTTCACACCAAGTGGCACAAGAAGGTAAAGGAAGACATCCTAGATAAATTTACGTGAGCCATGTCCCGATTTGGCCTCGCCAGCGGGCTTCCCTCTCCCCAGAGGCTTGCAGCAAGTCGCTGCAAGATCACACATGAAGCCACCATGTTACTCACACCCAGGGAGCCAGGGATGCTCACACAGGGGAAGGCGAGAAAGCTGGGCAGTCCGTCTCAAAGTCAAGAGCTAAGTTAAAAAACGCAAGCAGGACAGTAGAAAAGAGCTGAAAAGTGCTGCCCGTGTGAGAGAAAAAGGGACGTTTCCAGCAATGCAAAACAGGAACAAGAGTAGGTTTGGGAGAAAGCCATTTTGGAAATCTCTCCTGTACTGCAGACATGCCCGGGAGCCCTGGCCAGGGCCTGGACCTGGACCCAACTGTGTTAGCACCTGAACAAATAGGGATCGAGGCAAGGGATCCTGCCCAAGGTCTTGCACGCCAGGAGTCAGGCAGCATGGATGGGTAGGAGGAAGCCCAGGAGAGCCAGGGAGAGAACAAGGAGTCCACCCTGATGGGCAAAACCAAGCCACAGTTGTATAATGTTTTCTGGAGGGAAAGCACAACTCCCAAAAGTAACCAAAAAAAAAAGAGATGCTGTTGAGAAGGATATGAAGAAATGCGAAGTAACTGCTTTTGCAAGGTTGCATCTGCTAAGTGCTAGAGAAGAAAGCACAAAAATAGTACTAAAAGTAAAAATCAGGAGTCGGTGACGACGGCCAGCCAGGCAAACCGGGGAACTGCAGCACAGCCAGTCCAGTAACTTCTGTTTAGGAAACAAGCAAAAACCCATGAGCAACACCTTCTCCTCAAATAAGACTTTGAGCAGAAAAGATTCGTTTTAATAGTAGTCCAGCACCAAGGTATTTTGACAGACTCACTTGGGCCTGCTGGTAGTGGGCTCTTAACGTGCTCCCATGGCTAAAGACATTCTCCCTCCATCTACACAGAACTGAAGAGGGGGATGTAATTTTAGACATTTCTCTCAGCAAAAATCCCTGCAGCTGCCAAGAAACACTAGTTAGAGATAATGGTGGGTGGGAGAAGGACTTCTTATCATCCTGATGTTGCACTTGACAGAGCTTTACTCTCCATCTAACTACTCCATCCACATTTCTGCACATTATGGACAAGGGAAAGACACCATTTATTTCCTCAAGCACAACAAAATCTTGTCAAACCAAAGGAAGATATTTGCAAAGCTGAGCTTCCCAGATGTATTAACTTGTGGAATTTAATTTATTTCCATAGGTCTCTCAAGAAATGTAAGAATCTTCATGTAAAGATATGCCAAATGACAAGTTGAAATGGTTTCAAACTCTGGCAGGGCTCTTAAGTGGCTATTTCAAGTTACAGGAAATATCAGAATCGTTGAAGTTGAAATCTGTAATTTGGAGCCACTTTCAAGGTACTGCAGCATAAATTTTCAGTTTGAATAACCTTAACAGTGCTCCTTTAAATACAATCAATAGTTAGAAACAGTGGCAGAAAAGTGCCAACCAGCCAGCCAGTCCTCTATGCTGAGTTGTTCATTTACTGTGCTAAAAAAATTTAAGTCAATGCCTTGTGAAATGGTTGATCCCCAGCACACTGCAATTTTTAACAGATAACACAACTTGAAACAGCAAATTAAAAAAAAAACAAACCTAGCCAACAAACACAGCCATATCAGAAGCAGAACAATTAGCCAAGTAGTTAGAGGAACATGTCATTTGTTACCCCAGTTGGGAAAAAAACATTTGTACTTTCAGAAGTTTCACAGAAGTACCACGAAAGACACAAAGATGGACAGTATTACAGTACAGTCTGTATTACAATACAGTATACATTACAATTTCATGGAGTATTAGATTACTGATATGCTTTTTGGACAAAAAATTAGTAGTGTGATGGGGGTGGAGGTAGGGAGGAATGGGAGTGTCGGTGTTTGCCTCTTCATAGCTCTCCACTCCGAACTATCACACGAGTGGGCTGGGGGCCCATCCTTTGAAAACAGTCTCTCCCAGTGAAGATGCTCCTGGGACCCTTACACTACCTAATTTCACAAATGGCAGCATAGTACAGGTCTTAAGAGTTAAGACCATTGCATTAGTACCTAAAAAATCAGGTATATTTTTATACACCTTATAAGCTACCAGAGAACCTAGTTAGTGACTCAACAATTATTTCAGGGACTCCTCCAAGATGGTCTGCCTGTGGTAACTGAATTGCAACAAATTCCAACATGGAGTCAAAACATGCAAGAATACAGGATTCATCATTTGTGTCTTTACAGCACATCCATGCAAACGGCGTTCCTCACATTCTCTCGGGCCTTCAGTCAATCACGGTTTATCAACAGTGCATCAAGACATCTGACAGTGTGGGCTGGAGTCCATGCCCATCGCCAAACTCCATTCTTCCTGTAAGTCAGCAGACAGCGGTATCTAAATAGTAGACTTTTTACACAGGCATCTCCAATGGGGAAAGGCAAAGAAGAGCAAGTAAGTCTATGCAACTCGCCTAAGGTTATATATCCTATATGTAAGGAGTTTGCATTTTCAACCCAGTGGCTTATTCAACTGAATGCCAATAAAACAGCAAACCAACTCTTGTTCCCTGTACCTTCATCAGCCATAAATCTGACCCCACTGATCCCCATCCCGTTCATATCTCTACACCGGGAGAAAAACAAAAACAAACAATAAAGTATTTCAGTAATGTTCCTGTTTATTTTCAACTACAGGTCTCAACCGTCTGAGAGGTGAGGAGACTACAGTAAAACGCACCTCAACATTACCAAATTGTTTTAAGAACTGATGGTTTTGATATTCCAAGTTACATGCTCGTTCACACTTTCCACAGACAAGAGCCCCACCCGTACTGAGGGCAGTCTGAATTGCAAGTTATTATAAACAGTGCGTTTATACACTCTAGATGTTCAGGAAGCCCACGTCATGTCTGCTAGCATTTACTACTGCAGTGGACCAACAACAAAAAGGGATACAGCAGCTTGCAGGCGCGAGGAATTACTGCTTTTGATTGTTCTACTGCACCTCTGATACCATCTCCAATGCTTGCCTAGACTTAACTACCCAAGCCGTTACACGCAGTTAGCGTGCCTGTGATAGTGGGCAAGGTATATTTCACTGCAAGAAAAAGGACAGCCGAACAACTCATCAAAAGCACCTCTCAGGAAATTTTCGTCATTTCATTCTTTGTTTGTGTGATCTCACCCTGGAGATTTCAGCTGCAGCAAAGCCCCCAGGTGTTGCTGAAGAGCGAGCAGTCTGAGCAGGCCTAGCACGGAGGATGCGATGACCTGATTACTTAAGGACCACTCAGGAAGAAACATAGTCCTTTGATAATGCTTAAAGCCGTGAGGAGTTTTCAGTAGGGAATTACTACACGTCATGAAGGGGGCCCGCTTCACATGAGAAAATATGAACGCAGCGTCAGGGGATGAGTTAACATTATTGATTGATATAAACATGACATATCTGTTGCATTTGAGGGCACTTGAGGATGTCATTTCTATTAGGCTTCTCTGCTGCTGGAAGTCTTACTCATTCACATGCAACTATCCAGCTAATTGCAGCTTATTTAGAAGGAGCCAACCCGTCCAAAGCACAAGGCTTGGGATAAAGCCATGCCTTAGGACACATTTATCTGCTTCTATTCACATGCTGGTTTTTTGTCTTGTAACGGGACCGCAAGCGATTTGAGGGCAGTCACTGCCTTTCTGTTCTGTGCTGAGCCGGCATGTCCAACACCTAAGTCTGTGTCCACCACGAGCTCGCTACCAGCGCCCTTGGCTTCAGGGGACCAGCGCGCACAGAACCAAGAACACAAGTGGATCCTGCACGTACTTCTACACAAATCGTCACCTAAGACTAACAGGCAGACAGCAAGCTGTATTTAAAACAAAACAACAACAAAAAGCTCAGCTGACACCACAGGCCCCACCCTTGGCAATGCAGAACACCAGCTGCGTTGGGGCCTGGAGACTGTTTCTTGACCATTTCACAGCTTGGTCTGATGGATAAACAGGAGCTATGAGTGGGACTCAAGATATTAATTGCAATGTCATATTTCTTTAAAGCCTGCCATGTGATTCTAAGCAATCTTAAATATTTACTTCCTTCCGTTTTGTCCTCCTATTCTATGTCAGTTTACAGTATACACTCAATCGGGCAAGGACTGCCTCTCGCTGAAGGGCTGCAGCACTCAGGAGTCTCACCCACAGATGCACTCCCTGCTCTACAAAGCAACTTTGAGAAGAGCTACCCTTTCCACAAGGAGACTTCCATCTACTCATATTTAATCCCTGTGTATCCATATGTTACAAGCATACCGCACGTATGTATCACTTTTCATTGAACTAAACCTCATACAGCTTTTGAAAACAGTTCTATAATATTACATGGTCTTTAAGTGATTTTAACGGCATCTCTCCTGAGGTTCACAGTCCCTTCACACCAATATCCTGTTCCAATGCTCAGGGGTTTTTTTAACGCAGTATAACATAACCACTTCCCATTAATTTTATCATAGATTAGCTCTTCCTTTCATCTGTCTACTAAAAGTGTAAAAACATGAGTACAACAGTCTTACACCATGCAGCGTCACTTGATTTCATCTCCATGTACCCAAAACACCAAACAAGTGATTCCCATATGTGTATATATATGTATGTACAGCTGCACCCTCACTCGGCACTACTGGAAGGTCAGCAGTGCTCTGCCCAAGCCCAACAGGGTAAGGATCTACACTGTTTTTCCACAGCTCAAAAAAAGAGAAAAGAAGAGTTTTAAGGTTGTTTTAACTTCCACAAGGTGCATCTCTAAAATGTTCTTGAAGAGCAAATGGACTTTTTTCTCAGTGGTGCCATCAGAGAGATTTTGTCAGTGCATTGCGGGCTTTGAATGGAACAATGTAAAAAGACCACGGGCATCGTTTCAAGACTACAGTTACAGGTAATACAGCAGCTGCTTCCAATGCTTTCGAGTATTTTAAGAATTTTAAGTATTCAGGTATTTTTCAATCGTCTTCCTAATGCCAAGGAGATTGTTAATTCAATGACATTTTCACAGACAGAATACTGTATTGATTTTTACTGCCTACCATCAAATACTGATCACAGAACTCTGTTTACAGCATGTTAATTATTTCTATTTAGTGTGGTGTTCACCATAGTCTTTGGGTTACGGAGCACAAATGTTTTACAGTAAAAACTTCAGTGTTACCAAATTATGAATTCAAGAGCTGACTAGACTATTGCTGACGTTTCAATAACAATCTACTACTGAAAATAAGCATTTTGTATGAATCCAAAATAGTTTGTTTGGCTTTGTCGACACAATAGTCAAGCATCAACTTCCCTGTAACAGTTCATTGAAGTACGTGCATGTATAATTTATATTCAGGAGGGCCACATACACATGCATCCTATGGAGATTTTTTGAAGTCTATTTTAGTTTACTTAATGGCATTCTGTACCTAATGTGCATAATTACATACCAACGCAGTACCATTAAAGAAAATATCTATTTACAGTTTCACTAGATGTCATATTGAGAATAAAGATTTGAAAGAATATCACACTCTCCCTACTGAAAAAACAAACAAACAAAAGAAATGGAACATGAAACATTAACTTTGTATTAGGGCTTTCAAATACAGCTGCTGATGATTTAAGTTCTTTGGAGCCTTTGACACTAAGCATAAGAGGAAAATTGGACTTTCAAGTAAGTGAAAGTTGAAACAAGCAGGCTATTGTGTAGCCAACTTGAAGACTACATACAAAAATTGGATTTTTAAGATTGAAGAAGTTACATTTGGCCTTTTAGGAAGAAAGAGAAGGACAGGATATTAGCATCCTCTGCAAACTAATTGAAGACTTAACATTCACATGAACCACAAAGTAAAGCATTCAGTCATCTTCCTAAGAAAATAAAGAGAGTTTGGCAGTACAATAGTCCTCAGAGAAATGCCAGGACAGAAACTTCTGTTGTCTTTCTTGATTTAGCAAATGATGTGTCCAATACCTTAGTGTTTTGTAAAGAAAGAACATAAATGTGTGTTCCAGCATCTTTCGTGTTGGAAAGATGCCACTTAAAGCATGCCAACAAAAATAAGAAAAGCTAACTTCAACTCACAAATACCATCATTATGCCATTGTACACCCCTCCACGGGCAGAACCATGGCTTAAGTAGGGATGGCTCTGAGATACAAAAAACAGGTATCACCAACAAACAGAAGTTCTCCACACGCACAGCTGTGAATTTTATTAGCCACCTTTCTCACCTGTTCCATGCCTCTCTTCACTGTCAACCCACAGGAAAGCACCTCAATTTGAAGCAATACCCACTTACTTTGAAGGCTCTGTTCTGACCACAAGTTTTCATTGACCACACCTGTGACACTGCTGCATGCCAGTTTACACTGGCTTTAGTTCCAATGGCTGCCAAGTCAGCAATGTTTAATCTGACAAGATGCCGCTGTTTTAAAAGAACGGGCAGACCTACATGCCAATTTCCTTTTGCCACTGAAATGGCCCTAAATTTGAGCTTATTTCAAATTTTGCGAAAGGAAATGCAAATAATTAGAAGTGAAATAGCATAAGCATACACTTTTAAAATTACTAGAGGTGTAAAAATACAGCCAGATTTACCCTTTCATTTTTCGCACTGAAAACTGAGATTAGCTTTCTGCATGTGCAGTCACACACAGGCAACGAAAACGGGTGGAAGACTTTTAAGTGCCAAGATTCTGGAGCCAAGGCTGGTAGATCAGACATATAGTCGCCGTCGCCCCCCCCCGCCCCCCCCTTTACAATTAAGGACATCACAGAGCCCCTATTCCACTTAAGCAACTTCGAATGGGTGTCTTCTCCCTTCTCAGTCCTCTATAGGCTTGCCAGGATACCGGCACGGAGATGCAAACGGGATGCCCCATGTGAAAACGCGATGGGCTACCACCAACCTGCATTCCCCCTGTTTAAACCCAAAACAGATTAAAAGTTTTAATCGCGCCTAATAACCGGGGACTCTCAGCCGAGGATGAGGCTTCGTTTCAGCTGACGGCCGACCCGGGACGAGC
>VYXH01001027.1:97694-149009 GCA_013397275.1 Burhinus bistriatus | reverse complement strand
CCCCCTCCCTGCGAGGGGCTCCTCCCGCCCGCGGGCGGCGGCGGCGCAGCTCCCCTCCGACGTGGCCTCCGGGAATCGCCCGGCAGTGCCCCGGCCCGGCCAGCGGCCTGGGGTCCCTCGCCCTGGAGTGTGTGTGCCCCGACCCGCTGCGCCGTCCCGACCTCAACCAGGACACCGAGCTGGCCGGGACAGCGTCTCCTCCAAGGCTGGGAGGGAGTCAGCCTCTCGCCTTTGCGGGCGTCGGGGCTCCCCTTGAGCGAGGGCGGGATGGGGAGGAAGAGCCGTGCTCCCGCCCGGTCCCTTCTCTGGCAACGCGGGACCTCCAGAAGAAAGGAGGCGGCTGCCAGCTCGCATCCCATCCAGGGTGGCAGTGGCTGCCGGCACAGGCCTGGAGAGTTTTCCGGGCAGGGAAATGGACTGCACTTTCCAAGATGAACTGCTCCGGTTGCTCAGCAATTTGTAGATGGCCAGGCTTAAATGTTCAAAAATCATGAGTCAGATCCTCAAAAGTCATGAGATTAAGAAAAAAATTCGAAGTCTTCACATTTCCCATTAACTTTTTGAGCTGCTAGGGTGTCGCGGGGTCACATTTTCAGACTTACTTCCATAACCACAAAGACTAGAGGTTTTTTTTCCTCCTTCCAGATGAAAGCAAATTCCCCAATCACTCCTACCCTACGGAAGCGAGGGCTTCAGGCAGAGCATCAAATGTTCCAAGGCTTTTGATTTAAGTTTGAGATCTGTCAACCCTGCAGCTTGACTACAGCTTAGCTTGGATATTATTTTTTTTTTTTCCCCAGCATTAGAGGTAGCATCTAATGTGCACTATAAACTGAGGAAGGTGCAGGAAAGCACTACCCCCAGCTGCTGTGGTGCCTCTAAAGCATTTGCGTGCTGGGGCAGTAGGGGGGAAGAGATCGCAGGGGAGTTCTGAGGGTCCCACCCCCATGCTGCACTGTTTGCAGCAAAGCACGGACCAATAGGGGAAATACCATCTAGTAAGTAAAGGAACATTTCTTTAAGGGATACCAATTTTCAGAGGGAGGATAGTCATCTCAAGGGGAAGTGCTAGTCTAGAAACAGAAGAAGAGGTGCCCATTTTGCCAGCCTTTGAGGCCAGCTGTACCAAAGTGGCCTAAGAAAGAAATGAGGTCTTGTGGGTGGGCACTGTGTTTGGGAGCTTTCTCCAAAACATTTTCTTCTATTCAGAGTTTTCGTTTGGATCAGGAGTGCATCTGAAGCATACCTCCCCAGTCGAATCCGCTACGTTTGGTGTCTGAGACTGAAACGTGCACAGGAGTGCCTGCACCTCCTGCACCCACGAGGCCAGGCTAGAGCTCCTCTCGAGTAAAACACCCGAATGGGGATGGGTAGGCACTGGGTTCTCAGCACCAGTTTTTCTCCAAGTTGATCATGCTCTGCCCAGGCTTCGATATACAGTTTTGATTATTGTAATTTTTTTTTTTTAAAAAAAAAGGCAACAAAAACAACAGTAGCATCATCTGAGCCATTGCAGTCGAACACCCTAAGGAAAGATTAGATTTCCATGCGAGGAGAGATTAAAAAGACCAACTTTACTCTGTTTGAAAGCAGAAGTATAAGGAAAAAGGAGTGCTTTAGGCTATTATTATTGGCACAAATATCACAGAAAAGATTAAAGTAAAAGATTAGACATCTGTAATAAATAGTGATAATCTCTGTAGTTTATCGGTGCTGCAAGGCTTTGGTAAAAGTGCAGCACGCATATGTGCTAAAACAATAGAGGTACATGAAGCAGATCTTAATGGGTTGAGTATCTCTTGCTTTCTCTTTGTGTATGTCCTTTTAGCTGCCCTTTTCCAAAACACTGGCCTTCATTTAGACATTCTTCCTAAGAATATAAGGTCCATACTAGTATGATAGCACTGGACAAGAAGCCGCTGCCAGCAGAAGCCTTGATGCAGCTGCAGCTTCTCCATCAGCTGTCCCAGTATCGTCCAAACCACAGGGCTCACAGCCTCTCTCTTGGGTAGCCTTTTCTAGTCCTTTAGAACTGCATTGCCACCGTACAGAAATGTGCTGGTGGTGACAAATCCCCCTTGCCTGGTTAGCCTCTCAGTGGGAGAAGCTAAGTTGTCCATAGCAGGTGCAATCGAGTTAACTGCTGCCGTGGTGTCCAAATTGGTACAGCCGTGCATCCCACTTGATTCTCTGTAATCAACGAGTTTTTAAACTGCTTTTGTGTTCCTCCTGGTTCCGTAGGTGTGATTCCAGCCATTCAAACAGCTTAACCACGGGGGTTTTCAGGCTGTTTTTTGCTGTGTCTTTGCTGCGGACTGCATGGGTTTCTGCAAAGCTTACTGTGTGCATTGTGCACGAGCTGGCCTGGGATGCTGGTTTTCCTCCAGCATCCAGCACTTGAAGTGTTCTAGCTGCCCTGAGAAAGGCAAGAGATTAAAGAGTTTGCATAGTCTGCAAGTTACAGGTCAAATTGAGATGCAAGCGGGAGCATAACTAGCAGTGTGAATGGATCCTTCACGGGCCATTTGAAATCGGCCCTATAAACACGCCGATACTGAGGTGGGCATTCATTCAGCTGCAAGCTGGCTCTGGAGTTTCTCTGCGCAACCTAACCCTTATTCTACATCTTTGTCAGAACGACAGCTATGTCAAACCCTCCAAAAGACAAGTTCAAGGCATCTTTAAAAAACTTTTTTGAATTTGTAACACAAATTAGATTTTGGTAAAGTAGTTTTCTTAAGGGACCTTCTAATAGGAGAAAGCATTTGGAACTAGGAATTAAACAAATGTCACGTTTATTGGATTTGAAAGCATAGTCCTGGTCATGTTTACCTCACAGTTCAGCTTTCAATTTTCATAGAAAAAATTCCAGATATTTAAGCTTGTGGTTATTTGGAGTTCCAGGCACTACTGGCATTACACAAGAAATAACCAGTGTGCTTTTCGTTGGAGATTCACAGGTTTTGACTGTTCAGAAGTAAATGAAATGCAGCCCCAGATTAAATAAAGAAAACTTTCAAAACTGAAATTAAGTGACAGAACAGGATGAAAGTGCGTGAGAATGTCTTAGTTGAATAAACAATAAGACCCAAAGCAAAGTTAAGTGCTCTTGGAGACTTGAAGCTATAGTCTTATTATGCCAAGGAGTTAAGTTAAGCACATAATTTAATGGATTTCTTAATAGCAGTTCAGAAGTATAATTTTATTATTCTGTACCAGAATAGCTTTAACTTAACTACAGTTACAGTGATAATAAAAACACAGGCTTTGAGGGAGGGGAGAAATTCATTAAAGTACAATTTTTAATAGTATTTAACAATTTAATCCTTTTTCTCCAAATAGTAAAAGAATGATAAGGGGAAAAAAAAAGAACCCAAACCAAAACAAAACCCAAACCCCACAACCCAATAACCCAGCTGCGTGTAATTAAGTTTTGGAAGCCCCAGCTAAGATTCGATTAGTCATGATAAGAGGATGACAAGCTAGGGGCCCAATCCAAACTACCCCGTGTTTTTTAGCCCAGTGAGTAGCCTTACTGAATGAGAATGCTCTAACACTTCGAGTTACTCGTGCAAATATCTGCAGAAGTAGAGACAGTCCTAAAACAATAATAATGAAAAAAACCCAAATGCAGTTCTTCTGAAGAATTCTTACAGTTCTTGTAGTTTATGAATTATTTTCTTATGATGTTTAGTGACAGCAACTTACTTGTTGCTCAGTGTTTGCTGTTACCAGACCCTCCTTCCAGCTGCTTGTAACTGCCAGCTCCTAGGGCCAGTTTTTCCCCTTGGGACGTCAGCCTGTTGCCTATGAACTTTGCTAGGATGCTGGTCCCTCTGAGCATCCCTCTCTGGGGGCATTCTGGGTGCTTGCAGGCTGGTGGGGTGCACTCCAGCGTTGGGACATTTCTGAAGCTCTGACAAAGAGTCCAGGAGTGGGAGACTGAAATGGAAGCCAAGATTGGGATTGAGCTGCAGAGATAACAGGCAGCAAGAGCAGCTCTGCTGCAGGCACTGCTGTGGTGAGGAACTGGAGGCGCCAAGAGGGAAAGAGGCAAAAAAGAGTCGGGGGAAGACATAGTCAGAAAGAGGCAGGTGGACCTGTGTCACCCAGAGCAGTGTCTGGGGAAGGAGAGACAAAATTCCTCCATCTGACCGTGCTGCTGCTGGCAGCACATGCCTGTGAAACCCCACTGCCAGCACACGTGCTTTGGTTCATGCAGAGTAGATGCTTCACTCAGTGCCGTGTTCAAAAGGTGTCTCCACTGCAGATAGCATGCCTGTTGAAGAGATTTTGCTCATTTTGCATTTTTAAGCGTTTTCTAATAGAAAGCTGGTTTTCCTAAGATGGCAGGCAGGAAAGAAACACTAGAGGCCAGCCTACAAGAAGGCATCACTGGCTAAAAATGTCAGAAGGATATAGACCAATGGAAATTCTTGCTCTATAAGCTTAAATAGAGATAATGATCAAATAGTTTCTCATGTGAAGTAATAACCTGAAGTTATATCTTAATAGTTTTCTTTCTTAGGTCACACCTAAGCCTTAATGACACACTCCTTGACAAAAGAATATACTGCCCTGGATGTAGAAATAACATCTTTTAGGGAAATGAAATGCTCTACAGGGCAGCACTCTCTGTCCGTGTGTTCCATCCCTGAGCACTTACGTGTGCCCTACATCAGTGATCTGAAGAAGTCTCCTTGGGTCTTCCCAGTTAATGGTGTCCCCATGCCCTCCCTTCCAGCAATGGCATAAAGGAGATGGCTGGACTAACTTTCCCTCAATTTCTCCACTACCAAAAACCTTGCTATGGAAAATTTCGACATGAAGTCTGGGTCAGGCACATACATAGCATATACATAGTATACGTATGTAGCAAGTCTTCAAGAACACCAGTTGCCTTTTCCCCCTTCCAGCTGGCAGGGTGCATGTGTCCTACTCACAGAGTGTCGTAGGCAGCCAGCAAAACAGAAATTTTGCAGAGGAGACAATATTGCATTCTCAGTTAGATTTGGAATGATACATAAATATTTTTAAGAATAGTATGTGGGACATCAGCAGATACATGGTTTAATGCTTAATAGATATACTGAAGAACGAAACCTCTGTATTTTGAATTTTTTTAAAGATGTTAACATCTCTTAAAATTCTGTTAATATCACTTCAGATTTTGATGAGTGTGATTGGAAACAGCTGTGTCTGAACTGTTTCAACATCGAATGAATGGTCTTGAAAATGAAAGATTTCTTTGTGTACAAATAAAAGAACAACAGTTTAGCCAGATTTAGATTTTGCAATGTTTTCGTTGAGTCATTACTATCTGGTCCCAAAGAAGAGACTGCTAATTATATAGTGTGATTAAAATGTAATTCCAACACAGTCTTAGAAGGTAAATAGGTGTGAAGTTTGAGACCTCATCAGTAAGAGGTATTGAGCAGAGCAGACCTACTACCAAAGCATGAATTTCTCCAATTCTCACCACTGATAATGGCCTCATCACACTTAACAAGGACACTAAGTTCTAAAAGGAATTTAGACATAACAGGGTGTGAAAATGTTGTAAACCCTCGTGAGCAGTGAATAGCATAAATAAGATAGCTCTTAAAAACACTCAGAGGGGATTTAGAGGTAGTTTATTTGTATTTTAAAGGGAGAAAATATTCCAAGGATGCAGTAAATGGTTATTATTTTCCTACACAACACTTGGGTATTTTTAAATGTGCTCAATCTTGGATTTTAATAGCTAACTTAAATAGATTTCCTTTCCATTGCTAATTCAGGTATTTTAGGTATTTTTGGAACATTTCTTTTTTTGTGTTGTTATGCTGCTAGGTACATGTCATAAATCTGAGTGAAGTGTTACTCCTTCACCTGGGGGTATTAGATGTAGAGAGTAGTGATAGGGGCTAGTGGTAGTGTAACCGTGTTGCTTTAAGAACCACCCCTGGCAAGGAGCCTGGCCAGCAATTTCACCAGAAATTGAGTACAGAATGGGCTTCATGTGCAAGAAAGCATTTCTGATATACTAAGTAAATGTCAAAAATGCTAGATGTCAAAAGCCAGTTTTCAAAAGCTGGACAAGTTCATCTCTTACTGGTGAGTACATTTTAAGTGAACCCTACTTAGTTTATCAATAGTCATGTAAGATTAGCTTGTGTATACATGATTATCAGGACTTACAGTGGTTTACCATTGTGATATTAGTTCAATTTACTCCAGCTAATGTCAACAGCATGACTTAAAATCTTCCCCAGGGACAAAGATTGGACGTAGTTTGCATATTATACAACTATTTCCTGGAAGAAAAAGGAAAAAGTTGCACAAAGTTCATTTGATATATTATTATTGTTATCTTTGGGTATTTAAAATACTGCTTAAACAGCATGTTCTCTCCTTTTCTATTTCAATCACCACAAACTTGCACAGGAACAGTAGCTGCATAAATGAATCCTGTGCTTCCCGGAAATCCATAAATATGCCTACGTAAATATATGGATGAAATGGAAACTTCAGGAAGTCAGGTACACATGTTTGATCATTCATATACACACACACGTACATACATATGTCTATATATACCTTTGTGTATATATACACACATATGTATCAGTGCATATCTATATATAGGTCTGCAGGATGCACTAATAGCACTTCTTTTTAGATCAAACATGTATACCTAGACTTACATTTATGTGTCAGAATTTGACCTCTGAACATCTACATTGAGAAATACGAGTAATTGTGTTTTTCTGTCTTCATATTTTTACA
Organism: Burhinus bistriatus; assembly: GCA_013397275.1. Taxonomy (NCBI): domain Eukaryota; kingdom Metazoa; phylum Chordata; class Aves; order Charadriiformes; family Burhinidae; genus Burhinus; species Burhinus bistriatus. The sequence goes on along the minus strand of VYXH01001027.1, from coordinate 142,241 downwards.
AATGCACAGTCTAAAACTCTAAAAATACACTATATAAACATGTAAAGGTACCAGAGTACTTAACGCCAAAAGCGATATGCCAGAAAACATAAAGTTTTCAGAGAATTTTGAATCAGAAAATTTGATACAGGCTGAGTATCTTTAACTGCTTTTCAGGGGCCAGGGGAAGGAAAATGTCTGGCTCCGGAGTCGGGGTGGGATGAGACGGTTACACCTTCGAAGAGCACAAACTCCATCTAGTGGTAGGTTCGATGGTGAAATTTTAGAAAACCAGCAACGCTAAAGCACAATCTCAGTTGCACGACAAGGCTGTGAAATCTAGAAGTAAAGATTTAAGTTGATACAGTTATCTTTGGGAAAGTAAGAAGAAAAAAAGATAAAACTGTATTATAACTGTTTCTACAACTTTTTCCTACTCATCAGTTGATGAAAGTCTTTCAGTAATAAACCCCCCCTGACATTTTTATCATAAGGATTGTGAACCTGTAAAAAAAACCAAAACAAAACAAACCACTTTAAATTAATACACACGTACATGTAACTTGTTTTATTTGTTTAATCTTTTTTATTGCCGAGGAAGACATGTATAAAAGACATCTGAACAGATTAATTTGTTCCTGCTTCTTCTTAAGTAAAGTGTATGGACAAGATAAATGTACAAGTCCCTGAAACTGCTTTGGTGTACATCAGTTTAGAATCCATTACATAACCTTCTGTAGCATTAGTTTTAAGGGTAATTCCCACTTTAAAGTAACATTTTTCACTAAATTAGTTCACATTTTAAAAAAAGAAATTGTCCTTATGGTAACAATTTCTGTGACTGATCTCCCCTCAAAAAATAATTAAAGCTTATTTAAATTAATGAGGGCACTATTTACTTTATTTCTCATTTTCCACTTCTTTACTATTCACAACAGTATCCAAGTAAAACAGAAACCACATGTGCATTCAGGAAAACAAGTAAATATGCAAATATAATGCACACTGGCAGAAAAAAAATCACTCATGTAAGGTTCATTGCAGAACTCAAGAGCAGCCCAAAGAAAAATAACAGAAACAAAAGGATCTTAATTAACTCTGGCAAAGGATGACCCAAGCATCCAGGTTTTTAGTACGATGCCTGCTGTAGCACAGAGGAGGCCCCGTGAAAGAATCTAGGCACCTGCCATACTTCTAGGGACAAAGCGTTCAGCTCAATCAACTTCTCGGTGAAAAACTACTCCAGACACTTTTGACTGCATCATATAAAATTTAAGCAACTCTGAAACTGGGAAAAACTGATAATCCAAAGGCGAAGTATGGCCAAAGGCATATTAAAATACATTCATATGCCAGTGAAATTAAATGACATTTTCCTAAGTTTTCTACAAAAATCATCTGTCCCTTGTAAAGTATTCTGGAAAGTACTCAGTTTAGAAAGAATTCTTTATTTTATATTTATGCTAGAGCTTGTGTATATTCATAAAAACTAAGCATAATCTAGTCTGCTTAGGTTTCAGTTTGGGGCAAACACAGACCTTGGATCAGATTCATCATGGTAAGGGTTGTATTTCTTATTCACCTGGACTAAATTTTCAGAAATCAAATTTTATTTAGAGGGAATGCTGGTAATTAGAATAGTGGGTTTGTTACTCCTGCTTCTTGGACTAATTAAAAAACCAAACATTCTGCTCATCCATACCAGTAATGGGATTCAGTACTCCTGCTGCTCAGTTTCCAGCTGATGAAAAGCTAGGTTGCCTGAGAAAAACATGAATATTTAGCACATAATGATGTGTTTGTCATACCAATGTATTCCATAGTAACTCCGGTTACATTATTTTCCTGTAAGAAAAGCTTCACGAGAGACTCATTACGGTATGGATGTTGAAAGAATACAAGATTAGAGTCCAACTGAAACAGCAGTGAAGATGTCCCGTTTTTATTGGGCCAGATTCTGTGGGGAGAGAGTCCCATGGGCTTACGCCGATTTCAGCAGGAGTGCAGGTGTTCAGTGTCGCTCAGAAAGGAAAGGTTTCCGCAAGGCCCAGTTTGGCGGGACACTTACTTACATACTTACACTGCTCTCGCGTACTGCTTCCCATGGGACTGCTGCCATGTACGAAATTAGGCACATACTTAAGGAAATTCTTCAGTAATGGCCTACATGTTAACTTGAAAGTTTTATTGCTATCTTTCTAAGTCAAAGCGGAAAGATGAATCCGTATTTCTAAGTACCCTCTTTAAAATGTGAACTTCAATATTCTTACGTAGATTGTTAAACCAAATAATATCTTACATCAAATACTATAATTTTGCAAGAATATCATACTGAAAGTGGTACTCTGTAGATTGAAACAGAGTAAAATTATTTAGCAAAAACCATGAAATGCCTGTATTCAACTTTTCACATAAAAAAATAGATTTTGTTTTACAACACTAACAGTTAAGGCCACAGAACTCCAGCAAGATGCTGATAAGCATATCAACTGCAACTATTAAAATTACCAATAAATATCAGGAAAATAGTCTGCATGTTTAAAATCACAGAAATCCAATCAAAAAAGTAACCATGAACATCTCTAGTGAGTCACAACTGTTTTCAAGTAAAAATTGCACTATGTGCTTTAAGACTGTCACATTCTTACATACTATAACAGTGTTTGTTAGAGTAATATACAAGTAGAAGATTTCATCCTTCTGTCCTGGTTAGTCACAGTTTCCCTGGAACTCTCCAATGTGTGATTCTGGTTTTCGTCTTTACTGTCCTCACCAGATAAATCTTCCTTTTCTTTTTCTTGTTCACTCTGTAATGGCTTTCCAGATCTATCTTTGTTTCCGCTACATACATTCTTCTGGCCTGTCACTGGCTTTCGCTTAAACAGGGAAAACTGAAGTAAAAAATAGGCTTAAAACAGTTAGCTGTGAAATTCAAGGTTAAAAAACCCACAAAGCCTTTTGTATATACCAAGGTCAATTTAGGTTGCAAATCTCTCCTTGGTAAAATAAATCATTTTTCAAAACAAAATGGCTATTTAAAAAATGTTAACGAAAAACATTCTGCTGCAATATTTGAAATGTGTCAAAATAGCACAAATGAATCAGAGAAAATGAATGCATTTTGTCAAATTACACACTGTACAGTTTGTACAAGATATCACAAGTGGTGCAAAATAATCTGTGTTTCTTTCAAACAAGAGTTTGAGGCAAGGTCCAAAAACAGGCTCAGATCTGCAAAGCCCCAGAGTAGTAACCGTTTAATATGCTCCGTTATAAACATGTATGTAGTCTCATTAAAGATAATGATAATGTGTTTTTATGTCAGTGAGACTGCACACGTGCTTGAAGTTAATTGGCACTTAAGGTCTTTGTTCAACAGGAAACAGCAGCCAGTCTCTGCAGAAGCCTTTGGGTCCTAAACTTGTAAGAAATTCCACATAAGCTGCTCCTAAACATGCAGATATAGATATAGATAGATATAGATACATATACAAATACACTCTTTAAATCAGTGCATGTTAGAAATAGATACAAGGTCAACTAGCTTAGCTGCTGCTTCCAGAGAGAAATATGGTGGGAAATATTTTTAGGTAACTTCTCATAGGAATCAAGTCCTAAGTTTTCACCTCACCAAAATCTGATGTGATTAACAACCTGGCTTTTATGGGCGTGCTATACATGAACAGGTGATAACGGGCTTTATCTCATTTCTGCTGATGGAAGTACTATGATTTATTTTAATAGAGCAATTATTTGGACAATTTTAAGTTATTTTACCACAAAATAAAATCAAATCTTAAACAGAAGGAACAGGTTGCTCAGCAGTTTAATTGTGCATGCAGATCAGGTAAATTGGGATATTTGCTTCAGCTTGGTAACTGCCCACTGCCGCCCTGGTCACCAGTAAAACTGGAAGGAAAAATCAGGCTACGTACCTTTTTTCTCCCAATGATTCCTCCAGTTATTTGGTCATCAGTGTTCTCTGAAGAACTGTTCACAGTGTGATTGTCAGTGCTTTCTTTCTCTACAGTAATATAAACCTTTATATTAACTTCCTTCTGATTCTTGCAAATTAAAAGCAGAAAAAACTGTTCTTCAAATCATTTTTTAAGTAAAAGTCACTAAATAAAATGCGGATTTTAAAAAAAAGCAATCAGAATATTCAGTTCAGTTTGATGCCCAGCCTGACAAGAATGTTTTTGGTTTTTTTAACCTCTCTACGTAATGCCCTTATATTATTCTCCAGGTGCTTGATTGTCAAGAACAGAACACTTATGGCAGTGACATTACATAAAATGTTTTGACTTGGCACTCGTAGTTTCCTCTTGCTGACAGAAAACAATGTCTTGCACACTGATTTTGAAAGTATAGTCTAATTTGGAAAAGCTGACTTTTAGGGCAGGAGTTATGGTTCAGCATGAATTTTATTCCATAGAAACAATTCTGGGAAAGGAAAAACTTTCCATCTGAGTTGATGTTCCTGTGTTTAAATTTTCCTATACTCCCTGTGTGAATGATATAAATTTAGAACTTAATATCAAAACTTCCAGATCACTGTATGATGGAAAAATATTTAAGCATCCATTCTGGACAAGCTATTTCCATTATAATGTTTAAAATAAATGGCATAGCTTCTCCATTATTAAGGCAGTGGTCTTTTTTATACCACATTTGTTATTTTCTTTCAAAAGAACAATTATAGATTATTCCAGAATTTCTAAAATAAAACAAGTATTTTTGACTTATTTTGCACGTAGGGCACCCAACTTCATGCTCCCCAGCTTTTCTAAAGGACAGCTCACTCAAACTGTCATCAAAACTACAAGCAACAGCTAGACTTACATCCTCAGCATCTCTGAACAGTGTTCAGCGATTACCACATTTCACCTAAAATAACCTGTTTGTGAACGTAATGAGGAAATGTCAGTTGACAGAGATGAGAAAGACTTCTGACAAGCTTTTCTGTTGAAGAAACAGGGCACCTAAAGAAGTTGCTTGAAAGATAATACAATTACCATTACTTTGTCACCGCAGAACTAGAACTGCTCTTAGCAAGTAAGATACAGTCCTGCTAAGAGAAAGTCCTTCTCGTGGACTTCCTCCAATACATAACTGTATTTTTCAGTATTTTTATAATAGGGATTATTTAGAATATCTTTTGAAGTGTTTTATTTTTTTTAGAACGTCCGTAATGGTCCAGTTCTTAGGAATTGTATTCTTACCCTGCTGAATGATGGTCTCTTTCTGAGTAGTCTCTTCTGTCTATAGAGAGACAAAACAATGAAATCTCTACATTCAAACTTGTTAAAAAATAAAATTTCTAACTATTAACACCTACATATTTGTTCCTCCCTCTACCAAAACCACACCAAACAATAACTTTGCATTTCCAAGGTACCTACACATATATTCAAACTAATGTAAGTTGTAGAACCAAATTCTTTCAGAGACCAATAACTTAATAGGACTAAATGCTTTTACCTCTACAGTTTCCACACTGCTTTTCTCTCCCTCATGTGTTTTACTATGTTTCTCTTTTTCATATTTTTTCTCTATTTCCTCTTCTTTCTCTGTTCCTTCCCCTCCTCCTCCTGCTGCTTCTCCTTCTGCTTCCTCTTTTTCTTCTTCTTCTGCTTCTTCTTCTTCTTCTGCTTCTTCTTCTTCTTCTTCTTCATCATCATCATCATCATCATCATCATCATCTATCTCTTCATCTCCAGACACTTTTTGATCCTTTGACAAAATGGCCAAAACATAATTTTGAAACTCATGCTGTACAATGATATCACAGTCCTCATCCTACACCAGCTAATCATGCATCATAATTTGACTAAGAACAAGAAAACTCAAAAGAAAATGTTCCAAGGAGTAGATAGAGTAAGGACAAAGAGAGGAGCCCTCCTTCGAGGTTTGCTAATTTTAACAGATTTTAAAAAGCCAGACCTCTAGTGAACATTAGGAGTGCAGCTGACTTTTATGTTTGCTAACATGTCTCCTTAATGGAAAAACAATGAAAACAAAATTGGTTTTGGAAACAAAATACTTATTTTAAATGTCTGAAATATGCATAAGTAACACAAAGCAGTAGTAATTCCAGCACTGAAAAAGATCATTAAAACCTATTCCCCAAGAAAATTAATAAAACAATGCCATATACAATGTTCTGATTCACCTGATTCAATATAAATACTATAATTTGAATTTAAGTTGGTTTCAGCCTAGGTTAAAACTTCAATATAGTAAAATAAAATCGCCAGGGGTATTATAAAATACACTTTTGAAAGTGCAAATGTTTTTGTAAAAATGTGTAGAAAAAAGAACCAATTATATCCTTATTACTCCATTCAATCAGATTACCATTACTATGCCATTTCTGTATTTATAACAGCATGAAATACAGTATTTTAAACAGAAACATTCTCCCTCCCATTGCAGAAATACAAGGGCCTAAACCAAGTCCAAGATGGACTTCTGATGTCAAATCTAGTGAACACTTATCATTGTGTCAGAGTGCCCACATGTACTATTACATCTTTGCATTCAGATGCTTTTCTTCTATGATTGATGGGAATACAGGTACTGAACCAGTATTTTATGTTAAAGAAACCTGAACAACAAAACACTTCTGTTCCACTGCAGCCTAGGTCATGATGGGAACTGGTGCGAGCAATCTGCATGCTCTTTTGAAAGTGTGTTAGAGGAATGGGTCTTATTCTGAACACCTTCGTATATGCGGGTCCAAATGCTGTCTCCTATCTTTTGTCAATGTTTTCCTTACTCCCTCTTACTTTTTTGAATTTTTGCTTGTTGTCTCCGTAACGACTGTCTTCATGCTCATCAGAAGGTAACTTGCTAGTCAGGAGGAGACCATTAGCTAATGATTCTAGAGGCTGGAACACAAGGCTGCTTAGCCAAGAATGTTGGAGGTACGCAAAAGCTTAATCTGTTAGTTGTTTCCTGGCCTGTAGTCCTCTGAGTGAGTTAACTGTGTAGCGAGGTATTTTTGGACCTTACTTAGAAGCTTTCCACCCCTTTAAGCACAACTGCACACCTGGAATTAAGAATCACAACGATACCACGGATATTCAGCTTGTACCACGTTCATTGTTCTCTTTCGCCCCATTGTCCACTGGGTTGTCTGCTGCCCTTCACAGCTTCAGAGACCACATTCTTAAACTTAGGATAAAAAGCCTCACTGCGCATACCAGCATGTCCAGCAGAGTCAGTGGGAGTTCTCCACAGTGTCTAGTATCTGTGCAGCACACACCACGTTCTGAGAACCGCTGTGGAACAGGCCAGCGGCACAGATGAATCCTGCACGGAGTTCAGGATACACATTAAACCCACGCTGACGCTACAGAGAGCACCTGGGAAACTGAGGGTACCCTGGTAGTACATTGTGTTGCCGGCTACATATGCCAGCTCTAGAAATGTTAAGAATGAAATAAAAGCAGAAATCAGCACATGCCATCGGCAGAAAGTCACGTTTTTAGCATAGCACAGTGGTGATCCAAACAGCCGGCCTTTTGCAACAGATGAACACTTCAGCTCACACGACTGGGAAGAAGACCTCCTCCTGTCAGATATCTTCCAGTATTTCCTTAACTGAGGCTTCTTCCAGTCACCTTTCCGGTCCGGCTCTGTAACTTCGAATTTCACTGCAAACAGTGAAAAAGGCAATCTGCTTTCAACTCTTACAAAAGAAACCTAAGCGCAAAACATTTCGGTGAGATCATTTCTTCTCACACAGCAAGCAGACCGAGCAGCAGTGCCGACACACGCAATGCTGTTTAGGGTAGAGCACACCGTTTCATATTAACCACCTGGCCGTGTGCCCCGGCACGCTGTTGCGCAGGTTCCCGGCAGCAGTGCACAAAGACTCCCAGTGGCGATCCCACTGTCATGTCCTGGGGGCTCCGCACAGTGGAAGGTCATTCTGAGAACAAGCACAACCACCGTAAGAATCCTGTCTCCTGGCATTGCCAACAGGTAGGAGGAAAATGACAGCAGGTTTCAGAAGGGTGCGATCGTTTTTTGGAAATGTTCTTGATTGGTTTTTTGTTTTAGTGAGAAGATTGATTATGAAGCTAAACATGACAAACTCTTTACAAACTTGACTCTCCTATGATATATTCCAGCATCCACAATGGAAAGCAAGAGCTAGTAATTCTTCCACCTTTCTAGGAGCTGAGCAAAGATTGCTTCTTACATATCAGTACATCTGAGGAATAATGCACATTAAAAACTGAAAATGTTGTAATCTAAACTCCTTTGGAAGTGGTTTTATTTATCACTGGTAGAGTTTATCTGTAGACTTGAATGATACCACTATGGGTACAGTGCAACACACTGTACAGAAGTGTTTAGACATAACACGTGCACAGGGTTTTGCTCTGTAAAAAATGTAAAAAAAACTCCACTGGATAAAATACTGACACTCAGTCTTCCAGAGGAGTATCAGATTGACATGGAATTACCTAGACATCTGTGAGAAAGCCAGAATTTTCTATTTTTGCTTACTTCAAAATTAAAACAGTCTTTGCAGATGGGTCGCATAGTTATGGCCTATGGAAGGGATTCAACCTAGCCATTTTACACTGGAAGAAATTTAAGATTAGTAGGGCATGTATGCACTATGGAACATGCATCTACAAAACACAGCAAAATGTGTAAAGACAGCTAAATGTAAAGGAAGAGTTTAGTCCAGCTTTGAACTACTGAAAATGTTTATCCTACTTTATAAGCACATGTAAGTACCTCTAGCTCTGCCGATCTGGAGATACTGGTCAAGTAGTTAACAACAAGAATACTGATGTTCCATCCAGTGTGAACAATAAAAGTCATTAGGATTTTGTTCTGAGGGAGGAACTTCCCCTAATTACATAGTAAAGAGTCATGACATATTCACATGAAAATCAATCCCAAAGTCGGACTGATATGAAAAAAGCTCTTCTTCCAATCCTCAGCTCTTCAGTTACAAAATCCAGTCTCAGAAATGACCTATACTTCTAGCCTCATCTCCAGGCACACTTGATCTCCAGCTTTCTATCCACCGACAACTGTTTTCCTCCTCATCTAAATATTCAAAACATAATTTAAGAAATGCAAAGCTTATTTTCTTTCAAAACAATTTCTCCTGCACAGATAATAAGGTGTCTAATGAGGAACAGCAGTCTTTAATTCTCATTAAGCTGGCAGTTAAATCTACTGAAAGTAACCAAGAAAACCAGAACTTGCTGTTTATAAATACTTCCTAGAAGCACAGTCTAGAGCTAAATTAAAAAAAGATAGGAAGAACACTTTTTTTTGTAAATTGGTGAAAATCTTCATCAGAACTAAATGCTCCAAATGGTTAGGAAAGTTGTCACAGAATAACATTAAAAAAGACCTTTTTTCAGCTTCTTTATAGAGCCAGCATTGATCAGTGGGACTTAGCATTATTCTAAGAATAAAACATTTTAACAAAGTACAAAATTACTGTCGGCATTCCAGAATTTGCCTGTGATGTGGTAAGCAGAATCAGGTGGACACATTTAGCATACTCAAATAAAAAAGCAGAGCACAATCAGTGTGGTATCACTGATAGCAACATACCTATAGTATTTCAGAAACTGTACACCAAGATCCTACAGTAGCCTCACAGAACTTTCAAGATTTACGTACAACTCCCACGCCTACAAAAATCACTGCTCTTCTACAGCTGCATAATGGCTGAACTTCTACCGTACTGCTCCACGGGTTCTGCTTACAGTGAACTTCTGTATCAGGTTTGGATTCTATCATAAAGCCAAAGTTTCCTATTAGCATAAAAGAAGATACCTAAATGCATGAGTCTACAAAGGAGACAGAATCTAAGCTGCCATTGTAGTTAAGAGAGATCTTTAGTGGAATCCCTTTGATAACCAACACTCATCCTAGGAATCTGAGACATCCTTACATAGCACTTACGCAGACCTGCATCATTCTGGACCCCAACTCACAGCCATGCAGGATACCCCACAACACCTAAAATCACACTAGATGTGTTTGTTTAGGCAACTGAGCCATGCTCCTCATCAAAAAAAATCTGTGGAGCCGAGAGACACTCATTTCACCCCAAAGACAATAACTACTGTTGTTAAACTGAACAGCTGCCCAGACTGACCACATTCCTGTTTACCATATTTACAGCTTGGCACAGGTGTCTCTGGCTGTCACCTTACCTGTTCAACTTCTAAAATAACCCATTTTGAATAATAACTCTGATAGCAGTTTTATTACTGTCACTTCCACTTGCCCATTTATAGGCATGTTTTGGAGAGTTTTTACCAATAGTAGTGGAGAGATGAGAATGTCATACTACAGATACTCTTTTCACTTTAAAAGATTAATCATCTGGCCATTAAAAATAACCTCTAAAGAATGTTAGGCTACTAATTAAAGCAAATATATATATATGTATTATACGCATATTATACATATATATTATGCTATATGTATATATTATATATATGTATAATCTCTTCATTATTCTCTTTCACTATGCTTTAGGAAGTTTATTTTCTTATTCCACTTTAAATTCTCTATTCATAGAAAGATAATGCTGTAAGAGTAACTTCAATAGTTTCACGTCTAAAGTTGAGACGCACAGAAGCTGACTTGGCCAAGGTCACACACAGAAAGTCAAAAGTAGTAAAGAACATACAAGTAAAATATTTGAAATGGTTTTCATTTAGCCCTGAAGTTCCAGGTTCTTCAAGATCAAAAACCTTAAACATTTTGTACCTCTAGTATAATAAATCAGTACAGCCGAACATCAGTCTTGAAAAGATGACCTTGCAGACTTAACAGACTATACAGACTTTGTATAACTGTTTTGTATGCTTAATTTTTTGCATGCATTTACATTGGTTTTCCTGTAAACCTAGACCTTCATAAGAAGACATTCTTACGGATAAATTTGCTGTATCCAAGCTTCAGGGGACAAATGACCTTACCCACTTACGGTTTTGGCAAAAGTATTGCTTCAGTGGGTATTACTCAGTGGGTATAACTGTCTTCTGCTAAAATGGCTGCAGCTGGCTTTTCTTTGGCAGATTAATACAGAATAAAGACATTTCTTTTCTGAATGCTCTATAAAAATGTGGTCTTATGTCTACAGGAGAGAGGGGAAAAAATTTCACTCTGTTCCATGCTGTTGTCTCACCTGGTGTCATGCTCTGGCTGAAAGACAGTCCCACTGAAGACTGCAGACATGGCTCATGGTAGACCTTGCTCAAATGACAGCTGCGACCTAGGTTTCTCTATATTGCCTTAACTGCTTCGTTGTGGATCCCTCCTGCATACTTTATGGAAAGTGAGCTCTGGCAGACGGGCTGTTCATCATTATCATTTCAGAAGGAAAGGCTTATGGTATCTTTCCAAGCCTTCTCAAGAAGTCAAAATATTTTATGTTTGCCACCACCATTTTATGCTTCTAGGAAAGAAAATCTCAAAACCACCAATGAGAAAAATTTAGTTGCAGATCTTTTAAAAATCTGGTGAAAATTCAGTGATGAAGAGAAATCTGTAATTACTACGTGTACCACTTGGAAATGGAGAGTTCTGGGAAGCTCTAGTTTACAGAAAATATATTTCTGTTTCTAGTTGCCCTGGAAACTGTTAAAAATCCACAGAGAAGATTACTAAAGACAGCTGAGAATAAGGTAGGTAGCTACTTGCTCTTCCTTGGTGTTGTTCTGCCAAACAGCCATAAACCAGCCTCCCCCTCTACTCTGCCCTGGTGGGGCCGCACCTGGAGTACTGTGTCCAGTTCTGGGCTCCCCATTTCAAGAAGGACAGGGAACTGCTGGAGAGGGTACAGCAGAGGGCTACAAAGATGATTAGGGGGCTGGAACATCTTTCTTATGACGAAAGGCTGAGGGATTTGGGTCTTTTTAGTCTGGAGAAGGGGTAATCTCATCAATGCCTATAAATACTTAAAGGGAGGGTGCCGGGAGGATGGCACCAGTCTTTTTGCAGTGGTGCCCAGTGATAGGACAAGAAGTAATGGGCACAAACTTGAACATAGGAAGTTCCATCTAAACACGAGGAGGAACTTCTTTCCTTTGGGGGTGGCAGAGCATTGGATCAGGCTGCCCAGAGAGGTGGTGGAGTCTCCGACTCTGGAGACATTCAAAACCCTCCTGGACGCCATCCTGTGCAACCTGCTGTAGGTGACCCTGCTCTGGCAGGGGGGTTGGACTAGATGATCTCCAGAGGTCCCTTCCAACCCCTGTGATTCTGTGATTCTGTATTTGCTTAGCAGAGTTTTTAACCATTTAAGGAACAGATTTCTCCCATTATCTTCCAGGCCATTACCGTTAGATGTCCAAAAGCATGCCAGGGTTCTCTTACATGCCTATACAATAACTGAATGGAACATATACCTAGTAGCAGTTTCACTATGAAGCAGAGGACTTTTAGTAAATGGGTATCAGGTCTAAAGAGGTTGGTCAGTGGGCATAATGCTGTCACATGGGACTGAACAATGCTCCCTTTGTAGATCACTGGGAAAGACAACTACAAAATACTTTTCTACAGACCATCCTTTTTTGATGCAGGACTGAAGAGGACTAGGTAGAGGAATCGCAGCCCCCACTATCATTTTGCTCTCCAAAATACTAGTGCACATCAATGTCACTCCTGAATTGTCCAGGCTGGGAAAATGCACTGTGTTAACATTTTTCTAAAACAGCATTTAAAGTAACAATATTAACCATGGTTTTACATGCAGATGATCGAAAAAAAAAAAAAAGCTCTGTTTACCCTTTGTGGGTTGAAGATATAGGGATGGGTAGGCATGTAACATTTTGTTGATATTGATCTTGTCATGATGTCATCTGATGTAAAGTGACGAGAAATACTGCCCAACAAAACTCTTAGTAAAGCCAAGACACATACCTTCTGGTTTCTTACTTAGCTGTTACAGTGAAAGCTTAACATCTTAAAATCCACATAGCACTAGCCATTTGTCATCAGGAATTTGAACTGGGTTTTCATTTTGTAGCTATTAACATAGAAAAGTTTTTAGCTACTTTAGAGAAGTATCTTTCACTTTAATGATTACTAATGAAAGAGCTGTCCAGTTTGATGACTGACAAAATTCAAAGACGTAAGCACTCAAATGAGAGATTTAACAGCTTATTCTTTCAATTACAAGCTGTAAGGCAGTCAACAAGCCAAACTAGACTTTCCTTATATATTGTGATGGAGACAAACAAAAGAACTCAGCTGAATTACACCTCAAAGAATTTTCAGTAAAAACCCGAGCCCGTCGCCATAACTTGTCTAAAAGCTAACATCTAGACTTCCACTAAGTTATATTGGTTTCCTAATTGCACAATTCTATGTCAAGAGCACTTGACATGGATTACCTGATACTTATAACCGTCCCTTAATGCTTCTGTCATGTAAGTATCCTGGAATACTAATGCAATGCTGAACTCAGAATTTCAGGCACACTATGCCGACAGTGAAACAATTGGAAATAATTTCTATGTCAGGCATGAGTTTCCATTGCTACGTGTCAAGCAAAAATCGAACTTTAAAGATAGTTATGCCTTCTTGTAAATATGATGGGAGAAAATGTTTCGTAGTAGATGCCCACACAGTGATACACTGATTACCTTGAATATGTGATGACTAATTACCACAACAGTACTTGTGATACTTCAATTGCATCCTCCAACAGGATGGTGTCACTCTGAGAAAAATGGAACAAAACAATGAATACATAGCTGTAAATAACATTGTTAGAAACTGAGCAGACTAATTTTTCATTGTTTTCCTAAGTCCTTTTCTGCCAATACTCTGCTATGCAATATTTTTTATTTACTAGAAGGCAAACACAAGGACCTAGGAGTTTCCACAGATCTGTACACTTTTGTCACAGGCTGTCAGCACACATACTTTGCATTAAGAGAATTAATAATATTAATCACGACCTTAGGTGTCATTCTGAGATAGTACACTGACATTTATTACACAGTAGTAGACAGTCCTTTTTTTGATGGCATTATCTCAAAGATTATTTCAGTTGGCTTTGGTGTAATTATTCTGTGGCTTGCCAGCTTGCTGCTGTAGGTGTACCTGGAGAAAGACGTATCTCTGCATTCTTGTTTGAGTAAAAATAACTACCTAACAGTGTATAAAATTCTACTGTAAAACTACATTCTAAAAAGACAGTATTTGTACTTTCAGGTTTGTTTTAGATTTTGACTATGCACTACAAAACTGATTTAAATAGGGTCATCTAAAGGATTCTCCAGCAATTCAGAACAAATTTTTATTATTTATTCCCCAAGATAAATCAACATCCAAAATAGCTCAGATGTACTACAGCTTTCATATGCAAAACTGTTATCTTCTCAAAAAAGTTTGCTTTCTTTGGAGAACAAATAAATAATATCAGTTTTCAGGGTAAAAAGGAAAAAAAAAAACCTCTATAGAACTAGAAAGAATTTTTAAGGTGTTTTGTGAAGAATCATAAAACAAGTTGGAGACTGTTTATATCAAGTATAATCTCTTATGAGCTATTTTACATAGCAACATAAATACCCTTTAATATTCAGTCACTTGGAAATAGCATACCAAAATAACTCCTGGGTACTTAAGCAAAACAGATGAAATATAATGAGCAGCTCCAAATTAGAATATGTTGATGTTATCTCAAAAACTTAGTGTGTCTCTGGAAGAAATTATGCTGCATAAAATGAATTCTTAATGCTAACAGACACAGAGAAAATCTAACTTGGGAATATTAGCCCACACTTGGAGGCAGTTTGTGCATTTTTTCTGAATTCTTATAGAAAAAAGTTTTAGTGTCTGGAGTTTGTCATGCAGCTCCCACGTATTTGCAAGTGAACAGGGACAGTCACTACTTTCTGTTTTTATTGTGCCATATAGCTCAGAGTACTGTGTGTCTCTCCAAAATCCTGTGCTTTTCATTGAAATCCTGCCTTAATGATGCTGATTATGATTCAGTGCTTAAGATAAAAATATGGGCAAAGACATATTTTCACCAATAACACCACAGCACGCAGGAAGCTTCTTCAAGATTCTCTGTTCTCCATACTTTCCTGAAAGGGATGCTCCACGAGTTACTGCTAAAATCTCCACAGCCTGCAAGACTGGGTCTCTCAGAGAAGATCCCCCATTTCAAAATACTCTGATATAAAAGTGGCAATTTCTGTACAACCATCACTAATCTTTAAACCCATTCTCATCTTGTACGAGCAGATTTTTCAAGGCACACCCAACTTAGTAACAGAAGTCCCACCAGCTTCCCCATGCGCTTGTTCTCCATGTCATGCTGGCACTTGTGAAAGTTCTACCCCAGCTATTGGAAGGCCGACTTTAAAGTATGGCTTAACTTCTTTCTGTACTCTTGATACAGGACGCGTTCAGGATTGCTTTCTTCTTTTTCTCCTCAGAGATGACAATGAAGTGCCTAGTAAAAGAGATTAAATCTTTGCAGCAGCTCTGCTGCTGTGTTTCTAATTCTGAGAGTCATTTTGTGCCTTGGCTAGATGCTGCCAGGGTGGCTAACAATTCCAAACTCCTATTAGATTGGTCATTACTGGTGACTTTCCAGTTGAATAGCACAGCACAGGCTCTTTTATTATCATTGGTACACAGGGATTGGGAAATACTACTCGTCAATACTACTGTGATCTATATCCTTATAGGTATAGGTGCAGATACAGGCTTTGTTTAATAAAATTCTGCTTAGAGCTACCTTTGTTTAGCTCTCTCTCACACTTCAATATGAAACCACAAATACTGTACCTTTCACACAAACCACAAATGCAACTCTGTGTGAAAGGTGGGGTACTCATCACAAATTATAAAGCTCTAAACCCGTAATGTTGAACGTGGGACATTCCAGCAGATTGCCCTGCAGCCCACTTCAACAGAAAGAGAGTCATGCCTGATTTTTCAATGCTGGGACACTTATGAAAGCCAGAACGGTAAATATCTTTACACTTGACATTTCAGGGCATTGATAATAAATATTTTCATAACTAAGTATGTTTTTTTGAGATAATGGTATTAATATTTGTTTAGATTATTATAGCATGAGGTTGCCAAGCAAAGAAGCAATGGGCACTATCACAAATCCTTAAAAAGGACAGCGATTAAGTGTACTTGCTTTTTCTTTTGGCAATAGAAAAATAAAGCCTCTCTAGCTCTCAGCAGTGCAATTTTCTGATGCCAAAGCTATCTCTCCAAAATCCTTTCAATGTGCAAAAGCTAACCTCTCCTCTCTCCATTAAAACATATGAAAAAGTGTATAAAAATATTACAACTCTGTGAGTGACTTCAGATTATGAGCACCCTCAGCACTTCACTGAGGACAAAACTATAGGCTTGCCATTTGTGCAAGCAAATATTTGCTCAGTTGCTCACAGAATGCCACAGTACTAAACACTGTCATTTATTTGAACTGCACATTTTGAAATGAATGAGAATTTGCCCTTTTACATTTACTTTGCCCTTTTTTGCCTTTTTACAGATCTGACAATATTCTTTTGCCTGAAGATCCTGTTATTTCTGAGCTTGATTCTGCTTCCCATAATATTCAGTATAAAATTAAAGACAATACACAGAAGTTCAGTGAGTTCACCGTTCATAAATCCAGCCTATATGCACTAAGAAAAAACTCAGATTGCCTTAAAAAAGATGCTCTGCCTTTAATCACTCTCATTTGTTTTAGAGTATTTAACAATACTTTTGTTAAATTACTAGATTCAAGCCACAAGTTAAACTAATAAAAATAAAAGACACTGATATTCTGAGAAGTCAGATCTAGAAGGTAGCGTCATCTTTGGAGAAAGTAAGCTAAAATTGATCTAAAAAGGTGGCTAAAGCTAAGAAAAGCCGGGGGAAAAAGCTAAAAGCAATGGAAACAAAAACTAAATGTCCTTTTCTGTACGATTCCTAAAGGCCCCATTCTGAAGAATAACCATGTACCTATCCAGATAAGACATGGGAACAAAAAACAGTGAGTGAAACCCAGACATTTTCTGTAGTTTGGAGAAAGACATTTTTGTTTTTCAGCATCAATTATGCAAAGAGAACTATTACCTTAATAAAAAGCTTGATATTTTCAGATATAATGGAAAAATTTACCTGCTGAAATTTTGCAGGCATAGGAGTTGTGCTACAGCATATTCAAAAATAATCTAGAGCATGCTCATCTCTAACAGGAGCTGTGTTGCAAGAGCAGACTTGCTCTCCGCCCCCCAAGAACGGGGTATGTGCTTATAATTCATGCCTGCTATAAAAGGCAGTAGTGCCTATGTAATTCTGTGAATGTGTATGTCAGAGTGTGCAGGGGGAATTAAAACTTCTGAGATTAACTGCAGAAGGGTGCTTGGAAATTTTCAGATGCTTAGAAATTTGCAGGTGCTTATTAACATTTTATGGATGTCCAGTGGTGGTGTTAACTGCTGTATTGCCACTCTTGATCTTGAGTGTGTAGCTGGTTGATTGCTGGTTAACTGTTATTAATAAATCAATAAACCACTTCAAACTTGATTTGATTTAAATCAGATAGCTGAACAGTTTTTCCATGTGACAATCATGAGGGAATAAATCATGAAGAGGAAATAAATGCTCTTTTTTCTAATACAAGAATACAGAGACATCAAATGGAGGTACCAAAAGACAGATTCAAGGAAAAAAAAAAAAAAGAAGTTACTTCTTCAAACAATGTACAAAGTAATCTAAGAATTGTTTGCCAAAACATGTACTGGATGCTAAATGGGTTAAAAACTGATTGAAAGAAATTCATAGAAGAAAAATGGCATTAAATATAATAGATACATCTGCTGAACCATAAATTGTTGAATATACTGAATCTATTTGGTATTCTGAATGACTACACAGGAGAAGTAACACTGCATGTTTGCTCTGTTTGTGTATTTTTTGCCAGGCATTCACCAGTAGCCACTGGCAGAAAAAAGATATTGGACTAGATAGACCTTTGGTCCGAGCAATTGTTTGTTGACTTCTCTCTCCATTGCAGGGTGGTTTTTTTCCTCTACTAAAAACTAGTTCAGGAGTACTTCTGCCATGTTGCTTAAGTACTGCACATAAACCTTTTTGTATCCCACAATAAATACCAAGGACATACTGAATTTCCACAAAACCACAAGTACGAAACTTTATAAACCAGTATGAGTCAAACTAAATAAAATTCCACTCATTACGCTAATGGAGTTCCAAAGTCCCCCCAAAGCCCAGAAACACTGGCAGAGTGTACAATTTATATAACGAATTCTGTGGAAAACCCTTAGAAGTGCTGCAGTAATGCTCTGCTTTTCCCCTACCACAGGAATGATTCACAAAACAGCATAAAATCAGTTCTCAAGTCAACGAATTTTTATCCAGACAAAACAAAGAAGAGGAGATGCCCGTAACTTGGCTTCCTTTACTCTCCTGGGAAGCTTTATGCTGTCAATGCACGTAACGAGAGGAACAACAAATGGTCCCCATTTGCCAAAGGATTTAGATTAAAATCTACAGCCAAACAGTAAATGAAGACCCATTCCTATGTAGAATTGGAAATCACTTGCTTTAAAGTGCCCTCACTTTTTTCCCCCCCTCTCTAGCAAATATTTTTTCATAAGAAATACAGATTTTTTTCACAGCACAGTTTTCTCCAAAGCTGAATTTTAGAATCACAAATAAGTAGATGTCATATCCAAGAAACACAGATTTAGGCCTATAAAAATACTTTTCCATATTACTCTAAGTTTAATCACAGTAACATCCTAATCTTTCCTAAGAAAGACAAAATAACTCAGCTTAGCTCCACTTAGTTTCAAAAGCAAATACCTTCACAGCAGTTCAGTGATAACGCAGCACTTCTGCGAAATAACTGAGGACTCCATTGTTAGAGAGAACTGTTTTCTGGGGAAGTGCAGTTAAATGTTAAAATATTCCACTCTATCAGAATATGAGGATACTTACCCTATTCCAAAGACTTACACATGCTGATGTCAAGACAACGTACTCCAGAAAATCCCAAAGCTTGAAACAGATTTCACAGGGACAAAATACAGTCACTGGACTAACTTTTTGTTATAGTTAGGGCATACAGCACATGACTGAAAGTGATCTTACCTTCAAATGCAGTATATGGAAGGGGTGACCGGGGTAAGAAGGATTGAACTGGACTAGAATCTACTGGCAAACTATTAATCTACCACAGCCTTTTTAGAAAATAAATTCTGGAGACATTGTGTCAAAGATAGTTTAATGCCAGTATCTTACAAAACAACATTAAAAATGGTTCATAATCTCAACATAAGTATTGATTGCATTAACATTTTTATTGAATGACATTTATTCATTTTGATTCCTTTCTTGTCCTGTCCTCATTTTCAAATAGGATTTAAATGACTATTTTTCTAGAGAATGTCAATGCTGAGATCTGTTTACAAAAATTTCTCAGACCACCCACAGTATTTAAGTAACGATGCTGTATGATGAGTCCCTATCCCTTCTTTTGCCAGTTTGACCACTAATAGTTGAAACAGAAATGCAGTATCTTACAAAGTCACAAAAATAATTTGCAAGATTTGTTTGTGTATTTTAAGGAAACTCCAGAAGTATTGACATATTTTGTCTTTTCCCAAAAGAATTCAGACGTTCATGCCCTTTTCTCTACTATTCGATCCGGCTTCTTGGTTTATTACATCATCCTCTTTTTGGAGACCACAGATGTGATTTTTAGGAGGGAAAAACACAAATCTCCTCCTCCGATGAGGAGAAGCTTAGGCTCTTATCCTCAAAACACATATACTTTTCACACTGCAACAAAGTATATTCCCCTCCTTGAGGACCTTAGAGTTAGATGACTAATGTAATTTAGTCTTTCGTAGGCAGATACTGAATCTTGTTTATTGCACAGTATACACAAGTAAATAATGTTTTACAGGTGTGTATTTTCAAATTCTTAATTATGTCTAATCACCCAATTTGATAGTGAAAAATTACCCCTAAACAGATGCTTTCTGACTCTAATGCAATCTAGACCAGATTCTGAAACTTGTATTTGTCTTTTTTGCATATAATTGTGTGCTGACACCAAAATAAGAAGTCAAACTTAAGGCCTTCAAAAACGACCAGGCCACCATTTACCCAGGCTTGTATTGCCATTTACCTCCCATCTACCGACTCATGTAAATTTGGCAACTTCTCCTTTGTTTAATTTATGCTAAGTACTCAAACAATTTACCAATAAATGAACAAAAGGAAAGTAGGGGGAATGAATACGGAGTGATACCAAAATTTAAAAATATGTATCTTTGATGATTTACTGACACTTCTTTAGCATAAGGCACATTAACAACTAAGCTATCCTGCAACTAAAACTAATGCATTACCTTAAGAAATCTGATGCAAAGGCAAAGAAGATTACACTGTTACAATGTATAATTCATGTTGTCAGCATGACATTATAATTTAATTCAGGCAAACACATTTTGCCTCCTCAGCAATTTTTTTAAATGTGTCATACATGATAAAGATGATTGTGTAAATGACTGTAACAAAAATTTATGATTTTTCTCATAAAAGCTTCCAAAATCTAAACATTTTCTTCAGTCCTTTTCAAGAAATTGGCACTTAGAGTATATGCATAATAATATATCTTGACTACATTTTAAAAAAATTTTAAGTAATAAAAATCAATCTGCCATAGTTTCCAAAGTTTCCTGAATAGGCTTAAAATGCATCTCCAGTAGTCTATGCTACTTTAGTGTTAAATAATGAGGTAGCACATTGTTCCAAAATTGTTCTGAATTATGTAAACCATTTGCTACATGCTGTTTGGACTTCATTTTTTGTTTAGAGCTGTTTGGTAAAGCAGTACTTTCTGTCTTCCCTGGCTTCTTGGTTTTGCTTTTCTTTTGTGGAAGCTTGTTACTATCATTTTTTCTTTTACCTTTTGCTTTTTCCTCTTCCTCTCCTTCTTCCTCCTCTCCCTCATCCTCTTCTTCCTCCTCTCCCACATCCCCCTCCTCCTCTTCTTCTTCCCCCTCTCCCTCTTCTTCTTCCACCCCTTCTCGCTCATCTTCTTCCACCGCTTCTCCCTCTTCTTCATCTTCTCCTTCTTCTTCATTTTCCCACTCTTCCTCCTTGTTTTCATCTTCTTCCTCCTCCTCCCCTTTTGCTTCTGCCTCTGCTCCTNCACATTGTTCCAAAATTGTTCTGAATTATGTAAACCATTTGCTACATGCTGTTTGGACTTCATTTTTTGTTTAGAGCTGTTTGGTAAAGCAGTACTTTCTGTCTTCCCTGGCTTCTTGGTTTTGCTTTTCTTTTGTGGAAGCTTGTTACTATCATTTTTTCTTTTACCTTTTGCTTTTTCCTCTTCCTCTCCTTCTTCCTCCTCTCCCTCATCCTCTTCTTCCTCCTCTCCCACATCCCCTTCCTCCTCTTCTTCTTCCCCCTCTCCCTCTTCTGCTTCTTGTTCCTCCTCTCCCTCTTCCCCTTTTTCTTCTTCTCCCTCTTCCCCTTCTTCTTCCTCCCCTCCCTCCTCCNTTCTTCGACTTCATCCTCCCCCACCTCCTGAGTCCTCATATTTGCATCTTCCTCTTCCTGTTCTTCTTCGGATACCTCTTCTTCTTCCCTCCCTGCCAATGACTCTTCTAACTCCTCCTCTTCACCGTCTTTGTCTTTTTTGTTCTCCCTTTCTTTGTTTTCTTCTTCATTTTCATCTTCTCCTTCCTCTTCCTCTTCTGCCTCTACCTCTTCTTCTTCCTCCCCCTCTACATTTTCACCTCCTTCCTCACTTGCATCTCTTCCCTCACTTTTAACCTGTTCCTCCTTTTCTTTTTCAGTGTCTTCCTCTTTTGCATACTTCTCCTCCTCCTCCTCTTCTCCCTCACTCGGCATTTCTTCTTCCTCCATGAACCTGCCTTCCTCATCTCCTTGCTCTTTGCCATCTTCCTGATTAATCTCTTCAGTCTCTTCTGCACCCTCATTCTCACTGTCTCTTTCAGCCTGTGATTTCCCTCTTTCATTTTCTTCCTCACTATCTTTTGCCTCTTCGTCTTCATCTCTTTCTACTGAAACTTCATCTCTATCTTCTTTAACGTCACTCGCTTCTTCTTCCTCCCCTAGTTCACCTTCACTGTCAACTGTTTCATCTAGTTTTTCTTTTTCACTTTCACCCTTTTCACTGTCTTCACTCTCCTGCTCTTGATTAGATTCCTCATTCTTAATTTCTAACTGTCTGTCTTCAGATTTAGCTTCAGAGTTTGTTTCTTCCTCATTCAGACTTTTTATATTAGTCTCTTCTACATATTCTTTCTCATTGTTTGTAGCCTGCATCTCCTCGATCTCACTGTCATCTTTTTCTAAGTCCAAATCTTTCACATTTTCCACCGTTTTCATTGCCTTCTGGATCTCTCTGTCTTCACAGTAGTCCTCTTTTTTCCCCCTACTCTTATGTACATATTTTGCAAGATCATTACTGCTTTCCTCAGATGAAGATGGTGACATAGTTACAGCAATTTGTTTTAAAAACTGATCCTTTCTTTTAAAACCCCTCTGCTCTTCACTACTTTCTTCTCCTCTGATGCATATTCTTTCACATTTATCAGATTTTTCAACAACATCCTTTATTTTGTTTCGACTTTCTACTGCTTCTTGACTTCCTTGCTTTTTAATAGGATTATATTTTTGTACAATTAATGAATCAGTCTGGGGCCGATCCCTGGATGCAGAAGGAAGTACATCTATTTTAAGGGATTGCTTAGATTTAACAGCTTTTGAGTTTTTATTGGAAGAATTTGTTTTTTCAGTCAGAATTTGTTTTTCAGTGGGATGATTATAAGTTACTCTCTCTCTGACAAATTCAGGATTTTCCACATATTCTTTTCCCCGTTTCACTAATCTGCATTTGTCCCGAGTAATTTGTTGAACACCACTTTTCAAAGTGCTAATACTTTGTGCACGCTCAGATTTACCTTTCGTTGTATTTTTTTTGGCCACAGGCTTCCCTAGAAAGGCACTACATTTTTCTAAATCTTGTCCTGGTGGTTCTGAAAGTGAAGACTGCTTTTGTGAAGAGCCAGAGTTTAATTCTGAGCCCTCCTTCATGAAATCAGAATCCTTGTTTTTCAGCCCACCCTTACCATCTCTTTTCAGTTTCACATTTTTATTGTTCTTCTATTCCACATGAGAAGCAGAAAATTAAAAAGAAAGAAGGAAAGCATTAAGGACAAATGACAGCAAAAGAAAAAGGGTACAAAAAAAACTGAACAAGAAAAGAAACAATTTGTATGAGGGGACTAAAAGATAGCATAAAAAGTAGAGTTTTTCACATGAAATGAATTTACAAGTGCACATATTAGAAGAACGTAACATTCTGTTGATCATAAACCTACTACTACTCCTTTTTCACCACCCAAGCACTCAAAGTGGATGCAGGAACCATGCAGCCAGTATCATGTCCCGTAACCTAGAGCACATGCAACGTGTGAGGCTGTGCAAACAGAAGGAAAGAACTACAGTTCTCTTACACCTTCCTCCACCTCTCCCCTTGGGAAATCTTCCGATGCGTTCACTACTATGCTTTTTCTAATAAGTCTAAAAATCTGCTGTCCTTCTGCTTTAAATTTTACACTTATTTAACAAATTCTGCAGAACAATTTTTTTTAATATAAAATAAAATTATAATGAAATATACCAAAATGCTGAAATGCTGGGATCACTTTAGGAGCAAAATAGAAATATAATACAAAAGTATTTTAATTTCATAATTAAAACCAGTATTATCGCTCCTTTAAGTATACTCCATGGTGAATTTCTGTAAATAAAATGTTTACTTACATTGTGTCCCAAAAGTCAATTAAAATATTTTACTTTCAACAAACCAGTAGACATGTGTTATCAGCATAAGTTACAAAGTGTATATGATAGTCTTTTGTTCCTTAAACTGGTGAAATATTATATACTCTCATCTCAAACTATGCTGGATATGAGGAGTTCTATGTGAGTGCACAAATTCTTTCTGACTTCTAACAGCTTCTTATAATTTTACCTTGCGGATATTCAGAAAATTAGCAAGAGGGGGCCCATAAAATTTGCCTAGCTTTTTTAAAACTCAAAGCAAAACAATAAAATACAAGGATAATACAAGAATTATAGATCTTTTAAACATCAGTATAAGTATCCATATATATAGTTAATTACAGTACCTTTCGTTTTTGGAGTGGTGATAATTTTAAGGACTGGTCTCTGGGATTCAATTTCATTGCATGTGTCTGCAAAGAATAAGATCTCTATTAAAAAAATAAATATAACTAATAGGGAAAGCAGCATCAAAGCCCAGTTGTACTAAACAGAGCTATTGTAAGTTATATGAACATTTTAATACTGTTGCATAGTCAGGTTGAGACAAATCTGTATCATTGCTCAACTCAGGTATTTCACTTCCACTCCCTCATTTACTCCTTATAAAGAGTGGTAACCAGCTTAGATGTCATCAGCTAAACTGCCTGTAGAGACTGAAAGCTACATGCCCTTTCTTACAGCCCCCCAGAATGTTTTAGATCCACCTTTCACTCACTGTGAAGCTGTGGCTACAAATATAATACCTTACTCCCTTACCATCACAACCTTCAACTTAACATCCAGTTTGATACCACAGCCTTGAAAGAACATGTTCAAAGAAACATTATACAGCAGAAATTTTCATTGGAATCTAATGCCTTTATGTCTTTTTGCTATATAAAGCAAAAAATAGGAAAGGCAAGGCAATGCAGAATACTACTATGTGGGCAAGTATAGTGAGATACTGGTCATCCCTTCCCATATACACCAAATTACAAGATAATGTTCTCTGCTGCTGTTTGTTAACTGCTTATAGTTTAAACACCACATTTTTTTTCAACACAGTGAGAACAGACAGTTCTGGTCTCTGACTCCCAAGAATTTGTATCATCAATATGATATTAAAGGTTTTTGCTCCTCTTGTCGCACTTGTCAATATGATGTATGCTGCCACAGTTTAGAAAAATTGAAACAACTATGCTGTAACAGATTATTTTAATTCAGATTCAAGAAGAGCAATCATTTTTCTTTGTATTTTGACAAGTTTGCTGGACAGAATTTTTCAAATTTACTGTTCTATTCTGATAAATGTTTTAAAATTCACAATGGGTACAAAAACAAAAAGGAGAAGGAAGCCTAGCACAGAAAGTGTACAATACATTATAAATAATGAAGGCCGCGTCTATCATAGAATCATCTAGATTGGAAGGGACCTTTAAGATCATCGAGTCCAACTGTTATCCTAGCACTGCCAAATCCACCACTAAACCATGTCCCTAAGCACCACGTCTACCCGTCTTTTAAATACCTCCAGTGATGGCGATTCCACCACTTCCCTGGGTAGCCTGTTCGGTGAAGAAATTTTTCCTAATATCCATCCTAAACCTCCCCTGGTGCAACTTGAGGCTGTTTCCTCTTGTCCTATCACTTGTTAATTGGGAGAAGAGACCAACCCCCACCTCTCTACAGCCTCCTTTCAGGTAGTTGTAGAGAGTGATAAGGTCTCCCCTCAGCCTCCTCTTCTCCAGGCTAAACAACCCCAGCTCCCTCAGCTGCTCCTCATAGGACTTGTGCTCTAGACCCCTCACCACCTTTGTTGCCCTTCTCTGGACACGCTCCAGCACCTCAATGTCTTTCTTGTAGTGAGGGGCCCAAAACTGAACACAGTATTCGAGGTGGGGCCTCACCAGGGCTGAGTACAAGGGAACAATCACTTCCCTAGTCCTGCTGGACACACTATTCCTGATACAAGCCAGGATGCTGTTGGCCTTCTTGGCCACCTGGGCACACTGCTGGCTCATATTCAGCTGGCTGTTGACCAACACCCCCAGGTCCTTTTCTGTTGGGCAGATTTCCAGTCACTCTTACCCAAGCCTGTAACAATTTTTTTCTTGTAAATGAAAATAGAGTTGCTCATTTGTTTCCATCCATTGAAGTTAAAAAAAACCACAAAAAACAACACTCTTCCCAGTGCACTGCATCCAAGACCAGGATGTGCCCTATCTGCTGAGAGACCAAAATGTCTGGAAAGGTGTACAAGTGATATGTTGAATATATTTTTTAAATAAGAGAAATGTGTAAGAACATGCTTGGGGATCATCAAATAATCAAAATGTCTGCATTTTGGTCTTCCCTTTAATATGATCCACGTGTAATAAAAAAGCTCTTCTCAGAACAGGAAAAGACAGCTTTCTGCTTCATTTCCTGCAGTTCTCTCTTGGAAATCATCAAGATGAGGAAGGTCAGACATAGAGATCATCATGTGGTATCCAGTCTCCTTCTCCTTTTCTTTCTGATATCCAGAGCTAAAGCATGGGGAGGCACTCCACTACTTGGACTGCTTCAATCTCATATTACAACATTACTTGGAAAATGAAAACAAACTTTAGCATTGGATGATGATGACATGAAATGCATGCTCATTTAACAGTACGTCAGTACTTCTTGATGCCACATATGACATTCTGGCCTAACCAGGAGTTCTGTACTAGAAGCTGAAACATGATCTAGCTGCTTTGCTCTTCCCCTGCATAAAAAGGATTGAATCACAGATTCATTAGTGGAATATATTACCATATTTAGGATGTCAGTTGTATCTCCAAGGTTTCTGTCATTATTTTCATTATCTGAATCTTCTGCTGCAGAGCCTTCACCAGGTTTATCATTTTGATGATTCTTTTCTTTAAGGTAAAATAGGGGGAAGTAAACAAATACCATAGGAACAAGCAATATATAGCAAACAGAACACCCCACTCTTGTAAAACAGAGATTATCTCTACTTTACTAACATAGGACTGAAGTCCTGAGATCCCTCATTCCTCCAGCCTAAGACACAGTAGAAACACTTCCACCTCCTTTTCGTCAGTATTAACATTAGAGGTAGGTCAGCAATCTGGCCTTAGTGCACTGTAGATCTCTGACCATTTTTGCAGGCTTTCAAAGCATAAATATTACATGGGTCAAAGCTTCTTTTGGATAATCTCTTTAATAATAGCGTACCAATTAGACTAAATTAGCTGCAGTTATATTATCTACATTGCATATTTCTGTGTAATGGATGGAGAAACAGTGAGTTTAACTCCAGTGCAGCATCATAAAAATGTACCTACATTATTTTCAGGTTCACGTCAACATCATCAGGTACCTGACCAGTTTCATACGGCACAAAAACATGGTTTTAGGCCTCAGAAGACTCTAAAGGCAATTCAAATTTCACTGCACTGCTTTCCTGGAACCAGAAATGCTAATGGACATGCTGGCAGCTTTACAAATAATCATCTTAATTCTAACCGAATTTATTACTTTCAAATTGGATTTGACTTTCCAATAAATCACAGCTAATTTTTACACAGAAACACTGCATTCTGCACTCTTCAGCATTGCTCTTCCCAGGAAATCACACATGCCCAGGAACCCAGATGGAGTCCAGAACTGCTCTAGAGAATCTGTGCAAAAATCCAGCACTGCATCAGTATCACTGTTATCCAGGCTTTTGCATTAGCTAGAATATTGCAAATCCTTATTATCTTAGATAAAAGAAAGTGAAGAGTACTTTTTTCCAAGTGAAGAAGAATTGGTAGACCTCTTTTCTTACGCAAGGTTTCTTGCAGGCCTTCCTGTGTCTCTACAACTGTTCCTAATCTTTTCTTCTGTAATTCTTTTTTTCCATGAAAATGGAGAAAGTGGTTACTAATCTTACAGCATTTGTGTGAAGTCGTATTTCTACAGGCTTGAGGAACCTCAGGTACAATGCAGAAGTTGTTTTTCTTTCACTCAACCCTCCTCTAAATCTTGAAGCACATTTTCCAAACATGAACCACGTATAAGGCAATTTCTTGTATGCATTTCTGAACTTTCAGGTCTGTATTCTGCCAGACCCTCTTGAGGTAAGGCTGAACTTAGACCTTCTTTCATGTTCAAACTGAGCATTTGTTTATGAATGATGAGAGCCAAACTACATAACTCTCAGAAAACAGCAACAAGATGTGGGGACACTTCACCTTTTTTATGGTCTCTATCCTTCACAGGTTTGGCTGTAGGAAGACTTGTTGCAGCAAAATAGAGTGGGCTAGTGTTGCTTGTCACAGGCAACGAAGATTTTAAGAAGCTTTCTCCCAGTGGAGGCAGAGTTCGTGCCATTCGAACAAACTGTTCTGGTGACTTTTCCTTTACAAGATTTAAAAAAAATTATTGAGAATAAAAGTAGAAGAATAAAACGCAAGCAACCTCTCATACTTAATAGTGGTATTTTCCTTTAGTTGATGATACAGTGTTGTAACTTTGTATGCAAAGTATAAATGAAATTTCTTCACTATTTTAATTATTTTAAACAAGTGGAGAAATCTAGCAGGATATTTTAGGTCGTTTCTACACAATAAGCTCAAGCTGCCTTAAAGTATAGATAAAGCACAAAAAGAATTTTGATTTTTGTTTAAAATTAAAATACTAGTTTTTCAAATAACACTGAGTTACTTAATCCACAGCATCAATACATTTTTACAAAATAAATGTGGTTTTGTGGTAGAGTTAGTTTTCAGACAGGTAATTGAAATGATCCAACTCATTAGCTGCTAAAGAAATTACAAGGAATGTGTAGTGGAGATAAAGGAGAAGAAACTATTATTTTCAGTACAGGATCTTAGGATCATTTAAAGCTGATTGCGAAACTTTCCCCTTTGATATTTTATGAACTATAAACTTGTTTAATCCATTCAAGAACTCACAGGGAACACCAAAAAGAGTTCTTGTTCTTTTTTTAAATATTCATAGAATCATAGAATCATTTAGGTTGGAAAAGACCTTTAAGATCATCCAGTCCAACCATTGACCCTACTTTACCAGGTCTGCCACTAAACCATGTCTCCAAGCACGACATCTACACCACTTTCAAACACCTCTAGGGATGGTGACTCAACCACCTCCCTGGGCAGCCTGTTCCAATATTTGATAACTCTTTCAGTGAAAAATTTTTTCCTAATGTCCAGCCTAAACCTCCCCTGGCGCAACTTGAACCCATTTCCTCTTGTCCTATCGCTAGTTACTTGGGAGATATTTTCAAAAATGCAAAGAAACAGGCTCTACATTTTAGAATTAAAAAAATACAAAACCAATTTGAGTCTTTTTCATAGAAATAAACAAGTAAAATCTGACCAATACCTATCTGTTACCTGCATCAATTTTGGGACCAGGGTAGATATTCATTCTTCTTTTTATACATTACAATTAAACATGTATTTTAAGGAGGTATATTTATCTGCTGGGTATATGCTGTGATTTTAGTTTAAAAAGTTATTTTGTTTCCTTAAACAAGTATGGTAACTCTGAACAGCTCTGAATTTACCCTCTCTCGACGTCGGATTCGTGCTGATGTTAGTTGTAAGGTGTTTGTTAGTAGTGAGTCTCCGGTCATGTTAGAGAGAGTAGCAGTCAAACGGCTCTCATATAAATCTTCTAAGAGTATCTCTTCAGATCCTTTAGGTCTTGGAGCAGCAAAAACTAGCATGTGACAACCACCACAAGCAACCTATAGCACCAAAAAAAGGTCTGCTTATTTAATTTGCAACTATCAATACAAGGATCTAATTTTCTTACAATCATCTCTAGAGACTTAGATTATAAGAAACCCATAATAAAAGTAAGAAATGTTAAATTGCTTCAAATTTAGCTCCTAACAACGTTAGCAAGACAAAAGTCATAATTACAATTATTAATGACTACTGTTATATGTTCATTTCTTCTTACTTAAATACAACATATTTGTATCTAACAGAACACAAGATAGGTCTATCAAATTAACGATACAGAAGAAAGCAAAGATATTTCCACTGATTTTGAAGGGACTGGAGCTAATTATTTTTATGCAAGTCAGATGTGGGCAATGCTGATACCTTCAGTGATACAAACCTAGATATTTTATTACAAAATCCACAAAATGTAATGCAGTGTCCTCCACCCTCCAACAGCCAAAGTATAATTGCATAGAGATCAGTTTTCACTTTTCACTTTAAATCCCTTACCACTTCTGATAAAACTTCCTTAAACTCTAAGTCCAGTAAACAAACAGAAGTAAGCTAGAGACTTTGTTCCAAATTTTACTCAATCCTGAGTCACATTTGTACTTTTTATGCTAGCAATTCTGTTATATTTATTTCTTAAACACCTCAGGAAACAGATGAAAACAATGCCCTTAAAAGAAAACAGTATTTCTCCTTTCTCATCCCATTTGGATTCAAAAAAAGCAAGTCCTCAAATTTTCTTAAGATTTAATAAATATTCCATTGCACAAATAATGGTCAAAATTAAAAAGATGTCATTCTGGTGTTTTCAGAACAGATATTAGTGTCCCCCGTACTGCCAACAATCTAAGAGCTCTACAGACCAAAACACTATAGTACAACACTATGAATAAAACCCTAAAAACCAGTCTATGTGTGTAGTCCAACCCAAGTACATTCTAAACGAAATGAACAGTGTGATAAGTAAATAAAATTTCCTTTTCCCTTCAATTTGTTGTCTACTAATTAAATGTTGTAGAAAAAAATAATTCTATAATGAGATTTCAACTCTCATTAATACCGTTTTTCATAAAAATATAAACATTTTGATGTCTGAGAAGCATGAATAAAAGTTTTACCAAAAGGACTGTGAACCTCAAGAAATTATAACACAGAGTGGGATCAAACTGATTTGTAAAATTCTCTTCTCCAAGTCCTAACTTGCCATGTCGCCCATCTCCAAAAGTAAACATGAGGCCATTCTCTGTATATAGAAAAAAAAAAGAATGTTATTAATAACAAAGATTCAGTACAAAACCAGGACAAAACCATTACAATAAAAGTAACAGGCCATGCAAGTAAGTAGTATTTCTCTTCCAAAACCAAACTTGAACAATTATTTTCAGATTTTCAACAGATGAATACGATCCAAAAATATATACATTTTCAGTCAAAGTAATGTCGGACATTAGAGTTAGTCTAGACAATTTTGGAAAAGAATCAACAAGAAAACACTAAGATTGAAATTGTATAGCAAAACAAAGGCTTCTAAACAAGAACACTTGTTAGCAAGGCATGATTATGAGGTTACAATTTCCCAAGAGATACCATCTATAGCACTATGCATGGCATGGCTGTGAATCAGAAATTCCTATTATCAAATCTGGCTTTCTCACTAGCTCACTTAACCTGTAGAATTAGTAAGTCTGCATATGTCTTCTCCTACTGCTAATTTTATAAAGAAAGCTTTTACAGTATAATAGTCACTGGAAGTGCATTTCAGAATTTTTCACTTACATACCTGCAATTACAGCAGTATGATTTTCCCCACATGTAATGTTACATATTTTATGTCTCCTCAAGTGTTTCACAGACTTTGGTACTGAAGTTTCAAAAATAAAAGTACCGTGTCCCAGCTGCCCATACTGTCCAAGTCCAAAAGTATATACATCTGTCTCTGAAAATGTACAGGCAAAGTTAACAACAAATATACTGATACATACATTATAACCCGCTTTCTATTAGCCAAGTGAAAGTCAAATGACATCAGCATCAAAAAAGCAATGTTTTATCAATTAAAAAATGTACCAATTAATCAATTAAATTTATCAATTAAGAACAAAATAAAAAAAATTAAAAACAGGCAATGAAGCACTAAAATATATACAGAAAATAATTTTGAATGGTTCAATATGCAATATATTTTCCAACATAACTGCAAAAGAATCTACTGATCACGTGTACATAAAATATCAGCCAACAAAAAATTTATGGGAGTTTACATACTGCAATTAATTCAAGACCACAGTGTTTACATATACATTCATTTCCAAGTAGAATGGTCTCATCTTAATTTCTGGTTACCTGCATGTACAGTGTATGACCCTAAATTTAATAGACTAGACCTCTTTAAACCAATACTAATCTGTCTGTAAGAAGAGACTGGAACAATAACAGAATAGGTTTCAGTATTGTGTTCAGCTACCAAATCAGCCCCGTATTAAATACAGAGAACACTATAACTGTATTATCTTGTGACAGAGTAATCATCTTTCCACATTTATATTTTGTCCATTTAATGGATTGTCTGTGCCAGGAAAAAGAATGAGAGCTTCTCCAAAGCAATAAAGATTCTTGGTGTGTCCATCCCTGGCAGTCCATCACAACAGGGGAAGACTGTGAAGCTTGGAAATCTTGATGAGATCATGCTTAAAAAGGGAAATTCAAAGACTAAGTTCTTCTGGGAAAAGGAGTTTTCCTGGAATTTTATTCCCTGCCCCTTTTTCTTCTGCAAGTAGGCAACAAAGGAAAAGCTAGAGAAGTACTAATTAAAACTTGAAAACCCGTGAAAGATTTGAGAAGGACAAAAAACATTCTATGTCAAGCAAAAAGAACTAAGACTTGGAAGCAATGTATCATTACATTGCCATGAACATGGTGCAGCGTATGCCTGCTCCTGCTGCATGGATGCCATCAGATCAAAAATCTCACCACCTTCAAAAGCAAGAGAGGAACGGGTATCCACCGCTGAATGTGTGGAATAACAATCGATGGAGAATCTTTGCTTTTTGAGTACTTCTTTGTGTCAAGGAAACAAGGTGACTGGAATAGTAAGTTTCAGAGCCACAAAAGTAGTTTATACTGTGTGACCAAATTCTCAGAGC
Source organism: Burhinus bistriatus (assembly GCA_013397275.1). Lineage (NCBI taxonomy): Eukaryota > Metazoa > Chordata > Aves > Charadriiformes > Burhinidae > Burhinus > Burhinus bistriatus. Next base: position 109,513 of record VYXH01001027.1, on the reverse strand, counting down.
AGCCACAAACTGGAGAAATTAAAAACAAATTATGATACCATTCCCCCAAATTAATCCTTCACTACTATCAGGGAAAGAGAAAGCAGAGAACAGACCAGATTCCATATTACTACCATAGTACACTTACCAACTTATATTGAACTTCCGAATTTCAAAGGAACCATGATGAAATACTGTAACTCTACATATGGAAATGTGCTTTCTAGGAATTCACACCATAAAAAACCCCAAATGGTCTCACACTTTTTCAGACTGTACGTGAAAAATATTCAGTATAGCTGGTTTTTTCTACTAAATGTAATAGTAAAGCTCCCTCTGCTGGCAACATCAGTGCAAGAAAGCAACACCTTCTCTAGATCTTTAAAAAGTAAAACAAGAAGTAAGAAATTTTCTGTAACATTTAGACTTTCTGCATAAGAATCAAGAAACTACTCCTGAAAGACAGGTGCTTTCTCTAAGCAAACCAAAGTCTCATCTTAATTTTAGTAAATGGCTTTCTCATTTAGTAAATAGCTTATTCCATAAATTCTGTTTTGAAGTACTGCATTTGTCTTAACTTCTTTGGAAACTGGCAGATCTTCTAATTTTCAAACTACTTGGTTTTATCTGATTGACATAATTATTTTGAGCTGGACTTTTTTCTTATTATCTTTAATCCTAGCTTGCAACATGCAATGTTAGACCTCTAAAGGTGCTTGTGTTTAGAGGGAGATGTTCTCAACTTAAAGCTTTAAAAGTACAGGAAATTAATTTCTTTTCCGAGTTTCCAGTGACAACAAGGAGAACGGGCCAATCCAAAACCAGGTTAGAGTGCCTTTATAAGAAGAATGATTTTTTTCTATTGCCCCTATAGACCAGGGGCACCTAAATTTTGCTCCTCCTAAGATTTGTTTATTAGTCAATTATTAAGGCAGAGGAAGACAAAATCCTTTGCATCTTTCTTACATGATTTACCACTCTGGTGCAGAAGCGAGGCCAAACGTCAGTAATAATCTCATTGAGCAGAAATGAGGTATTTCCTCCAATTTGTCTTTATAAATACACAGAAAGAGAAGTCTCTGGCAAACAATATCATAGACTTAGTGATAAAATGACAGAGGGGAATTTCACCATTCTGGGCTTGAATTTGCAAACAAATTTGCTGACAGCACGAATCCAAAAGCGGATACAGCCCCACTGTCACCTTCTTACTGCCCTCAGTCCCAGTAAGGATATGGCTGGACGACACAAATTAAACGTACCGCCAGCAGAAGTGCAGCTCTCACTCCCCCATTCTCTCTCTTCAGTCCCCACTTGCACTGTCTCTGCTGCCCAGCCGGCTATGTGGCGAGCCAGCTCAGCTCCGTAAGACAGGTTTGGGGGAGTTTCGCTTATACAGTTTGCCATGGAACGGTCAAGGCAGCACCAGAGTGGTACAAGGGGAGAGGAAAGACATACGGCCACAGCAGCACGAGGGAAGCAGCACTGCCTCCAATGCGCCAATGAATCACGAGGAAGGCTCAGCCACATTAACAGCACCCGGAGGAAACGGAACAGACGCGTCCTGCCTTGGCTTCGAGGAAGGAACTGCGGCCTCCACAGCAGCAGCCCGTGAGAAGGGCCCTTGAAGGACGAAGAGAAATGGTTTCAGAGCCTGCACAGAAGCCAACGGCTTCACTGTTCCAAGTGACCTCCAGCACTTGAGCGCTAGGACTTCTTCCTCTTTAACTTCCTACATTTTTTTTTTTGGATGAACAGGTGTATTTCCCCATAACCATCTATCTTCCACCTTTGCAGTTATCTTGTGGACTACATAACAGCTCTTTAATCTCCAGGACCTCTGTCCTGGCAAAAATCTATATAGCTTTCATATTTGTTTTTAACACATGCTATTTGCTGAAAGAACCGAGTGAGCTCCAAGAGCGTTTTTAAGATTCCTGCATTCCTTCCTATGTTTTTAAGGCTATAGACAAAGTTAAAAATCCACAGAAGAAAACCAGAAACAGACAGGTATGCTTATATCTTTCCACATAGATTCATTTCCCTTGAACTTTATTATTAATATGAATTAGCATTAGTATTCATATTACTACTATTACTATTATGTCAATGGGCTATTCACTCTTACTATAGCTTTATGCTGAAAAAAGTTACTGTAAAAATAAACTGTCGACGCGATACTCAGTTTACCAGAGCTACTAATTGGATTTGAGGATTTCAGCATGAATAGTATACAGACTTAAGAATGGTTTGAAAAATCTAGATAGTCATATGTGGTTTGAACAGTCAGTTCTGTCATGAAAAGGCAGAGCTTTTTCAGCCTTTTCATTCGCTGTCAAAAGGGTATCTTGACTTTCTTTTCTTTTTAAAAGACCTTGAGACAGAAGATGAAAAATGAAGCATTTTACATACTAACGCACTAATGTGCTGCATTGTTATGTCAAAAGATCTATTCTCGAAGGACTCCCTCCCTTCAGAGAATAAAAGGAGGTAATATATCTTTTTATACAGAGGATTATTCCCAGAGGATCTGTCATCATCTGAAAAAATGGAAGAGATTAAGGCCACTCCCAATCACCTGTTTCTTCTCCAATTTCTAGATTCACAAGTTATTGTTACTCTACGTTTTTAAAAGCTTTATTGAAAAAGTATGCAAATTGGGATTGCTGCTCTCTCACGTTTCTTTTGAAAGTGACAATACCAACAGCTTTCATTTTCTGTAGGAAGCATTTGCAAGCATTTTGAGTAGTGGATGCATTATTTTTAGTCTCCGAGAGAAGTCATCTGGGATGAGGATATGATCTTCTTGAACTGGCTGATAGACTGATATGAAATGAATAGGTTTGTGCTGCTACAGCGCGAGAAAGCTTTTGCATGATGGAATTTTTAACTGTGATTCTGTTTATTTTCTAAAACAACTGCAGATATTAAAGGCAGAAGTAACAATAAGACTTGTAAAGAAGATGCTTTCCAATACCATACTCAACATTTCTAAAACTTTGTATCTTTAAAAAGTTTTTTTTCTAATCATTGCTCCCAACAGTTTAATTTTTTGTTCTCTTTGGGGGGGAAAAAAAAAAGTGTTTCCCATTTTGGAGTTTCAGAGAAAAAAAAAAAAGAATTATTTTAATATATACTTTCTATCATTTACTCCCACACTTGCTGGAGAGATTCCAAACAGTAGTTTGATTGAATAACCCAGGTAACAGTGGTTCTTACCATCCAAAATTGCCAATAGAATAGATAAGACAGTCATAAAAAAGAAATCAAATGAAGTGCTTTGGAACAGACTAATTAAGTATGAGAGTCAGGAAGAAACTTGCCTCATACTCAGTAAGATAACTGGATTAAACCCTAAGTAGAACTGATGACAAGAAATGAGCCAAGATGTGCAACAGCTTCTCCATATGACATTTTCTCCTACCCTATTCCTATGTTAAATGAGGTATATGAAACAGGGGAATATACAATAGTCAAACACTCCTTATTTTTTAAGACTGAAATGACACACCCTGAAAAACTGGAAAGACCCTGAAAAGATGAAAACTGTATCAGTATATATTGTGTTACTAAAGCCAAACACCCATTTTCACAGAAGACAATACATGAAATTCAGAATTTATTTGAAATTATACCATGTTCTTAATTTAGGAAAATGAGCTTAAAAGAGGTATAAATGTTTCTGCTCCTCTTTAAAGATACATCTCTCAACAGAATTCTCAATTTGTGGTCATGCCACTTCATCTCAAAGTGCAATATACACTTCAGTACTGATTTCAAGTTAAGTTTCTGGTGCAAAGCCTATAATGCATATAAACTACACTCCGTTTTTAAATGATTACAGTGTCCAAATCTCCCTCTTTTCCCAAGTATTTTTCTCAAATTTTGTTCTGAGTCAGAAAAATTTCTGTATGTCAACACTCCTGCGAAGTATCTTTCACTTGAGACAGTATTTCCGTTACCCTCTACACTTTTGTTCAAAGAGTCTTAGGCAGAAGTTCATACCTGTAGCCTATTTAATAATAGCCGAATTACGTTAAAAAACATCTATCTGACCTTTCACTCATCACAACTGTTACTCTTTAGGAAAATATATTTTGTTGGACGGTATCATTTTCCTCTTCTCTTGACTCAACTGGATCTTCTGGCACTCAGCACTTCGATGATCGACTGCCAGCTAAGCCAGCACTGAATTTCTTATTTGCCTTCTACTACAAAATCTATTTCCATAGGCAAGTAAACCTTACCTACTAAGACACTGACTTACTATGGTGTTTCCTTCACTGTATTTGGTTTTTGGCATTTATATTTTGCCTCTTTGTTCTAGCTCTTGTACAGATTTCACTATAATGCTGATGTCATCCAGGTTTACATCTTCCTACTAAATCTCTGTAACAGTCATTTGTTATAATGAAATTTTATCACATGAAATACTATTAAAACAAAATATCTATTGGTTGGCTTCAGATTTATGGTTAAAAAAATAATCAATAATGATAATCAAATTCTTTCTGCAGAACTTCACTTTGTAACCCATAAAAAAATGCTACGATTTATACATTTGCTGCTCCCAAATTTATGGTAATTTTTTCCCTAATAATGATAATTTGATTTCATGTAAAGAAATTTATTTTATGACACAGAATACTGCCAGGGTAAGACTGTATCTTGGTGGAAGAAAAGAGACAAAGGCATTGAAATGTAGACAAATGTTTGCATTATTTCCTGGATTGGCTACTGTTTTTGCCTCTTCATGGTCTTCCTAAAGCAGTTTTAACCTACCCAGAATCTTGCAGCTTGATTCATCCTCACCCATAACCTTTCCCAGCACATCACTTCCACCTTTACTCTCTCCAGTGGCTTGCAGTACAATACCATACCATATTACTTACAATTTCAGTTAGATTTTCAATTTATATTTTAGAAATTTTGGTTACATAACCTTGAAGGCACTCTACTGGATTGACAAGAGATGACTTTAGCATTTTCAAAATACAGATTTAAGGACAGATATCTATACATCCTACTTGTTTTTACAGTTTTTGCATTTTGGTAGGAGATTAATTACAGGCTTATTATACAGCTGTGAAATTCATTACAAGCCAAAGCTGCTATTTTTTAAAACATCTGTGGGCAAAGTCAAACTCCCCTTTCCTGTTTCTATGGTACTATAGTTCAGGATAAAACTTTTGTGGAAATAAATAGCTAGCAATGCTTTGTGTATATTTCTTTGAAAATCTAATTTACCATTGGGACATAACTATTTAATAGTACAGTAATATACAACATATTTCATCTTCCAAGTACTATACATACAAACCTGTGAATTAATATATAACAGTTGTATTTGCTGATTTTTATAACTTGTACAATATGTTGAATGTCTATATCTATACTAGTTTTATACATATGTTAAAGATCCTGCTTAAAGTCACAGGCAAATTCTGTATCACAAAAGAGATATTTAATCCATTTAGGCATCCAGTAGATTGTGCATCTCCATCACTATTAACAGATAGCTACTTGAAAAGTGACTTCCAAGTACCTTCCTAAATATTTACTACAGAATGGAAGCTTTCCTCTAAAATTTACCCCCAAACACCCCAATACCACTTTCAAGCTCCTCAGAGGAAAGAAACATTGATCATCTGTGTTGCGCTAGGAGGCGCTGCCTTGTTACAATCCCAGTAAGAAAGGCACTCAGATTCTGTAAAGTATGTCTTAAAATGCAATTTATTGGAGCTAACACCACAAAGAAAAAGCAGATAGTATCAATAATCTTACATCCCTTCAGATGCTGGAAATCCTGAGCTGTGTGGAATTGAACAGGCCTCCAGCCAGGCATGGGATACAACACAGATCCCATCTGTGGAAGGTCACCCCATTCTGGTCATTTCAGCTCTTACAGGATTTTCTCACAAGTAAAACAACTCTATTCATCATTTATACTGTCAAATAAAAGGAATATTCAGATGGAAACTTGCTGCTGAAGTTTTAGATAAAGGCAAGGAGGCACAGGTGGTGCAAGCTCCTCTGTTACCATCAGCTGGCAAAGTTTATCCTCTAGCAAAGGGATGTGCGCAGCACAGCACAGCATGGCACAGGGCTGCACTTACGTTAACTGTCACATAGACTTCTACCTCCTTGATGTACACCGGTCTTCCAGTTAGGATCACTACAGCATCTTACACTTCAGTGGGATGTAAATTCTTTAAAGTAAATTGAGTTCACTGATTAAATTATAGGGCTGTAAAACGATCCAGTTAAATTGCATACCTGTCAGCACCACTGTGTGTTCTCCACCACAAGCAACCTTATTCACCTTTTCCATAATTCCCAGTACAGGCTGTGGGACTCTATTGTTCTTCAGCTGTTCAGGCAATAATCCCAGTTTCCCATTCTCAGGTTCTCCAAAAGTATAGAGCTCTCCATCTCCTGTGTAAATACAGAACAGAGTAGGATTTCCAGCATGAACTCAGAAGCAAGCTGGGTTGTCAAGACTGCTGCAGACACAAATCAGTAAGATAGAGAAGTGTATGAACGTTAAGGGATAATGGAACATATTTGTAAAATGTCCAAACAGTTGTTCAAAGCAGTCTGCTTTGATGGGACAAGAAGGGGCTACATTTTAGCCCCTCTCCAAGATGAGAACTGCAAAATTTAGCTTGCAAGGAATCTAGTCAAGGGAAAAACAAAACCATATACATCCTTCTGAGAGGTTATAATTCCCTCTGTAATCAGGATTTATGTCAACTGAAGTTGCTTGTAAGAATCTCAATTAAAACAGAAAACAGTCTTGCATTGAATTTTGATGGATAACCCACACTTTCTTCATGTAAGATATAGAGAAAAAAAGAAAAAGCAGAGCAAATGACATGAGACTGTGTGGTCTGGACAGCAAGGAGAGCGCTATATATCCAACAACAGGAACACAGCAGTTGTTCCATAGAATAACTCCACCAGAATGAGGTTCAAAAAAATACTGAGAGGTCTTTACAGATCTCTTCCTGTAACTTCTTTCTGATCTGCTACATAATCATACGAGAAGACCCTTCTCATTCCCCCAGACTTTTTAAGAATCCATTTCAACAACTGTTCAATCCCAAATTTGGGTAATTCATTTTACTTTCAAGTTTCCCTTGTTTCATCTTTTCCAATCACTCCCTTTGCTTTTTCATTGCTATGTAAGTCTGAATTACTATTCAAGCCAGCATTTTATATATCCTTCTACCATAGTTAAAAATGGAAGCTGTAAAATGTACTTTCCATTGCTATATTTACAATTTATCTATATTTATCTACTTCTTTTACATTTAGCTACATTTCACATTTACCTACGCCTTTTTTTTTTTTTTTTTAACAATTTATCTACACCTACATTTCTGATTTTCCGTGCAAAGGCCCCCAGCTATTCCAACCGGTCAGAGTGAGGTTTAGGTAGAAAGCATTTCCTTACTGCCAGGAAAGCTTTAAGTTAATAGCTGAGTGTTCTCCACTTCTGAAAATATTATCTGTGGAATATTGTCCTCATAGCAAATTGTGGCCCACAATCTGAACTTGAAATTACTTACCAAAAAAATCATCATACACTATTATGTAAGAAAAAGTTTGGCTTTTAATCCCAGTTGGATATAACAAAGCACAAGGATAAACAAAACTCTCACATGGAGCTAGTCCAAGACAGAAATGTCTAAACTAGCGTAGGAGCTGTCTGCTGAAGGAAATTAGAAGAGAAAGCAACGGTTACATAATGAACATAATAACAAATCCCAGACATATACTCCATTATTAAAGCTCAGTCATTAGAAGCACCCATATACAATATTTTTGGAAACATGCAGATTTGTACTTTGGTACAAAATGTACTTTTACTTTCAGAGGGACACATTTCGTGTTTTCAGAGGGCTACATTCAGCGTTCACAAATTTACTTTTACAGCATTTAGAGGGATTACTATTGCATGATGCACAAGTATCTGAGAGATTCTTATACAAATGCAATGAATTCCTTGCCAACATGAAAGTTGGGCTAACCTTAGAAATGCTGGTCTTTCCCCACAGGCCATGAAAACAGACGAGCTCAAGGAAAGTTTCAAAGCTGAAGCCTTATTTAGGTGTTCAGGATTGACCATCAGAGAAGTCCATTCCTCTCTCCATTGAACATAGGCAGAGCATCAGAAAACAAACTTATAACTAGGTTTCTGTTAGCCTTTGCAAATATTCCCCCAATTGCATAGCTGCTACATTTGTTGCTTTTTCCTTGCACTTTGTCAGCCACAACTTAAAATTTGGGAATTTAATGACAATGGCAACAACCAAAAAAATAAGCCTATACAGAAATAGGAAATACGGAAGAGCTAGAAGTAAACCTATGAATAAAAATGTGAAGTAGAAAAAATGAAGCTGCATATGCATTCCAAAAAGCAAGTGAGATTAGTCAAATTACTAAAACCAAGTTAGTAAAAATTGAAGGATATAATTCAAAACTGAAGTTTATTAAAACTTGGGCATAGCAAGCCAAGATAGGAAAGGAATTTTATCTTTTTGAACTTTTAATTCTGATGATAAGAAAGTCAAAACTGATGTCAGTAAGATATGTGTCATTTCTATTGAATCTTCGTGAGCTTTACTCTGGCAATACACTCATTTAAAATTTCCTTTTGCATGAATAAAAATTGAGCAAGAATTTCAGATTGCAAAACCGCATCTTCACTTTGTGTAATTATGGGACAACTCGTTAGTGATACATTTTCATTTAAGGCATCTGCTAAATCCAACAGACAAACTAGATTCAAAATGTTTTTCCTAGAAAACTCCTTTGGCAGCAATATCTTTTTTTTTTTTTTTCTTTGTGGCACTTGGCTCTGGATTACTTTGTGCTAAAGAGTGACTACAGCAGCGGGTACACAGAACAGAGCAGCACAGACTGCTATTGCCAGCACCCTCCATCAGAATGGCTTTGATTCATTCTGAAAACCTTTAAACGACTACGCCTTTTAATAAAGCAGTGCTTCTCCTCCCATCCTCTCAGAGGAAGTGATGCTGGAGCAGTCAGGCTCATCTGCAACGTATGCTACCTTTGGTATTGACAGTCCACAATAAGCAAAAAAAAAAAAAAAAAGGTCTAAATTATTATCGATTTTCTTCAAAGGAAGCCTGAGGAGAGGTTTTAAATGAATTTTAAGTACAGGTAGAATCTGAAGTATCTCTTATTTATGGCAAAGCTCATTTAGGACAAAAACAACAAAAAAAAAAGAGATTATGCATTTTTAAAAATACCTCAGCTTCAAATTTATTTAAATGCATAAATTTATCAATTAACTTGAAAATTCTGGAAAAAAATGTATGATACACTCAAAGAGCAAAAACTGTAAAAAGCACTTATTTTCATAAAAGCCAAATTTCTGCTTTAAATGGAAAATGTGTCCTAAGCCTCAACATAAAATTGCAACCCAGCACTTCCATCAAAGACTTAGAACCTAGCTCTGATGGCACATATATATTTGTAAAGCTCACAAGACCTAGGAAATTTATCTTCTGCCTTAGTCAAAGAAACCCCAGACTGTTTTACATGGTTTCTATATTTTCCAAGATCACTTCTGCCTCTCACAACAGCACAGATCCTTCAAGTACCATGCTCCTAAGCCACTAAGGCTAGCAACTGGACTTATTACCTTTACTGAATGCTCTAACTGCACAGAGAGGCAATCAGGGAATGACAATAATATAATCTTACTCAGTGTCAAGCTTCCTGCAGGGTTTCACAGGGCTCAGGCTATTAAGAGCAGCCACCCACGATCTATTCACAGAGCTACATTCTCTTCAGCAAGACAATGAAACAGGATAGCAGCTGTATTTCCCAACTATCATCATCAGAGGTGTAACCCCATCCTCCCAGCTGTCCTCATTTTTTCTATTATTCTGACCCTTTCTTTCCTGCACACGCAAACTACACCAATAATACTATAACACTTCATTTACCTGCATGTATCTGTGCAGAAATACCTTTGCTGCATTCTTATACACTTCTTTTCTAAGAGGTGTTTTGCAGTCATTTCAATGTGTGTTTTTTAAGATACAGCAAATGATCACAGCTGCAGATAGGTGTATTTCATTTCATTTCTAAACTATGGACTGTATTTGGCTTCTTTGTTCAGTTTGATTTCCTGTTTTAATTCTGATATTTATCCTTATACCTATGTGCAGAAATACTCTGAACAGGCTGATACTTTGCAGTTATTTGCAGCAGCATCAATTTTCTATTCTAAAACAGTAGCCCAATTAACAACAAAAAAATCAACTGCAATGTAAGGCTTTCTATAACCAAAACATTCCATTGACAAAAAAAGATTTTATTAGAGATTCTAAGTGAAAAGAAAGAAATAAACCCAAGAACAAAAAGAACTCTGTATTTTTTGGAAGGTAAGTATTGTTTTTATACTCTTGGATTTGCCATATATTTCTAGAAACAAGTTGCTAAACCCCCAAAAGCACTTGGGAGTTAACTACTTATGCGGTTCTCTTTGAAGAGACCAGCACGTCTTTTACAACACTGCTGCACTGCAACTATTAATCCAATCACAATCTCATTAATAGGATTAGAGATTCAAATGGCCAAGCTTCCACTAACTTCCCAAACTAATCAAGTTTATTACATTTTTTCAACTAATAATCCAGCTAACAATGATAAACCCATTTATTAAAGCAATTTTTGAATACATTACACATCCCTTTAAGGCAAATAGTAGCCTAAAAACTATGAAGAATAGCTATCAAGCATAAAAAGAATCCAGTCAAACCCAGTATGTGTGCAGTACATCTGCATTTTAAGGACATTCTGTTCACAACGGAACCTGGTTATTCCATTGTCTTCTCTCATACGAGTCACATTCTCACATGTTGAACTTTCTCTAGTGTGGCACATTTTCTGTACCGGTAAACTTCAGATCGCAGGAGAATGTCAAGGGAATGAGCAAGCAAATGGAAAACTATCTTTGCTCCTCAAAGGCAAATGCACGTACTGCAGATGAGCCAAAACAAAGAGACCTGGCTGGTGGCAAATGAGGGCAGTACACAAAGAACTGGATCACTCTATGATCCCTTAAATAAATGAAGAAAAAAAAAAAAAAGTATTGATTCAAGACCAAACTGGTTGAAACCACCTCAAACGCTGAAACTCTGAGCATAGAAGTGTTTGTGCAATGGATGATCTTTAAAACTGGTCCTTAAAAATAATGACAAAGTACATTAAAAAAAGGAATTCAAGGTTGAGAGTGTCCCTTGGGAGACAGTCCTGAAGGGGAAAGTGTCCCTTGGGAGACAGTCCTGAAGGGCAAAGGTGCCCAGGAAGGCTGGTCATACTTTAAGCAGGAACTCTTAAAAGTACAGGAGAAGGCCATCCCCATGTCCCGAAAAACGAGTCGATGGGGAAGAAGACCAGCCTGGCTAAATAGAGAGCTTTGGCTGGACCTCAGGAACAAAAGGAAAGTTTACACTTTGTGGAAAAGGGGGTTGGCAACTTATGAGGAATACCAAGATGTAGTGAAGCTATGCAGGGGGAAAATTAGAAGGGCCAAAGCCCAAGCAGAACTCAGCTTGGCCACTGCGGTTAAAGATAATAAGAAGAGGTTCTTTCAGTATATCAACAGAAAAAGGAGGACTAGGGAAAATGTAGGCCCACTGATGAATGAGATGGGCGCCCCAGTGGTGGAAGACACAGAGAAGGCGGAGTTGCTGAATGCCTTCTTTTCCTCGGTCTTCACTGCTAAAGCTGTCCCTTATGAATCCCAGACCCTGGAGGCAAGGGGGAAGGTCTGGAGAGAGGAAGATTTTCCCTCAGTT
>VYXH01001027.1:0-97257 GCA_013397275.1 Burhinus bistriatus | reverse complement strand
GAACTACTGGAGAGAGTCCAGCGTAGGGCAACAAAGATGATTGGGGGATTGGAGCACCTCCCTTATGAGGAAAGGCTGAGAGAACTGGGACTCTTTAGCCTGGAGAAGAGAAGGCTGAGGGGAGACCTTGTTCTTGCTTATAAGTATCTAAAGGGTAGGTTGGAAGAGGATGGAGGCAGACTCTTTTCAGTGGTTCCCAGTGACAGGACAAGGGGCAACGGGCACAAGTTGGAACACAGGAAGTTCCATTCAAACATAAGGAAAAACTTCTTTACGGTGAGGGTGACAGAGCACTGGAACAGGCTGCCCAGGGAGGTTGTGGAGTCCCCTTCTCTGGAGATTGTCAAGACCCGCCTGGATGCAGTCCTGAGTAATGTGTTCTAGGCATTCCTGCGTCAGCAGGGGAGTTGGACTAGATGATCTCTAGAGGTCCCTTCCAACTCTAAAAATTCCGTGATTCCATGATTCCGTGAACCCACAAAGCTCTCAATGAAAAGACATCTTCTCAGTGAGAATCTATCTTGACCTTGCTTATAGTAACATTTCAGGCTGGGGAAACACCAGAAGAGGTCTAATACATTCAATTCCTTTCTGGCTCCACAAATGTAATTCTGCTGTAGACACCAGAGTACTGGTTAGATAAACTGGCTTTTCCTGCTCTTCATCTCCTCCAGTGGACAAATGAGCTACAAATGCTTGCCAAGCTTAATGTTTTCTGAAAAACTGTCCCCTCTTGAGTGAGTGTGGTCAAAGAGCAATCAAGTACAGATTTGTATATGGACTCAAAATCATTGCTACACTCTTTCAGCTCACTCTATCTCAGTTGTTTTGTTTGAGACATACCTCTAATATGAGGACCTCATGTCCTAAGTCTGCAAAAAGAAAGGAAAGGAAACAGATAGTGGGAAAAAGTCCTAAAGCCCTAAGGACAGCTGGAAACTACAAACCAAAAAGCTTCGTTTCAGTCGAACTCTTTGCAGAATGTAAAGTGAGAGGAAAAGGGAGCAAACAATCATCTTTCAAACATGGAGTAACCAAACCAGCTTCCTAATATGCATATGGAAATGAGCTAGCCATTGCCTATGCTTATGCCTAGTTTAAATTTCAAAAGTGTTTTTTATTTAAAATACTTCACTATATATTCTGTTCTTCTGTTCTACAACTACTTTTGGCGTCAGTGGGGCCCACGTGTATGTAGTAGAATACAGGTGACTGACATGTTTAGTAGTTGAATTATCACCTGCAAAGAAGGCATTCTAAAAAGCAAAAGTAAGAAAGGTAACAAATCATCTTTTCAGAATTACTAGATTTGAGAAAATGGGGGAGCGGGGAGAGGGTTGTAGAACTTAAGTACAAATTCAGATGACTGAATGCTGTACAATTTCCATAAAACATGCTTTGATCTACTAAGTTTGCGTCAGGATTCCACTCTACTTTTCATTGACATTGCACTTGACTTTATAGTAGTTAAACACTTCAAAGACAAATGCTTACTAAAAACTCTTTTATAAAACCAGCTGTTTCAAAGAAGTATCAACTTTAGTTTAAAAAAAAAAAAGTTGGAATCCACTTTTCACCACTTTTTTTCTCAATAGTCACTTATTAAGGAACATCCTGCCCTGGAGAGGGCACTCTGTGACCACACTATGTGTCCTGGTATCCTCACTAACCATGTTTTAGTTTTAACCCAGATAGGCCTGTGATCCTAACAGTTTGCTTACCCAGTATACAGCTTATGTCAAACGTAAATATATTAAGAAAGGGAACCATATGGTGCCATGCTCATCAGTTCAGCCCAGCAACACGTATCAAGTCCTACATCCTGCAACTATGTTTTATTATTAAAGACAGTACATAATTTGATGCCTTTTTATGTATAAGTCATGTTTAAAAAGTCAAAATGTAGTAGTTCTATAGTATAGTTATATAAGTATAGTATAGATAAGTTACAGGTGTTGAAAGCTTTGTATTAACAGTGGTTCTCCCATTTTTCACGTAGTAACAGCAACTACCATCTAAAAAAGTTCCTCTGGTATACTTCATTGATGTTCAGGGAACTAATACAGATTATACACTCACCTGATTAGTTCAATTTCATTTCTGGAAATACAGAACCACTTTCTTTTCCAGAGATTTCCTCCAAAAGTATGTATTAAAAATAACACTAATCACTCTGAATTCTAGTATACAAGATAAAACCATGGAAAGCTCGCTGTGTTTAACCATACTTCAAGGCATAATTCAATGACCAAGCGGCAATCTGGGGGGAAAAAACCCTATCCCTGTAATATGAATATTCCACATAATCCATAATTATCTATTTTGCTATGTTCTACCACCCTTCAGAGGCAGAATACTGAGAACGTGAACCACTGTTCTGAGCCAGTCCAACAAGCCCTACAGGCAAGTGTTTTCCGTAAGTGAAAAAAGAATCCGCATAATACTATAAGAATCACCCTTTTTTAAGCAAAATCTTTTAACAGCATAGTGCCTTGACTTCGTCCTAATTAGGCTGTAAGAAAAATAAGGTAACTACATTTGTACAGACTAAGCTGGCAGAACTTCCCAAGACACAATTTAATGGCTAACTTCATAGTTAAAATAATGTGTGACTGTGGTACACTTAGACTAAATGCATAAACCTTGTTTTTAAACACTGGCTGGATATACACTGACACTAGTGCAACAGAAAATCAATTCAGTAAAAAAGAACCTGGATGTTCAACACAAAATTTCTACGGTAGTTAAAGTATCAGTCAAATAAAACTATCAGCAAGGGCCCAAAGGAAAATAATAAAAAAATATTTCTCCTTTCCTCACAGAAGAGGCCATCCACATGTCCATAGTATCAGCAAGATAGTTTGAAGCCCAATTTGTACAGGCTTTGCAGATACTAAGGCTGAAAATTAAGATTTTCCATCTCACACCCAGGCCTGTTTAAACAGTAACAGGTTCAACAACTCCCCATTTTCACAGATGATAAACAGTTCATCTTCCTACTAATACTTTAAGAGGCTCCATTTCTCTGACCCAGCTGCTACCCTAATGCTTTTTTCTCATACTCCTCCATTAAAAGTTTCTGCTTCCTTAGAGCACTCAGCACACACTGTTCTCTCCTTGCTTTTAGATGCTTTTCCTCAACCCTTCTTCTAATGAGAGCTTTTGTTACATCCCACTGCAGTCTTGTCAGAGCTTCAGCTCTTGGCTTTAAGGCAGAAATGCACACCTTCTTACTATACCCTTGAAGTAAGGATCTTTTATTTTTTTTTTCTTTCCCCATTTATTTCAAGTTCAGGAAGCTGTAGATTTCCTAACAGGTGCTCAGCTCCTGATCAGTCATAGGCACTTCGTTCATTTACTGTAATAAAGCATTTATAATAGAAGTTGCACACTACCAGCATAACACCTAATTAGTATTTGTCTAGCATAGGAAGCTCTCATTCTGTTAATAGCATATTCTCAGAGAGCTATATAGATATTGTATGCGGAAAAGTAACATTTATCAAGTAATCCGAGAAAAGTATCTGATGGAATAGTTCCTGGCTACCCATTAAAAGCTTTACAATCAAAAGTATTGATCCTTTGAAATCTTTAATTACTCTGAGGGGACTAAACTGTAAAGCTTAATAAAGTAAATCTATATGGCTGAGGGGAGTTCATGGCTGATCATATATAAAACCATCAGTACTGACTGATAAATTCACCCATATTGGCATTATTAAAAAATGAGTGGCATCATCACTTTGGAAAACAACAGAGAGGTCGGTGGGAAGAGAGAGGTGGAAAGCAACAGAGGTGGGTTGGTTTGGAGATCAGACACTGACTCACTGTAGCATATGCTTCTCCTCATATCGTATACTGCCTGTTTAACTGACTTCAAAACTTAAAATTTAATACATAACATCAAACTTTGACAACAATCTTGCACTGCTAGCAAATGAGATTAATTTTTCCTCAAAACATAGTAAGTCTATTTAATATTTATATTTCTAGAGAAGAGGAAGATGATTATTTGATCACAAAAAAATGAATAATCTCAAGAAAAACTGGATTATTGAAACCACTGTATTAATCCACAATATTTGCCATAACCTTCATAAAAATAAAGGGTGGCAAGATAGTAATTTTTCTAATATATTTTTGCACAACAAAGTGCAAATGCAGAAAATTAACTGCAGCTTTTTCCTCACAGCATTGTTAATTCAACAATAATCTACAATTATATAGTAGATTACATACAATTTTCCCAAATAAATCAAGTAGGACCGCATTTTAGAGAACCTGCTTCTGGTAAAATCTCCCAACGTGATACAAAACTATGTAGATGACTTTCTGCCACATAGCCGTTTTTAACAACTATGGTATATCTAGTTTCAAAAGTAATGAATGCCTCATTATCTACCTTTACGAAGATGACAATTTGAGAACCACCGACTTGACTCCACTAACTGCTATTCCCGTTCTCTTACCTGTTATCAAGGCAGAGTGATAATATCCACAGGATACAGAGGAAACAGGTTTTCCAACATCCACTTGACAAGGGACACTGACACAGGCTCTATCGGCCAAGCCAATCTGACCTTCCGAATTGTCACCCCACACAAAAAGCTGCCCATCCTCTGAATGAATGAAGACACAGATAGTTAACTGATTTAAAACCAAAACTAATTAAAAGTTCATCTACCCATTTAAGACCATTTCATAATCTGTGTATGGCACTACTAAATGTCATGATCTCCAGGACATAAAGTAGTATTTAGCACAATGCAACAAAATAATCTGAAGTAAGAGGGTATCCCTTAAGCTTTTCAAAAGCGACATGGAACACTCAGTCATCAACTCATGTTAGACCATAAATAGCGACAGGAAAAGTACTATGTAAAAACATTCCTTCAAAAAGAGTAAGATCGAGCGTATGAGACAGGTCAGTATGAAAATATTACAGTGAATTTAAGGCGTGTTCTCATTCCTAGTAGCAAGTCACCACTTTCTCATTCTTCCAAACTCATTCTCTGTTCTGACTTTGGTACACATCTCACTTACTCTTGCCTTATCTTTCAGTTCTCTTCCCAGGTGATTATATTGCCCAGCTTCATTTTGTTTTCCTTAAACTATCACAATAGCTGTTCCAGGCTTACTAAGACCAGCCTCTGTTGACAAAAAGACCAATGGCAGCAGTAAAAAAACAAAAAAAGGTAGCAAACAACATGAAAAATCACTAGGCTTTTCTAGAAGAGATGAGGTCTTCTCTCTGCATATTTCTTATTGTTGGGAAAGAAGTTGTGAATAAAAAATGTACCATCTACAGTGCTACCGAGATGCTGTTGCGAACGAAAATCATTCAAAGCTGACTTACAAATCTCAGGAGAATGTTAGCAATTGTCACAAAAAAATACAAACCAGACAAGCAGGCTAGCATCTCTCTCATGCACCCTTATGCTCTCCATCACATTCTGAAATGACAGCCTCAATAACTTACCCTAAACATGTACAGAAACAGCTGCTTTATAGCAAAACTTGAGAAATTACATTATGGGGTAATAAAGGACCACCCATTCAATGTCTGAGAGTATTATAACTGTGTGGACTTCAACATGTTGCAACTGTGTAATTTGCCATTGGAGAAACAGGTCACAGGTTAGGCCTCTCAGAATTAGTAATGACACAGCTGTGTACCCTTTACCAGTAGACCAAAATGGTTGCAGCAAGAAGTGGAATTAGAGAAATGTAGTTTTCGTAAGATTCATGTTTTGTAGCTGGCTTCCCTGGAAATGAACTGAAGATCTTTCCCATTTTGAGGGTATTCATGCTGTCTCTTGTTTCTAAGGATTCTTACTAAACGAGTACAGGTTGAGATCCCATTGCAGGCCGTCGCTCGTGGAAAAGGTCTACTTTCACAAAAATTGTAGGAAGTTAATGAGACTGCCACCCCTTACCAGATTGTGTTGAAATAGGCAATTGGCTATCAAAAAATGACTATGGTTAGTAGGGAAAGAAGACAGGGAGGCACAGAAAATACACCCACATATGCAGACAAAATGCTGGAATAAATGTTCCCCTGGAACACCAGGCTGGACACACATAAATAGATTTTACTAGCAGTTGCTCTTACCAGTTACCGCTGCTGAGGTGTATGATCCAGCTGCTAGCTGTTTGATCTTGTGCTGGTTGGTAAAAAAACTAATTAAATGAAATGTGGTCCTTTCCTCTGTGTCACCTAATCCCAACTGACCTTCACTGTTACCTCCAGCAGCATACACATTTCCTTTTTCTGCATACAGAAAAGCACATGTAATACACAGAATAAAGACATTCTCATCAGTGGTAATAAGTCAGAGAAACTGGTGCAAGTAATTTAATTTTCAATGGAAAAACATTACAGAAAAGTTGGGGTCTACTGCCCTGAAATATCCTCGAGTTGACATTAGCAGGTTCTGTTGTAGTTTGCAAGGAGGCTATCCTGCACACGCTTGGATCAGAACTTTCTAAAGGCCTTACATGTACTTTGACTGCGTTTCCCACCATTCTGGAGACTGATCTAAAAAGTAAATATAATTTGAAGTTCTGCAAGAGTTCTGAGAAAATGACCACTAGTAGCCCTGGCAGCCAGAAGCAGCTCCCTCCCCAAATAATGTATATTTTAAGATAAAGCAGGAGGAAAATGGTGAATGATGTCACAGGCAAGAAAACCAAAGTTGTATTAATGCATAAAGTAGAGATGCATAACTTGATAGTTTTGAGTACTGTGAATGAAATATATTTTTGCTTAGGTTTTTATTAGAAATATTTTACTCATTTTAATATTTAAATCACTTGCGATTCAATTAACCAGGTCTTTATTTTGTTTAAGAATCTCAAAGATGAAGTTAAAACTGATAATTGGTATCTTCAACTTGAGAGAACTTTAGGATTTATATTTTTAATTTTAGTATGTTTCACATCTAAAGTGCTCATCTATGATGAAAAAGATAAGGCCCATTAATAACACAAATCCCAACACAAATGTGATAAGCAACTGACAGACAATTTACAAATGGTCCTTGCTATATAAATGGCCACAAATTACCTAGCCAGCATGTACACTAAGAGTGACTAATATTTGCCCTGTGCAGCCTTGAATACTCAACTGTTATTAAAATGTTCAGTGTTATTCTAATAGTCTTATTTACAGTGCTCAGGGTCTCCATGTATATAAACCTCCTAATAATCAAACAATCCGTTTTATAACATTACTGCAAGCTAAAGGATTGCAACCACAAAGATGGCTATTCCATTACATAAATTCTAGAAGCATGACAAGACTTTTCATCAATTCTCTGTATACTGTCTCTCTAAAAATTTATTTTTCAGTCTAAATTTACACTTATTTATTTATAACTTAATAAAGCAACTTGTCATTGCAATAGCAGACTACCTCGTCAAACCAAAATGCAACAAAATTTGAAGACTTGAAAACATTCAGTTCTACTATATTTACTCAAATATATAACTTCACACTAATAAAGATAAATTACTTGTCAAAGGTATATTTGAGTACAGATATATAAAAAATACTAATATACCTTTACAGGGCTTAAATGAAATATTGATAATTGTTAACCACACCTCAAATGCCATCAAGAAAATTTTTCATCTGTCTATTGCTAGCAAATTCCTATATAACATTATTTTATAAACGCATTGGCTCAGAATAAATCAAGCATTCAAAGAACTGGATATCAAACTCCCAAGTTTTAACAGTCCTGTTTTCATTTATTTTTCGTTCCTCAACACTCCTGGGGTTCCTAATGTGATTTTGCATGAAAGCAAATATATATAATATAGGTTACATACCTGTGTAAACTAAAGTGTGATTTCTTCCACAAACAGCAAGTTTTGTTTTTTCTGGTTTTAAAGCTATGAATTAAAGCCAAAGGGGGGGGAAAAAGTTATAAACAAGCTGTTCAACAACAAAATGTTCTATGCTCTAGAGGGAGCTCTGTTTTTTTTCATATTTTTACTAACAGAATGATTACACGATTCGTTGCCCATTTGAACCTAGCACATGACTTATTAGATCAGGATTCCCCCAAAACAAGAAAACAGATACAGACCTTAAAAACTTACAGCTGACGCTCAGGCTAACTTGGTGATGGGTATTTCATCCCAATGCCACATTCCCCAGAATTTACCATTTGTGGGATATGCCTCAAAGAATGTATCACGTTGCAGGACAAAACGCATGCTTAAAGCTGTCTTCAGTTTTCAGTAACAGCACTATTCTTAACTCCCTCTTAAACTTTTCCCACTATCTTTAATTTTAAATCATACCATTCTTTTGTCTTGTCATCTCTATCTTCCTTTGTTATGAACAGCTACCTTTTTTGCTAGACTTTTGCTCTGCACTGCCCTCTTATTGATCACTAAACTCAATTGCCAAGGATAGTCCTATCTGGACTACTGCCTCAAATCTTTGTGTATACAATCCTGTCTCAATTTCAGCTCAATTACGGCCCACCCATTGTATGTACTTCTCTGCAGTCTGGTCATTGTGAAAGACTGGGAATGTAGGTGAGAGGAGTCAAGAATTGTTTTCGTGAGGAAGAGAGAGAATACAGAGGTGCTTTTTCTCCCGTGGCAAGTGCACTCCATTTCAGAAACACAGGAAAAAAATCTCACTGACTTTTCCATCCTCTCTCCAATCACTGATCATTGCCAACAATTTCTTTTCTCTCAGCCATGTCCATGGGCCCTAATCAATGCTCTTAAAACAGCATTATTTTTACATAACATATCTTTAATTGCTTTTCCACTGCACTAGTCCATGACAAAGCCAACAATCATCATCCCTTTCAAAAACCCTTTCTCAGTCCTTCCAAATCAGCTTTCATCAGCTCCAGAACATTCAGATTAAAGTCCCTTCTACCTTCTACCAAGTCACTGAATAAATCTATCTACTTAAGCATGAGCTGTCTCTGGTCTGTCATACAGACACAAACATAAATTGTCCAAATTCAGGTTCCTGCTTATCCTGTCTGACACCCACCACTACCACCAGGCTGGAACCATAACACTTCCAATGTTGGCGTCTTCCTACAATCTTGATTTGCTGCTTTATATCCCAAAAGTCTGCCTCCAACTTCAGAGATGATCTTAATCAGCTCTTCAGAAGCCTGTGCTCCCTAACCTTCCTCCTACTTGGGCTAATCAACTGTATTTGATGAGCCGTGCTATATTTACAACGTTGCTGGCAATTTTTCGTAACCGGTTTCATAAGTCTCTAGTCAAGTCCCAGAAGACATTTTCTCAGAAAACATGCAGCCACAACCATTCGGCCCCAAGCAGAAACTGAAATTTGTCCTTGCCACCCCATTCCCAAAGCCAAGTGATGACTGAACGCTAGTGAGAAAAGCTCCAGGACTTTCTCCTGCTGTCTACTGCCAAGAGAAGAAAGATACCCCCCTTGTGGCTTTTTTCAATGGATGCCAGGTCTGGTTTGAATTGCTGTTATCTTCTCTTCGTCTTTTATTCTCCATTGCAATTTGACAGTAAAAACAAAACTTGACACCCAATCTATTTAAGCCAAGGTAAGACTCAATCTCTCACATGGCTGACAGGAGATGTGAACCTGAGAGTAGCTGCCTTCTTCCTCTGAAGTGAAATAGAGAGAGGAGCAGATAAAGGACAGTAGAATAAACTAAATCAGGAAGAAAAGAGTTTGAATAAGCAGGATAACTTGCTTTTAACAATAAGCCAAGAGACCTGATCTGCTGGCAGAAAGGGTGAGGTTAAACATTTAATGGTGAAAAGAAATGTGTTAATAGGATAGATCTGACTTGACATAAGTAAGGGGATAGGGAAAAAACACTGACTTAGTTTTGTTTGACAAGATAAAACTGGCTAGGAAAGCTCAAGAAGGTAACAGTGCAATTAAAACATATTTTACAACACATGAAAGAATATGGGTATTTATTTTATGGCTTCATATAAATATATTAACATTTATGCTCCCTCAGGCACACTTATACTTGCTAAAAATGTAGCAGCACTTGTAGAAGGGTACCGATAGATTTTTTTCATTTATAAAGGTTCTAACACAAAAGTGATACAAAGGTTACACAATGCTATTGCAACTCTGATTTCTAACACATAGACAACACTGCAGAGACCAGGCACCTGATTAATGCCTTTGCAGTCACAATGAAGGTGTGGTTTGTCCGAAAAGGCAACTATTACATAAAATGAGAGCCCTCAAAAAGACAGGATTCTATGTATCTGAAGTAATCTTCAGACAGAAAAGGACCCAGAATCTGGAACTGATGGAAAATCAATCATGGATCCTTTTAAGCTACCTTTATAAGCCTGTGCAGTAATACACTACATGTGATGAGTAAAGAAGGCAGAATCAGTTATTTTGGAATTGCATCTTATAAAGTACCTTTTCACAAGGGTCTCCTTTCAAAAAGACAAAAAAAAGAAAAATTAAACAAACCTTTAACACATGTTGGTTTTCTGACAGTGTTCTTTGATCCTAGTCCTAATTGGCCCCAGTTGTTACTGCCGAACACATATAGTTTCCCATTCCCTGAAAAAAAATGCACAGTCAGAATCCATAAAAGTATTTGCATACCTCATACAAGACAAGATGGTCATTCACACACTATGCTATTTATTACTTTCTTTTTAATGTAAAGTTTAAGATTAGGCGATTCAGTACTGAAGTGTAAACAATAATTAATGTCCTTGTGATTTTTCAGTACAAAAGTAGTAATTGCATTATTTAAGTAAGAAATCCCCAGCTAGAAGAAGGGACAAAAAGCAGAACAAACATCCTCTCCTTTAATTACAGCACTGATAAGGTGCTCTTCAGAAAATAAAATGTACTCTTGGAGAGACCCTGCAGCTCAGAAACCACAGTATCTATAGGCCTACGTATAAAATAACACATTTAACTGAGCACCCATATCTTTTACCCCCAAGACAGGAATAAATAATGCAGCTATATAATTAATACAAACACAAATTTGTAACATTCAGCTTATTTTATTGTTTAGAGAAGGCTATTTCTTTTACTGCTAAATGTCTTCTCTTAAAATGATTTACAAATTTGCACTTTTACAGAACATAGTTTCTGATAAATTTTCAAATGTGTTTGCAAATTGTATTAATTTGTTACTCTGCCTATAAAGAAGGAATGCATAAAAACACCATGCAGTTGGGGAGTTTTGTAAACCTAAATGCAAACATTAGATTACAGATCTTCAACAGAAGCAATGCTCAAATCATATTTCAGAAACTGGTATCATGTTATTGAATTTGCAGGTTTGACCATTACAAACAATGAACTGTTGTTATTCTGAATAACCAGTATTTTTTTAAGAGGATGGTATATGAACAGATGAAACTTTTGTCATCAGGCATGCAAATTAGACAGCCAAAACAGACTACTGACAATACCTTAAAATTAATTAATTTAATTTCATTTAATTTTTTAAACTATTACCTTTTGTAAAGCTCTGAAGTTCATACCCAAAGATAAAACCCTTGTTCCAACAGAAATCTTTGCAAAACAATAGAAACTGATATGTCAAAACCCCCCACCCTTTTATAGCTGTTAAAAGGAGTTTATTTACTTTTGATGAAGGTCTGCAGACCTTTGTGAGTTAGACTCCATCACAAGGCTGTCACATAAATAAACTTCATCACCCTAGCCATCAACAATTATCACATGATTGCAAGGCATAACAGCAATTCCACATAATATTGTGGCTCTTTGTACTTCAGTAGGTTCCCAGTGAAGGTTCTGAATGTGATTTACAGAGACTTTGAAATATGATATTGAAATAAATAAAACAAAATATAACAAAAATACATACTCTGTTAAAAAAAATCCATTTATTTTCTTAAATATAACCATATATTTAAAAAAAAAAAAAAAAAACAACAAAAAAAAACCCACAACAAACCACCAACAACTAACAATAACTAGTATCCAAAGTCCCAACCAAATTGTTAGATTTGACAATTTTTGGAACATGGGGCTATGCGTCAGTATTATGTCTTTCCAAGAAAGTTGGATGGGAATAAAGTCTGAGGTCAATTCTGCGCTCATGGTGTTTTACTAATAGCATCTATATATCACCATCCCAATTTTCATAATGCAGTTACGTCAAAATACATGCAGAGCTCTGTCACTGACAGCAAAATGCACCTTAACAGAAAGAATTTTTATTAGCAAATAGCATCCTACATTGGCATATGCTTCCTTGTATCCTTGGTTTATACTTTTTAACCGCCTTTATAAGACAGTAGTACTTCTCTGGGAATATGATGCCAAGCTGCCATAATTCAATTTAAGCACGTTCTCTTTTATCCATTCAAAATTCCAACAGGTCATGCTTTTCATCCTATAATCGGCTGTTTCTTACACCAGTCTTTAAATTCTCAGGCATTGCTTTGTAAGTCAAGGAGCTTAATAGATGAGAGGAATTTTTTTACATTCTTTTACAACTGAGTGACGGCTTTTATAATTTCAGGCTTCCAACAATTAGCAGTGTAACAGGAAATAAGAAAACTGGGAAGCGGGTAATTCGGACGGTGACTGAAAACTAATAGGCACTAGAGAGGAAGCTAAACAAATGCCTGTAATGAAGCAACATTTCTTTCTGGGTCTGTACAGCAAATCAGGTTTTAGAACAAACATGATGCAATCTAAGCTGGCTAGGAAACACGACAGAATTTTGTATACAAAAGGCCCTCTTTTGATAACTGCATACTGAGATATCTCCAGTCATCACCACAGATGCGCTGAAGCGAGAACGAATTCAACAGCAGAGAAAGAGGCAAGGATCATATTTCAAAACTTGGCAAACTCAGATCACCCTTGCGTTTTTTGCTTCCGCTTTGGTGCTGACATACAGAGATTGTGGCCATCTGCCATCTGGAGTGACTGGCAGAAGACAGGTCCAGCAGAGTAAGTTTATGACTCAAGGCAGCAGAAGGGAAACAACAGGGTAGAAAGAAAGGGACTACTCGGACTGTTTTGGTCATGAAAACATACTTCCAACACCAGTCCTGACCTTCATCCTGATGCAAGACCGGAGTATTTCTCCAAAGTATGTATGTGCATTGGCTTATCACTAGCAGATGTTTCACCAACATTAATTCAGGGCTATTAGGGAAGCCACAAGCCGCTTACATCTTCAGGAACAAAGGTTTTGTGAGAGACTTCAGGAAGACAGTGTCTCCTAATCAGTACATTTCCTCATACAAGTAGCTGCTATCACAACTGTGATTCCTGGGAACCCCGTCTGTCATGTGCTCCCCTAGTCCACGAAGCGCTACTTAAGGGATTCATTCAGCAGCTGGGAAATACTGGCCAAAATCCTCAACATGTTACATGATAATAGCAGGCAGCCACGTACTCCCATCACCTATGTTTAAAGGTATGTTCTAAATATTCCCCCCCTTGCTTTCTAAATTATATTAGTGTGGGAGGAAAATAAAAGGGGGAGACAATGTACAGACTTTTAGTACTTATTACAAGCTTCTACTGAGAAGCTATATCCAAAGAAAATGTAAAAGGTAATATTTTGGACAGAGTATCATAAGCCAGGCACCACGATTTATTTTTTTTTATTTATTTGTGCTATTTTGTGAATAAACTATCTTAACAGTTCATTTAAAATTCATACGCAATTCAAATACACCTCAGAAAAATGGGAACGATATCAGGTTTGTTAGGCAAGTCACAATATTCTCAAAATAAAAGCTTTATTGAGCAATAAGAATAGTCACAGACATTTAGCATCACCCAAACAAAACCAACACAGTACGTTCCTTGCTCCTACACATATCAAAGATCAACACAAATGTGTACTCATCTTTCTAATTTTCCCCTTGCAGTTGATGTAAAAGATACTGTGCCATGTTCTGATGACCTGTGGGTAGGCACAAAGAATAGAAGGAATCTGGTGTCCAAAGACCTGGAGAGATTCCAAGGTCTCTTTGGTATAAACTGTTGAATGTTTAATGCCTTAGAAAACTGGAAATTATGAGCATACTATCTTGTTGTGGTTCCATATGCACCTCTTTTCACTCCTGCTTTCACACTTGATACTTCTTTCTTTCCGTCTACCCTCTTGCATTGGGGACTTCAATTCTCTCCAGAGCTCTGAGTTCAGAAAACATGTCTTCCATCATCACCATTTTCCCTCTTGTGAACAGGATCAGTCTCTTTGATCAAATGTGCGCAAGCTGCCTAGGATACTCTAATCAAGGCAAATAAACAATAAGAGAGCTGTTAACTTTAAGAGTTTTGTAGAAAAGGAAATCAATAGAAAGGTATTGGGAGGATATTCTTAAAAATACGCATAACATCACTTACTTCACACCAGCTCCCAACAGGATGAATACATTGCTTTCCAAAGCCTGCAGTTATAGAAGATGCAGGGAGTGGAGTGTCAGTATTCTTGGGCCAAAAAATACAGAAACGGGGCACGAAGCATTATAACACATATTACAAGTGATGCTGGAAGATATATACCGCTCATGACTGCGTTAAAGAATTAAAGACGACAACTGCTTAAAAAGATTTCTGCTTGAACATTTTCATGAAGATTGTGCTAAAGGTAAAGAGCAAATGAATAAAGAAACAAAAATTTCAATCCCAAACTTCAAAACTGGAGCTTTACACTTTTCTTCCTAAAAGTCATATGGGAATACTGGTGCTGAATTAGATGAAAGAAGTATTTGAAAGCTTCTGAATATTTTGTTTGAATGCTAAATATTAGTTCCTGTACTTTTTCTTCATTTGCATTCAGTCAAGATTCAGTGCTAGATGTAGCTGTCTCTCCTGCCCAAAACCAGCTTTAAGGAATGTTTTGTATCACTTTGGGTGATTGTTTTACTTATGATTGTTGAGTCATGTGAGTGTGAAACATATATTGCTATTAGATTTTAATTTACCTCATATTCTCACTGTCCCCTACATACATATGTCCCACCACCTCTTCCGGGGGTGGAAAAAAAATAANGGGTTTGCAACCTGTAAATAAAGACTGAAAGTAAAATGAAGCATGCATTAACACACACCTGCTTGAGATACTTTTCCTTCCTCAGCGATGTTTGTCTTTTATCTCTCCCAGGTTCAGCTGGATTTCAAGGAGCTCCTAGTTTCCCACCAAGGTCTGTACCCTTCTCAGTAAACTCACGATCGGCATGCACTTCTGGAGCTTTTATTCTGGATGTTACTGCAGTTCAATGGCATTCACCGAGGGCTGTAATTCCACTGTATTATCCAACTCCATCCAACAGCAGAAATGTGAGGTCCACACGGGCATGCACAGGTGTGAAGAACAAATGAGGGACAAGGGTTTTCTGTTTCCCTTCTTCATTTTTTTGTATGACTCTTGCAGTTTCTCTACCTTTGCTCGTCGTTGATCAGTATTTTACCCTCACTTTTGCCTCTAGTTTACAATGTCCAAAAGAACCTTTTGATACCAAAGAAATTTTGTACTCATGCTTCTACAGTTCCTTCTCCTCAAAAGCCTTGACAAAGATAAAGATCTGATTATCTAGAAGTTTCCCTGGTGACACATCTGCACACTAGAACAGCAAAGGCCAGCCATAGAGACATTCTTGAAACATGCTGCATATATTAAAATAACAGGGAGATAAAAAGGGGAGAAAGTAGAGAAATGGTGCTGCATGCAAACCTATGCAAGCTGACTTCTTCAAAAGCTTTATCTAAGCGGCCGCTATTACAGTGACTTGGGAATTAGGGGATTGTTGCTGATTAGGGTAACAGTGCTGGCACAGGCACATGCCAGGGGAACTCCAGCAGGCAATTTAAATGGACTAAACTGAGAATTATACTAGTGTTATTTCAAACTGAGTGTGGGTATACAAAAGGATATATCAAAAAAAATTTCAAAAGGGAAATTTCACAGTGCCTCAGGTTACGTTCTGATTAATTTTATGCAACCGGCAATTTAATAGAACTGGTTCAATCCAAGAAAAAGCATCAAGTTTTGTTCAAAATAAACTATTCACGGATAATTCATCTTCTGTGAAGTTAGGCTTGAAAAAGTAACTGTATAGTTTCACCTCAAGATGTTCTGCAGTCCAGGAAATCTATACGCTTTTTTTGTCGTGCCTAGAGTAGTTCATTCTAAAAATCCAGCATCTTCAACTTTGCTTAGGGACATAGCAAGAAACTCTCAGGAAATTGTTCAATGAGCAATGACCAATTGGGCATTGATGAGGAAAAAATACATTCCAATAAAAAAAGTCCTGAAAATATGCATATAAATTTCATAACAACAGAGTCTTATTGTCTATCAGCAGTTGATTGTCAATACACTGACATGCGTGCTCATCAACAAACGAGCACTCCCTTCCACGTCCAATAAACTGAACAAATTCTTCAATGAGTATTGTTTCCATCATTTCAAAGAAATAAAAATAAACATTAATACTACTCATTATATTGCATCTGAGCTTCTTTGAATGTTTTTGCAGTTTATTTCCAATTTTAGTAGGATTTTCTGAAGTTTTTTGTGTTGCTCTCAAGGGTTCTTTTCAGTTGACAGTTAACAGTAATTCAAATTTTCATTTCAGAGATACAATTTTAGCTCGTTTCAAGCAGATTCCTAGTGAACTTGTTGACTGTGTTCAACAGATACTATTTACTTTCACGATACAAACCTTTATATTTAAGATTGCCTACCAAACACTCTCAGATTCACAAGAAACATTCAAGCTGAACAGTCACTCTTACTCTAAACCCTGTGTGAAACATTCAGTTCTTACAGATTCCCTCATGACAGTTCTTGGGCATGTCCTGTGAAAACCTTCAGCGATCTCACACTAACTTCAAAGGCACCCGATAGTTCTCACAGAACCGTCCTCTCTCCTCTCCACAACCTCATTTGATATATTACCTCTGGATTCAACTAAGAATCATAACTTTCCAAGCTGTCCAAATATATAACCTTTTATTATACAGTCCATTTCCAATACTGACCTGTAACAATAGCGGTATGTTCATCTCCACATGATATAAGTACAGGCTTGTCATTTTTGAACCAGAACTTGCTAGGAATATCTTCAGCAAATTTGCTTTTTCCAAATGTGAAAACAGCACCTGATTCTAAAACACAAAGAGGTAATGTCAATCTTAATGAAAACAAAATTTGCCTCATACATTTTGAAATTGTCATTTCCTATTAATTCTATTGCACATTTTAGTTTCCTATCTTTTTCTTTTTAAAAAAAAAAGGCTGAAGCATTTTCTTCTATTCTGTTTCACCAAGACTGTTTCATTTTCAGGCTCACATTTCAGTTCTTCTGATTCTTCTCAGCCTCCATGAATTTCGTAATAGAATAGGTACTGTTGCTAGCATATTGTGTTCCGAGGACAGAATAATTTATTTTAAAGTACACTAATGTACTTTATCACCACCCTCTGGGAAAAACTATTAGGTGTGTAAAAGAAAGAATAAAGAACGCTGAATAACTGCCCCCAGAAAGCAAAATAAAAAGCTCATCCTGAAAGCGGGTCCAGACAAAGAGCTCTCACTTACGTTTATGCTTGAATTCAAACAGGTTTTTCCAAATTGGATTAGAGAGAGAGACACACACACTGTAAAGAGGTGACAGGCTCCAAACTGACCACTCTTCCTCACCCATCTGAAAAGATACATGTGCTCTAAAAATGACCCCCTAAAACCAAAACTCTCAGCCTTCAAAACATGGTTTGGCACAACTATCTTTGATCGTAAGACCAGGATCTAAGAAACCCAAACAGCACCACCCCAAAATAATGCCCAGACAGCTCTTCTGCCCTTGTAATGGGACTAGTTTTGTCAATTCTTCCCACTTTCAAAAGTGGCAACAATGTTGTTTTAAAACATAGAATGTCAACTATTCATTCACCTTTTGGTTAAGCATGCGGTTTGATGCAGAAAACATTAATACTACAGGAAAATAAACTTACAAGTTAAGTAATTTGCCAGAAGCCATGCAGACAATGTGGCAAAGCACAATTAGACCTCCTATTTTAAAATGTCAAACCTTGTGCTTTAAGCACAGAATCATTTTTTTGTAAAAGAAAACAAAGAAAAAAACAAACCTTTTCCTTGCAGACTTTTTGTTAACGTGTAAGCTATGATAACACAAACACACACAGTGACCCTAGATTGTTTTTGTTGAAAGTAAATACACGAAGATGTTTCAATGTTACTATAAAATTGTATGTAATTTTACAGAAGCAATCTCGTCAATAGTCTGCACCCCAGGTCCAAAACCCAAAGTTCTCTCTTAATCTGTAAACTTGATATTCATTTAGAAATGATTCTTTAATGCAAAAGTTTCCCATATTTGCAAATGACATGTTATTTTATGCATCAGGTTCAGTACACATGTATAAAATTGTATTTACTACCTCTCTAGATATGTTTCACTGTTTTATTAAAAACAAGCCTTGTGCGGACAAATTCAAGCCTTTTAAAGAAAGGGTTGAGTTTTTCCTCATTTTATGTAGACAAAGCTACAACCTTAGACATGCTAAAAGGCATCTGAAAACTCTATTTTTAATCTCCAGCCATGCTGCATACTTGAACATGTTTACACTCGTGCCAAAGTGGAGCTCTCTGGCTCATTTCTTCTTCTTCCAGAAGTGTTAACGTGAATATAGAGAGAGAGATATGTTCTTAATTCAGTGTACAGAAAAAGCAGACAATTTAATTCCCAAACGTCCTTTGTATCTCACTCATTTCAAGCTCTCAGTTTGGAAATTAAATCCCACCGATTCATAAAATTAAATCCCACAGAACATAAATGAGGTTTTTGCCGTCTCGGCACCGCGGGAACGTTTAAACAACTACCGTAGGTCAACCCATGGACCAAAACCCATTAATTAACTGAAAACAAAAAAAAAAACAAAAACCTCCAAACCCCTGTCTGCTTAACACCGCACCGTGCCGGTGACGACAGCACGGTTGCCCCCGACTAATCTCTGACGTCAGCGCACGTATTCCTCCCCAGANGGGCCCCCCGCCGCCGGGAGGGAGCCCGGGCGGGGGGCTGGC
Organism: Burhinus bistriatus; assembly: GCA_013397275.1. NCBI lineage: Eukaryota > Metazoa > Chordata > Aves > Charadriiformes > Burhinidae > Burhinus > Burhinus bistriatus. Next base: position 78,187 of record VYXH01001027.1, on the reverse strand, counting down.
GGTCGCGGCGGGGAGCGCCCCCTGGCGGCGGGCGGTGGGGCGGTCAGCGGCGGCCTGCTGTTCCCGCCCCGCCATCTTAAGGTTTGCCTGAGCTGGCGGCCCGCTGGCCGTGCCTCCCCATGGACGGGGAGCGCAAAGCGGCCACAGCAGGCCAGGCGGGGGCTCACGGGTGCTGAAAGGAGGGAAGAGTCACCTCCCTTGAAGGCCTCTTGCGAGTCTTCTCTCCATCGGGGCTTTGCTTTCCTGGCACCGGCCCTACGTGCCTGGGCATCGTTTCTGTCCCTGCCTCCGGCTCCTGCAGCAGCCAGCTCCCACCGGGGCTCTCCCGCCTTGAGTTCCTTGCGTAGCCAAGCCAGGCTCCTGGTAACGTCTGCTTGCTTTGCTGAGTGCGTGGGGGGGCTGCCCTGCCTCAGCCAGGTGAACAGAACATAACTCAGAAACTTTGTTCTGTTAGCACTGGGAGTCTGCTGTCCTAAAAGACAAGTTTCCTTTGTTGGATGGTCTTTCTTTCATCAGGATGTCCTTGTAAAGTCTTCTGATTGGGTGCACGAGAAGACGTTCAATCATCAACCCAGCCAGGGACCCTTAGGTGATGGCAATTGTGCAGACCCCACTGGAATAACTCTAGGAGTTTGTAGCCTTTTAAGCATATTTAATGTGCAGTCCCAAACTCGCAAGGGAGCTTTTCCCTCCCCCCCAAAAATCTATGATTGGTTATGGATTTCCATTTTCCTGTTATTCCTGTGTGTTTCAGATAGGCTGGGTCATCTGTTGCCAAAAGAAAAAGGTCTGGCTTTCAGGATGATGTACTGTGATAGAGGCTGCAGCTGGCAGCCTGGACAACCAATTTAAGCCTTGTTTTATGCAGAGTTTAATCAATACAGTTGTTGGTGCGTAAGATGAGATGTCCCAAAGATACAAAGAAGCATGGCCGCGTTTTCAAAAGGGAACAAAGTGTGATTTTTGCCCCTGCATGAGGCCGGGATTTCATCTCTTTGAACCCCAATATCCCTCTGATGCTCTTCTGCTGTGACTGCTTCTCCTACGTCTGGAGCACGGGGATATCCAGCGAAAGCTGTTCAAAATAAAACTGGACAAACATCATTGTAAGAAGTGAAGCCTGAAATTGTAGTTACTGGATACTGTGGTTGCCAAGAATATAAATGGGTTATGAAATTATTAGGAAGATTCATGGGAAGAAAATGTCTGCAGCAGGATTTTGGTTTCTATGACTGTGGGATCCTATTTGAGCATCATCAACATCCTATTTGAGCATCATCAATATCCTATTTGAGCATCAGTCTCTGGGAGAGATGAGAGCCACCTCACAAAGTGGGACAAATGTAGGATCGCTGACCTGGTGAGGAGGTCTTTGAACAAGGAACAATGGGGAAAGGACAAAGTTAGAGCAGCGTCTGCGAGTGGCCAGATGCTGAGCTCCTGGAAGTCTTCATTGGCCACCACTGAATGCAGGATGGATGGGAAAGGTTGTTTATAGAGTGAGCTTTTGGTTTTGGACGACCACTGCATGCAGATGAAGCAGAAGTCGTGCTGGCAGGGGTCCAGTTATGCCACATTGTCCAAGCAGACACGAACCGCCGGAAGATGCAGCTGTGGGCATGGCAGGGTGCAGCAGGCTGGGAGCTGGTCCCCCTTGGAGATGCACCAGCTGCTGGAGCCCAACTCTGCAAAAGAGAGGCACCAAGGTCAGGCCCTTCCTCGGAGCGGGAGGCCGGGGTGCGGATGAGCTGTGAAAGGACAGTGACCTCCCAAGGTGTTTCTTTTGGGTTGAAAGGAAGCAGCATGGGCTGCTGTGTACCACCCCACAGCCACTGCTGTATAAATGCTTTCCTTGCCTTTCCCTACCCTGACTGCTGCTTCCCCTCAAGAAGGGAGGTGTCAAGGGTCAGTCTCTGGCCAGCTCAGAGAGGAGAGAGCCCTTATGTTCATATTACATGACTATACCGATATAATTCCTCTATCCTAATCTACTTTTCTCTTACACTACATTATTCTCTCTCAGGAATGGGGGCTGGCTCTGGGGCTCTGCACTGAGCAATGCTGCCGTTGCCCCAAATGTAAGAAAAATGCATCACGACACTGGTCTGACTCTCCTCCCGCGCCGGGCGCTGCTGCTCACTCACAGGAGCTTACCAGGGAATCAGTCCACATGGGAACTGGGTCAGGCAGTCCCTGTGCAGGGGCAACCTGACAAAGGGGCAGTGGCACTGTCCCTGGCTGCAGGATGAGACTGGGGGCCTTGGCACCTTGACCACCTTTCCTTTCCCCGCCATCTTTTCTCCTGGGTAGCACTAGTGACACATGCTTGATCCCAAGGGGCTGGGCTTGAAGGCCATGGGAGTCATTTGCCAGAGAAGGGCAACCCAGATGGAAACCATGGCCTGGCTTTCTTCTTTATGTGCAGCTCTTCTGGCCCTTTCATTCCCTTCCCATTCATGTCTGTTGGGTTTTGCTTCTGCCTGACATTTCCCCTGGCAACTGCGGCATTTTCCAAGCATCTCAGGGTTGGTTTGGCATGAGGGGTCCCGAACAGATCCCACCAAGAGCTATCACCCTGCATGACTTTTTCACGGCAGTCTCTTTCTGGGGAAGCCAAAATTTTTTTCTGTGTGTTTTAATTATATGATCCTCACATTGTAATTTCAACATATTGCCTTCTCTGACAGATATGCCATCACCTTGATTTACACAAGTACGCTTCTCCTTACACAGAGGAGGGAATGAGAAAGTAATGGTCATATTTCAAAACCACCTACAGTGCAGTTGGCATAAAATCTTATCTGACAATTATATGTGAAGGTAGAAATGTAAATGAAATCACTTTAGTATTTAGCAATTGACCAACATCAGATTATGCAGCAAGCAATTTAATGTAAGGAGGTATGCAGGCCGCAATATTGAAATTTCTGGGCCTCACTGAGGGCTGTTTAACGCTACCATAGCACAACTGAAAGCTTGGTCAAAAGAAAAAACCCCAGGTAAATATACATTTTTTAATGTAGCCCTTCTCTAGTCTTGTCGGGGCCCTGACGGCATGAATAAGCCTTAATGGCCCTGCTCAGCCCCAGAGCCGTGGGCCTGGGACCCCCATTTCGGCTCCGCGCGGGACTGTCGGTCCTTGCCCAGGCTGTACTGGGGCTGGGGAACCCCCCCGGTCACGGTCCCGTCCCCAAGGGAGCCACCCCACTCGTGCTGCGCCCTGACAAATCTTCTTTTGCCTTTTTCTACTAGCACATACTCCTGTACAAATATTTAACAAACACAAAATTGCTACGAAATGGTATTGACACAGGTATGATATGATGGGCCCCTGGAGAAGAGCACAAACTGCGAGTGGTGCAATGGGCCCTGTGAGAAATCTCTATCAGTAGAGTTTGACCAAGGAAAAGCTTCAGTGTCAGCCCCCACCAGGCCCAGCCCTGGCTGGGACAGCCAAAGCGAAGACTTTGGTTCTTGGTTTTCCCTCGTTTGCACAGCAGCACAGCTCACTCTCTGCTTCATACAGCCTTTTTTCTCTACTAGCGAGACTGAGAGAAGCCTGACGCGAATGGAAGATGCTGTTTAACGTGAGGAACTTCTTCAATATTGCAAAACTAACAAGGACCAGCAAGCAGCTGCTGCGACAGTTTGGGTAAGCTTATCCTTTAGTTTTGTCTGGCGATCATGACATTTAGTCAGAAACCTGGAGACTTCAGCTTCTGCAGCTGAATCCTGTGAAGGAGTGAGTGTTTCAGAGAAAGGTGCTTTTCCCCCCCGTATTTTTAGTACCCTTTTGCCCCGCAAGGCAGCAAGCTCTGCATCTTTGGGAGACTGGAGGATTTTCCCTTTTAACGTCTGTGAAATGCTGTTAATTCTTTCTGTGGCATTTATCAGCAAAGTCAAGAAGGAATGTTTGTTCTTGAAGTCAGTGTGCGCTGCAGGTACTGTAATCAATAAATAACTATCTGAATAAAGTACAGGAAACTCTTACACATTTAGACAATTATCATGGGCAGTACTGGGGGGGGAAATTGTCTCCTTGAAGCTGCAAGGTGAATCTCTGCTTCAGTATTTTTTTGTCTCTATTATACACTGGAGGCGTACAGGAAAAGCAAGGTTCAAAGTTAACCAGGTAGACCTGGCTCTGTGACCTGGCTTTGGGTTCTTTTTTCAGCCACATAGACATGCCTGTCCCCCATGCCTTCAGAAAAGTACCTGTAAGATAGTGTTTCAGTAAGCTGCTTTTCATGCTTGTCACATCTCCAGAATCAGGTTAAAATTAAAGACTTGAAACTTAATTCCACATCTTCCGATGATTTCATGTCGGCGTCAATAAGAGTAGCATTAACAACGTTATATAACAAATGATTAGTGCTAGAAAACAATATACAGGAATTTCATATTCACAGGAATCCTAATACGCAATGAAGTAATTTTTATTTATCGTTCCTACATTACATTAGATGAAAAACAAATGTTCTCCAAGTTCTATGATTTATTTGCTACAGTTTTAAAGTGGTCCTGAAGCCTGGGTGATAATATTTTTATGGATTTTGGACTTTAACAGCTGGCAGTCGGTGGGAACTTTCTCTGATTAGCAGAGATGATAGAAAAGCAAATTTGGAAAACAACTGCAGTAAAGCTGGTTTTCCAATAAAGCCATCCAATTTGTTAAGCTCCCCACATAATGCTGTTTGTTATTTTTAGGGTTTTTTTTAACATTAGATCGTAACATTGGCATAAGCTATCTCCACTATCTATGACCATTACAAGTTAAGCACACTGTGGTTGATACTGCAGGATAACCTAGTATCTATCAGTCTGTGCTAATAGTCCAAAGTAATTGCTGTCCCTGCCCAGAAAGGAATAAGCCAACTGCTTGACCTTGCAATTCTGCCTGTTACATTTTAACTTTGGTATATTGTCTCATTCTTCTTCTCCGGAATTTATTTGTCCACTTCTGCCTCTCTTTCAGAGGATGTGGACAACAGGGAAGGGAATGCATTTCTTGAAGGTCATAGCAATAAACAGAATCATCATGGGAACATAGAGGTCAGGAGCAGACCTATAGTCCAATTTTCTGCTTGTAGCCTGACAACAGCGTATGAGGTCAGCTATGTCTTTGTTTAGCCATGTCTTGAAAATCTCCAAGGATGGTAATTCCACATCCTCTCTGAGTAATCAGTTTTAGTGCTTCACTATCTACCAGCACAGAAATTAGTGGTGGATATTTCTCAGTCAACTTCTCCATCATGCCAGGTGGTAAAACAAGACCAATGAACAGAAGTTCCTGCTTGGCGGGTTGGTATTAGATAATCTCTAACTCCCTGGAGGGAATTGTAGGCTGCAATTAGAAACTGGAGGAGCAGCAGCAAATCTGCTCTGGAAACAATGCAGCAAAGGAGAATAGAGTGACCAAACAGCAAGCAGTTGCATAGATTTTAAAAGCGGACAAATATTTTTTTGTTCCCCCAAACGGCATTGAGTAGCAAATTCTTGTTCTGAAAGATAATAATAATAAAAAAGTCACAGTTATGAAACTAATTTCCTTCAGAATATACACATTGAAGTTAGAGCCAATCCCCTGAATATCAACTAAGAGCCTTGGTATTCAAGGCTGGATTTCAGTAGCTTACCTTGGTGAGCTGTTTTTCATGCTATGGTGAAGCTACCTGACCCATGAATGCCGAGCCTTTCTTATAATGTCCCATATATTCTATTCTGCAGCCGTTGAATATAGAAGTACAGGAAATCATTTTGCTAGGTCTGTAACACCCACTTCAAATTAAAAAATGAGGCATTTGGATGCTTCCTAACTGTTTCTTTGTTGTTTACCTGAGGTTAGAGGCAAGCATGCGGACAGAAGGATAACACTTACAGCAAAATATGTAACTTTATTTTACTAACGATTGTAATGCTATGAAGATTAGCCTTTATGGCTTGGAAATGTGCATTATTATTTTAAATGCCACAAATGTTTATTACTTAAGTCACACATACAGTTTAGATTGTATTTCACTTAAGAATCAATTTTTAGAGACACTCTAAGAAAATACATGGGCAACATTTCTGTCAGCTTAGAAAACAAGAAATCCACTCATTTATCTGCATAGTACTACAGAAAAGTCCAGCCCTCCTGCAGGTTGGGGGCCTGTGCAGAGACCAGGCTCTGATGGGGCACATTGATGGGAATCTTTGTGGTGCTTTGTGCTTAGCTTAGTGGTGGATCCTTTGGCAGTCTGCATAATCTCTGGAGCACGTTGCCCTGACATACGACAGCATATACTGAGTTCCAGCAAGGTTAACCTGCAGGGCATCTGCATGGGCTACTTCATATATTCTCCATGTTTCTGCTATTACACATAATCCTTTTCACTGTGAAAAAAGTCTTCTTAGTAATGGTGGTTGTATAATGTGTGTCTAAAGCACTTTTAAGGTGTCCAGAAGGAAAACATACAGCATTTAGATATCTTCAGTTAAAGACTCTTCCTCCAGCTACAAAAGTCTGCAGAAAAAGTCTTTCCCTCCAGATTTAACTAATAAAACACCAAAATCTTTAGAAGCCGTAATAGTCCTATCCACTACCAGGGCTTTTATTCATTGGAATTAACAGAAGAATGAACAGAAATTCTTGGATTTTTTTCCTGAATTTTCCTAGCTGTGGGCTCCAGGGCTTGGCAATTGGCAGGTGCTGTAACTGAGCCTGACCTCAAAGGTGAGCTAAAGAGAAGCCTACTTGAAAATACAAAAGCGGTAGCTGCACTCAGTCCATTTGTTTGCATTGCTTTGGCCTCCATTCCATCAGATCAGCCTAAAAACGCTTCCTTTAATTAAAAAGACATGTTTAGCTTGTAACCATCCAAACCTTAGCAAGAGTACAGTGGGGGCTGTGTTATGCTTAGGAGGGCTGTAGATACAGCGCCAGACAAGGGGCTAAGCTGCCACTCTCCCTTACTAATCTTAAGCCTGTGGAAACATGGGCTTGGACATGACTTTCATTAAGACACCTTGTCTAAGCTAGAGGAAATTCGATCATGTAACTTCTGTGAGTGATTATCAACATACAATTTCATGTGATTCTGAAGTTGTAAATCTGGCTGGAGGCCAGAACACACTGAATAAATACACTGCACATGCCCAGAATGTCTCTTGTGTGGTAAGAGAAGGACCAGAGCACATGGCTATTTTGCTGGCGTTTTTTTACCCTCTTCCCCTGTGTAATCAAGACATTTGATAGACATTTATAGAAATACCATCATTGGCATCGGTGGGGGTGGAACATGGCAAGTGTCTACTCATCCACAAAGCACAAAGGAGGGAGAAAGAGCACCAAGATCCGTTCCTCGTATTCTCTGCCCTGAAAGGGCAGCTTTGCAGTCTATGCATAAGCCATTTCACCAAGCCCTGAATGGCTTTATGCATTTCAGTTTATTTGATTAGGCAGCATGCAGTCAAACCATATGCATATCAGAAGGCAAAGGAAACTACATCTAATGTATAGTTCATAATACAATTTCAGACACTGTTACAGTGGTGATCAATATAATGCATAGTGTCATGTTGTGTATGTCTGACAGTAAAAGTTATTTAAACTAATTAACACAGCCCATCAAGCTGATCCAGCTGGGTCAAATGAAGGGAGTGGGGGAGATTTCAGCTGCTTGCTCATTGGCTTTAGCATGAGTACAAGTTAGTGTTGAATGACAAAAAGCGTATATTTTTTGCTCTTTTTACACAGGTATGGGCCACCAGCTCAAATGAATGTTCATCTGAAAGGTCGTGACCTCCTTAGTCTACAGAACTACAAAGCAGATGAGCTGAAATATTTGCTGTGGATGGCCTCAGATTTGAAACAAAGGATAAAGCACAAAGGGGAGGTAAAATGCTTCAGCTGTCATTTAGGTCACTCAGGTGTTGAAATAAATATTGTTCTGAAGAGTATTTGGAAGGAACCATTCAGCTGTCTTGTCCTAAACATCACCAGAGTTCTTAAATACTGTAAATCATATGCTACAAATCAAAAAGCCTTCCAGTAAAGTGTTCAGAGATATTCTTTAAATATTTCAGAGGACTTCACAAGTGAAAAGCTTAAACAGCTTTTCACAGCTAACGCCCTGTTGTTGGCTGACCCCATCCATCGACACAGGGTGTACATGCAACACTAAATGTAGGAAATGGAAGACACTTCCCTGCATGGGATTAAATTAGTATCAGAGTTCTCCTTAATGCTAGCTCAGATTGAGTGCCAAAATGCAGTTGCTTTATGACCCTAGAACCACATCTTTTCCTTTAACCTTTACACTGCTAATAAATTCCTTGAGGGGCAGGAGAGCAAAGCTACAGTTAAAAAAACACCTGTGTAACTTTTCTAATGCTGAATTAAAATATGAAAGAAGTATTTCACACTGTAAAGTGTATAATGACTATAAAATTGGAATGCCTTTGATTTTCATTTTCTAGTATTTGCCTTTGATGCAAGGAAAATCTTTGGCCATGATTTTTGAGAAGAGAAGCACAAGAACAAGATTATCTGCAGAAACAGGTAGGTCTGAGCAATGGCACAGTTAGATTTTATATGAAATTGTACACTGTATGTGCGGAAAAACACTGCATAATTTTGTATTTAGCAATTTCTACTCAAGAGAAACCTAAAGTTTGAAAGCAAAAATAGGAAAAGAATGGTAGCTAATTGTGTTTCACCTTGCATAATAATGTCACAAGCACATCGCTTTGGTCACTGAAATTTCGCCAGATCGTTCCAAAACATAATAGATCAGAAACAAACAGGCAGAAGTAAGCATTTCTGGTGTAAACTCCTAGTTGTACAGGCAAGATGCACATTTCCCAACATCTATTTTAGTAAGCCTCACAGATTTAATTATGTGCAAGCTCTAATAAATATTTTTCCAATGTATTATGCATTACTGTTGTCACATTTCAGAGTATGTATTTAGGCTGGGAATCATAGTAATGCCTTGATACAAATTAGATGAAAAAAAGTAACATGATTACCTACAGGAGAAGATAACTTGATAGAGACTCCAGGATATTAGCCTAATAAAGATAGGCACTGGAACATTATTCTTTTAGGATATAGTCCTGCAAACAGTGAAACACATACATATCTTCATTTACATGGTAGTTGTTCTGAAGTCAATGAGACCACTGAAATAAATCATTCATGTGCTTGCATATTAGCAAGGGATAACTATGAATTGGTGATGCATCATGGAAGGAGAAGCTTGCCCTTCTCACATTTAAGTTGACCCAGCACCCCTTCGGCTGACTTCTCCATAGTGAAGGGACAGGAAACTTGTCGAGTATTCACATTTCTTTACAAGGTGTAAGGGAGAAGGTAAAAATAATGGAAGGAAGAAGCAGATATGTTAACTGCAAGCATTTCTGAATTTGCCTTTGTATCCTCTGGCACAGCCGTTTACCTGCTGATCCTGCTCTTTATGTAGACTTGTTGCTTTCTGTTTTCTTCAGATAAGCAGGACTTATGAATGGGTTTCTCTTGTGCATTCCTTCTCTATGAAGACCACCCACCTTTTAATTCTGGAGTTTTTAGTCCAGTTTCTAGTTTCCTGCCATAGTGGTACATGGGCAGGTAATGATGAATTCTCTGAATCTGTTTATCCTTCATGCTTCTGTATTCAGAGGGAAGCACTACTTAGTCCTTGGCTTTTGAAGGCTTATGGAAGGGGGAAGCTCAGGAAAGTTCAAATGAATTAACTTAAGGATGGGAGTTAATGCACATAAATTCATTGAAGAGGGATTAAGTTCCAGTGAAACAAAATCAATTTATTTCTGAGTGAGAGCTTCCACAAGGGAGTTTAATGCAGTTAACTTCTGTGCATTAACTTCACACCTTCAGTTAATTGGTCTTAAGTCCCCTAAGCCTCAGACTTTGTTTCAAAGGCAGACTCAAGTTTTTTCTGCCCATGGAAACTCTGTACATTTCAGCTGCTTTTTAACATAAATGACCTCTCCCTTGGAATTTCTAACTCAAAACAAATGTGGGGTCACATGTGTTCCTTTTAGCTAAATAAGCTAATTTAATAGCAATTTTCTAATGTCCAGTGAAAGTAGACATTGAAATGGGTTGGAGTGTTTATTTATAAAATCTTGAGTCATCTCAAATAGCATTTCCAATGCATTGCACCTTCAGTATCTTGAAAGAGGTCACTTGTGGGACAAGGTTCTGGTGATGAGATTAGTCTAAAACTTTGCAACTCTCAGGAACAACTAGATGAAAATCAATGGGTTTCATTATAAAGGAGTAGAGACTTGGAAAGCACTGATTACAAAATCTGCTCTGTGCAGCGTCTAGGAGATTGTTGCCATATATTAACACCATGGAAGTCTTTTCTGAAGTCCTGCTGTCCCTATGCCTATAAAGAACACCATTATTGAAAAATAAATAAACAGAATCACAGAATGGTTGAGGTTGGAGGGGACCTCTGGAGGTCATCTGGTCCAACCCTCCTGCTCAGGCAGGGTCATCTAGAGCCAGTTGCCCAGGACTCTGTCCAGAAGACTTTTGAATAGCTCCAATGATGGAGGCTTCACAATCCTCTGGGGCAACCTATGCCAGTGCTCAATCACCCTTTCAGTAAAAAAGTGTTTCCTGATGTTCAGAGGGAGCCTCCTGTGCTTCAGTTTGTGCCCATTGTACCACTGAAAAGCACCTGGCTCAGTCCTCTTTGCACCCTCCCTTCCGGTATTTATATCCATTAGTAAGATTCCCTCTGAGCCTTCTCTAGGCTATGCAGTCCCAGCTCTCTCAGCCTTTCCTTATGTGAAAGATGCTTCAGTCCCTTAGTCATCTTTGTGACCCTTTGTTAACACGGACATACTGACTCGCTCCAATATGTCCATGCCTCTGTCACACTGAAGAGTCCAGAACTGGACACTCCAGGTACGGCCTCACCAGTGGTGAATAAAGGGGAAGGATCACTTCCCTCCACCTGCTGGCAATACTTGTCTAGTGCAGCCCAGGATACCATTTGCCACCTTTGCTGGAAAGGCACATTGCTGGCTCATGTCCAACTTGGTGTCCACCAGGACCCCCAGGTCCTTTTCTGCCAAGCTGCTTCCCAGCTGGGTGGCCCCCATCATGTAGTGCTGCATGGGGTTGTTCTTCGTCTGGTGCAGGATGTTGCACTTCTCCTTGCTGAACTTCATGGGGTTCCTGTCAGCCCATTTCTCCAGCCTGTCAAGGTCCCTTTGGATGGCGACAAAACTCCCTGGTGTGTCAGCCACCCCTCCCAGTTTTGTGTCATCAGCAAACTTGCTGAGAGCACACTCTGCCCCATTATCCAGATCATTAATGAAGATGTTAAACAGGACTGGACCCAGTGTTGACCCCTGGGGTACCCCGCTAGTCACTGGCCTCCAACTAGACTTTGTGCCACTGATCACCACCCTCTGGGCCTGGCCATTCAGCCAGTTCTCAGTCACCCTCACTGTCTGCTTATCCAGCCAGTACATCAACAGCTTGTCTATGAGGATCTTAGGGGAGACAGTGTCAGGGACCATAATGAAGTCCAGGTAGACAATACCCACTGCTCTCCCCTCATCTACCAGGCCAGTCATTTCATCATAGAAGTTTATCATGTTGGCCAAGCATGACTTCCCCTCAGTGAAGCCATGCTGACTGCTCCTGATGATTTTCTTGTCCTTAATCTGCCTGGAAATGGTGTTCAAGATTAGCTGGTCTATCGCTTTTCTAGGAATCAAGGTGAGGCTTACTGGCCTGCTATTCTCTGGGTCGTCCTTCTTGCCCTTCTTGAAGGTAGGGGTGGCATTTGCTTTCCTCCAGTCTTTGAGCACTTCTTCCAGTTGCCAAGGTCGATCAAAGATTATTAAAACATTAATTTATAATGCATTGTAAGAGAACAGTTGACATTTGTGGCTTTTCCAACACACTATGCCTCTAAACTCTTTTATTTTGATGACATTGCAACTGTACTGAATAATGTACAGCTCCTTGTGGTATAATTCATTGCCCCTTCACTCTCTTGAATAAATACAATCTTGTCCTAAGACATATTTCTGAAACCCATATTATTTTACCATTTCTAAGAGTAGTAGTGGTAGTGTAAGTTTAATGAAGAACTACAAGTAACTTCCATAGGGTATTGGCAAAGTAAATCCAGTTTTGTGGAGCCTACTAGATTTATTGCTATCACTGGCTATTATATTGGCAAATGTGACATCTGTGCTGTTATACTGGAAAAGGTCATCATTTTGCAGTCAGAATCGCATATCCATTCTGCATAAAATCTTGGGTACTTTTTGAGAAGAAAGATATTCCACATGGTCATATATTACTTGTAAAATAAACATCCTCAGGCATGGCATAAAGGTGAATACCCTGGTTTTGTTATCACTTTGGTGTAAAATATTCTGATTGTCACTGATACTCTTAAAATATACAGCTGCAGTTATGTTTTAGTGAACAAATTATAAATAAATCCAACCATTTCACAGATGCTGAATGCAGACGATATGTCACACGGTAGAAATAGAGAGGAAACAATACAGGCAGAAAAGCTCTTTATACCTTCTTTCATTGTGCACTGGAATATACAACGTCTTAACAACTTTACAGAGGTTCACTGCCACTGGCTTTAGTGGAATTACTCCCCACTCACCCCTCTTACCGAGCAGGATGAGAAGAACGTGATATCCATGCCTGAAGACTACTACATAGAGTCACAGAAATAACTGCATTATTTTGTATGTTCTAATGTAGTGGGAATGGTATTACATGGCAGAAATGTAGGGTCTGTTTTTTGTTGGAATGGCTAGTATTCTTTAGCTTGGCCACGTTACAGAGGGGGCAAGAGTACTCTTTTAGCTTACTCTCCACTTAGAGGGGTAGCTTTAAAAAAATGCTTATCAGTTTTCAGGTTTCTACTTTAGGAATATTCCTGTAATTGCTGCCTAGAAGAGTTCTTTGTTATCAGTCTAAACTGAAAAATACTTTGTAGATTGTAAGTTCTGGCCGGCAGTGAGGAAACTAACAAATCTAAATCCAGATGTCGTGAAATATAAAAAAAAATCCTTCCTTTGAGAAGATGGCTGTGTATGTCTCCTGATGTCAGCAGGGCAGCTCCACAACTGTGTATCCAACACATGAACTAGAGGATTCACTTTGGCACACTTACCCCCAGTGTAGCAGGGACAGGCTGGAATGGAGTTTTAACCCATGTCTGTATAACCACAAGCACTCGTGTCCTACATGAAAGAGTTTGCATAAGTGGGCTCGGTAATGTGCCTCAGCCTGAGGCATAAAACTGTCCATTTTTGAAAACTAACAGCAGTGAGAAGTGTGGACATGAGATAATAATCTATTCTGGCTCTGCAGTATGAACATTTAATACAGTTTGTTGAAGATGCCAAGATTCATATAGACACTTAGCATGTGGCTTTGCATATGACCAGCTTGTGACAACAAAGAGGGTTGGATCTTTCAGTTTAACATAGCATTCCAGCGTGTGCTTATTTGCTGAATCGGTGCCTGCATATCTTAAAAAGTCATCATTTTTTTTGTTTCTACTAGTAGTTTGGATGAAAGAATCTACAGCAAAGATTCTTTCTCTGCAACTATATACAAAGCTAGAGCACAGAGCTCCTGTATTTCCAGATGGAAAGTTTAGGATGGAAATATGTTCCCAGGCCCTGCACAGATGGCCAGTTCACAAGCAGAAAGCCCAACACATTAGGACTCTGCTATGTACACAGACTCCAGGTGGTAGCTCTGACTGGGCTGCCTGATGTCTGGCAGTTCTGAATAAATGGCCAGATTCCTCTTTTTCTACCTGGGCATGATTTATAGAAAACAGAACATGTCCATGGGAGCCTGCCTGGACTGTGAAACATCTACCAAAGCATATACATTTAGAAGTCTAAAATGCAGAGCTGTTGTATTGTGTAGAACTTGCGGGAATAAATCACTGCCATAATTGTATATGACTTTGAAAAAAACCACAAGAAGCTAGACAGGAAAAGTTACTACAAATGACATTTCATCCTTGAGGTCTTGACTTAAAAACTTGTAGTGAATAGATAGGCTGTAATGTCTAGGCAACAGATTGCAAACGCATTCCTATAAATGCCGTGTTTGTGTCTGAGCTGCAGAGAAGAGGTGAAAGTATCTGAGGAAACATAAACATTTTTCCTGCCTTAATACAAAAATGCTTCCGAATAACCAAGAAAGGACGGCAAAGCAACCAGCACATTTACAGTGCTTTTCTAACAGCAAATAGTAATAACAGAATAAGTGATGCTTCATTCTTAAAAGTTTGCTGTATCTGACTCTAACCTTGCTGAGATTTGGAGCAATCCTTAATGATGACAAAGGGAAAGTAAAATCAGGCCCATTCAATAAAATGAGTATACACTGAATGGAGCAGAGATTTGCCCTTCAGGTAGGGTCTGGAGCATGATTATTTTTAATCTGACATTTAAGCAAATTGAGGCAGTCAAAAGGGAATGGTTTGCCAGTATTATTTTTATCTGTTGCATTTTAAAGTCTAGAGACTGGCTGAACTGATGCAAAGTGGAAGACCTCAACCCTGCTGCCCACATGGGATGGAAGTTAATAAAGGCTGCTGTGTGTTAGGGGCCCAGATGTGGGGCCCAGGCCTGCCGGCCTGAACCTAGTTGCTTGGTTTTATCTGTGAAAGGCTTCAGTGTTCACTCCTGCTTTAATCCTTTTCTGAAGAGTTGCTGTGGGATCAACTTTTTAATCTTTGACAGGCCTGTACAAACATCATGTTGGAGCTGCAGTCCTGGCCATGTCTGCAGTGCCATCTAATGGCTACAACCAGCCCTAGCAGGTTTTAACCTTTTTTTNTTAGCACCCCCAAGAGATTACAGTTTGGTAGAGCAGCGGGGGGGGGGGTGTCTCTGGTCTTCTGAGCTATATGCAGCCTTTCTCTTCCTGGCAATAGAAATAAGATAGGCATCTTTCTAGATTTTTGTCACAATAAAAGGCTCACTCTCCTGTAATGTTGTCTCGACAAAGTTGGTTTATCCACACTGAGATTCTCTGGAAATTTCCTCCATCATAGATTTTAGTGACAGGGCAAGATTTCCTTGACAATCTCTCTAATAGAAGGGAGTTGTTCTTATGTGGAAAATCTTCCCCAGTGCACAGAAAATGCTGTACAGGGCTACCTACAGCCCAGTTCAAATCCTGCACTTTGTACGTCCCCAGCTGTAGGACTCTGTGTCCTGTGCTAAGCTTCTGCTAAACCATTTGTGACAGTTCATAAAATAGCCCTCCTCAGGCCCCATCCTGCCAATACGTGGCCACGATGGACTTTACACTGAGATATAGTGGAGGGAGGCTTTAGGCTTAAACCAGGCAGAGTCAGGGAGACTCAAGTGTTGGTGAAAAAAAACCGTTTTCCTCCCTGTCTGCATCAGCTTTCTAGTGGTGGTGCAACAGAAATAAGGCAGGACAGAACCTGAGAGTTGCCCTTAGTGTGTAATTTGTCTTTATCCAAAATACTGTCCAGACACCTTTTAAGTTCCCCAAAGTGTTTGATATTCTTAAATGATGCTCAGGTCTTTCCATAGTTTCCTATTCAGGAATGGATTTCATTCTTTGGACCTAATCCATCCAGTTCCTTGGCTCACCTTGTAAATTCCAAACTATTGCAGGGTAGAGGGATGTTGGCAGTGCCTGAGACCTTTCCTTTTCTCTCTGTCACATTATCATTTTTAAGGCACTTCTTCGTTTGTGATGAAGCTGAGGTTTGTTATAGCGTATGAGGAGACAGGGTTTTCTATCTGAGTGACTATACTTGAAGCTTCTTGCAAGGATGTGGGATTACACCTAGTGACTCAGATGGCCCTTCTAGGATGCTAAGTCCTTTGAAGTAGAAATTCAGCATGATGAATGGATTACCTAGCTCTTAACAGGGAGCCACAGTGATGCTTTTGGCAATATGTAGCCTTGCAGCTTGAATGACTATTCCTATGAACACAGATCAGAACTCATGCCTAAAGATTTCAGCAAAGCATCACATTTGAGTGGTTTTATTCCAAAATACATTTATTTGTGTCTTGTGTGTCAGACTTTAAGTCTTTGAAACATTTGGATGCCCTGCTGAGTTTTACTTTGATTGTTGTAAATATCTTTTACGTGAGGCAGATTTTTAATCTTCACTGTAAGTATGAGGTGCTGATGTTTAATTTCTTTTTTTATTTGTCCTCACTGTAGGATTTGCTCTCCTTGGAGGACATCCTTCCTTCCTTACAACACAAGACATACATCTGGGCACTAGTGAGAATCTCACAGACACAGCAAGGTTGGTAAAATGTCACTTGATTGATCACTATGTATTTAGTAGTTGATCAGGCTGAAACCTGTCTTACTGAATTTTGGAAGCTAATATTTTCGTTCTGGAAAGTGTCGGAAGGCACTCCAAATTTCTTAAATATTTACATCAGCTCACAGAATCTGTAGTTCAGTACACCATCATTCCCTCCACTTTAGCTCTTCAAAACATCTCAAAACAAGAAATATTTTTATCAGATTTGGCGTATAGACTGTTAATGAGAGTAACAGTGACACAAACGAAAACATTTTCTAAACCTCAGTAGTACAGCTCCACTGACGACAGCACATATATTCAAACAAGTCTAGAACCTTCTGGTTCTGTTGCTCCTCATGCAGCTAGAAGTACAGCTGACTGGCAAATCAAAAAACAAAATCAAAAAGCAAAAACTGTTTATCCTAGTTAGGCCACCTGCTGGTGGCCCTTAGCCGACCTGCAGTTACAGGGTGGCACTGAAGGCCACTCTGATCCCCCTATTTCAGCAGCACCAAACTAGACCAACACTTTGCAGCCAGTTTCTGATTCCATGTGCCCTCCTCCACAGCTGTACCCACTGTCAGGACTGCTGTGGAGGCTGGGCTATGGCATTGTTCTCTTACTGGCACCCTTGGAAGATTTTAATCATGCTCAGTCTCGCATGCATGCAGGGATGGGTAGCTAGCCGCCTATCCCCATTGCCATAGCAGGGAAGAACTGAGCTCAAGGTTTTTCTCCAGTGGATTCCCTCTGATGTTGCAGAAAGTAGGCAGAACATGAGGTTATCTTTTGCAGGTGCTCTTGCTGTTTTTCATAGCACTCCATGTATTAAAGACTTATCCAAACTCAGTATTGTGCTGCTTTCTAGGCAGCCCTTTTGCAGCCTGAGGTTGATTCAGTCAGGCTCAGGTGCTGGAAATTTAGTAGTGTCTGAAAGGTCCTTTTTGTTCTGGTGAAAGACATGCAGTGTCAAGCTCATCAGGCTCAATTCAAAATATTCAATCAGCTGGCTGAGGTTCCGTTGCCTCTGCTGTATACTGCAGTTTTCATAGTCAGTGGTAGAGATTGTTTGAGAAATATATTGCTTTTCTCTCTGTGATGAAATCCAAGGAAAAAGTAAGAAAAAGACCAAACATTTGTACTTTCTAAGTTTTCCTGTCTTACTTTTAACTACTGAAGTCGAAGACATATGGGTGTTGATAGTAGAAAGTCAAAATTTCAGTCTCTTAAGGCTTAAAAGTACTTAGCTCTCTACTCCCTGCTAGATACATAACTCTGCCAGTACCAAAGCTGCAATTATAGTGTTCAGATGTTTCAACAAAAGTGTGTCCCACTGTCTTGCTTTGGTAACTACAAGTTTAAAAGATTCAAAAATTGTGTAAATTAGTGGGCCTAAAAAGGGAACAGATTAATCTGAGACTTAACAATCAAGTCTGAGGTACATTAGGTCACTGTGTCCAGTGCCCACTGTGTCCAGTTCAGCAGAGCTCATACACTGCCATGGGATTCAAATACATCCCCTCAAAAGAAATTCCTCATACATCATGGGACATAGCCCCAGTTTAAGCAGGACAGCTCTAACTTCATCAAAGTGTGCCATTTAAATGCTTCAGAGCACTTGCATCCCTGCTACAACTCTCCTGGCATAGAGACATGGCGGGTTTTTCAAGTCAAACATACATCGCTTACTATGTCATATTAAAGGTGAATGGGAAACACATCAAAGGTAAATCCCCCACATTGATGTAAATACGTATTCTTCTCCAAGCGTCTTGCCTTTTCTTCCATTCTCACTGGACCATTGTAAGCAGAGAGTCTCTTGGCTGAGAAGGAGGAGGAGGAGAGGATGCTGACAGAGGTCGCAGTAGGAGGGAGAAGGGAGAAGGGAGGCTGGTGCTGAGAGGTGGGCTGAAGAGACAGAACCTGACATGGTGAGCAGGGGTGGAAAGATGAAGATCAGCTATTGACATCAGATTAAAGGAACTGAAATTGAGAAGGGATGGGACACACCAGAGCAGTGGGGAATGAATGAAAAAGTGCAGAGGTGTCACATTTGGGAAGGAGTGACTTCAGGCTCCAAGACAAAATAATGTGGAAGGGTGGCAGTGCCACCAAAGGTGGCAAGTGAAGCCAAAGGAAGGGTTGATATACCAGGGCCAATGTGAAATTGCACTGTGGCACTTGTGAATGGGAAGGGAAGGACAAAGGTGAGAGTCTTCAGAGCATTATGTCAGGGTGCCATGTGAGCTAGTGGCTCTCTGGGGACTAGGGAGGCTGCGGGAGCTCCCCCTGGGTTAGGCAGGGCAGGGTCTCATCAGCTGGCACCCATCCCCCTGCCCCCAGCCAAGGAGCAGGGCAGCTGGGAGGCAGCGGGGGGCAGCCACAGTCCTGGGCATCAGGCACCTGTATGGGGATGGGGGTGGGCCAAGGCCAGGCTGGGACATCAGCCCGCAGGTGGGAGTCCAGGTCAGGATCAGCATGGGCATGGTTACAAAGCAGTAAGAGATGCGACTCCCAAGAGAAGGGGATTGGCCCTGATGGAGACTCCTCGCAGTGCTGTCTGGGACCCTCCTGTCCCCCTCGACATCAGAACGATGAGGGTAGCCCTCAGCTGCACTATTGCAAAGTTGGCTCTGAGCCCCAGCAGCCAAACGTCCAGGAAGGGGAAGGATGCAGTTAGGGCCCTTATGCAGTGCTCCCCTGCAGTAACCTCTCCAAGCACCATCCCATCAGACATGCAGGACTGTCATCCAGAGGCTCTCTGCCATTCAGATGCCAACCCTGCAGCAAATCCATGTGTGTTCTGATACACAAATGGACATGCTTTGTATACGCCAGTTTTAATTTTTTCTTCTTTCCAAATGGGATAATAAAGGGCCATTAAATCTTTGGTTCACAGTCTTTTAAATGACCTTTGCATAAACAAAAGGGAAAAAGAAAGTAAGCTACAAGAAATAAGGCAAAAAGTAGAAGCAAGCAAATCTTCCAGCGATTCTGGAGGAATCCCCATTCTGTGGAGAAACATCCCACGATACCCACTTCCCATGCAAGCCTTCAGCCCCCTCTTTCTCTGTCACTGCTTGCTCTTCCAGATCAAGTCCCTGTTTATGACACTGACCTGGGGATTTTGCTCCTCTGCTGAGTCACAGCACTCACCTGCCACAGTGGAGTGAGGGCTTTCCCAAGTCCTTACAGAGCCCCATGTGCTCTGCTTCACTCCTGCTCTCATTAGCAGAATTATTATTGACTTTACATAATCAAGGCTGAGCAGTTTACCCAGAAGAACAACCTGAGTGTTAATTCCTTGGCATTTCTTGTGAATGAAGGATAACATGCCAACCTCATTCAGTTAATGTAAGAATAAACAAAGAATGCCTGTAGTAGACCCAGAGGGTATTTCAAATACTTGCAGCTGTGTGTCTGGGGCTGTGAAGGCCTTAGAAGTACTTGAGATTGAGTCTTAAAGCAAAAGGGGCACAGATCTATGAAAGTCCCAGTTTTTATTAAATTGCTGCAGGTAAGCGTTGAAAGCATTTCTGCTGTGCACATACATTTACTGACTTATTACCTGCTCATAATACATGCTTCACAAGACGTTTACATTTATGCTGACACAGTAGCAAAAAGTTACCACCCATTAAGAAGCTCTAAGCCTTTCAGTGCTGTTTAGCATGCCTGATATATTATATGAAATGAAATATAAGTACTGTATCTCTATTTTCCACTGTAGAGCAGTTCCATTGTGCACCACTATAGCTCAGTGACCATAACGTTCAGTGACAGCACTGAAGAACTCATAGGATGACTTTACCAGTCCACTGGCATTATTAGGGGATGAATCTCTGCATCTATGGGGAACAAGTTTAATTCTCACCTCTTACTAAGAACACATCCGCCATATGCCCCTGTAAGACTATGAATGACAATGAAGTAGTCTTGTCAGAAATTTAAAACTTTTGCATGGACACATACTTTCAAAACAAAACCAAAACTACTTTGGATAGCAATATGCTGCCCAAAATATATGCAAATGATCCATTTGCAAATTCAGAGATGAGCCACACCAAAAAAGCATACTTTTATTTGTGTTTAGTCTTGGATTTCTCAGAGGATACACTTGAGTAAAAATCTCCAGCATTTCTCTGTAGAAATAAAAGTTATTTTGAAAGAGAGATATGCAGCATTCCAATACACTGATATATTTCCAAACTCTGGGATTTTGAAGTTTATAGGCTCACAGTCTTGCAAAAAGAATGAAAAGAGAAAAAGACCTTGTAGGTGGTGATAACATAGGAACCTTAAATGAAAAGTCACCTGATGAGCCTGTGCTTACTCCTCCTCACCTTCCAAAACTTCGCTTTATTTAAGCCTTTTATCTAGCCTGGTCTTTTTTCTTACGAAAACCCAGCCTTCCATGGTTTCCTTTAAACTGGTTTGATTACAGGAGACTTAATCTCCTCAGATGAGNTTTTTTTTTTTTTTTGCTGAGTTCAATTTGGTTTTGATTTCACAAAAAATAAACCCAGTTTCTATCTGGGTTTTCTACTATAAGATATGACATCTAGAAATGCTGGCAGAAGGACTGTCTGATGTCTTGCTGGTAAGTGCCTAATAAGTCTAGTATCTATTTTCTACAGATTAAGGAAGAAAATCCAGCAGTTTTCACTAATTGGTAATTGATTATGACTGAATTTCCTCTAATGGCATACACTGTAAAGGAACCATCTTCTTTAAATTCTTTATCAGTCATGTCGGGTAGGAATCAGCTGTCCTGACATCATAAAAAAAAAATGGGCAATTTCCCAGTGTGATTGCCTCTTTTCCTTGACTGGTGGGACTGGCTGTGTCTTGTTTAGGGTGGACACCTGTTAGATAGCTAACAAAAGGGACAGTGCATCCCATCCCTGATGACAAGTTCAGAACAGAATAGGTTTTCCACAATCACATGCTTCAAGCTAGAATAAACACACACACAGAAAAAGAAACTCATGAGCTAAGAAGAAATAATGGCACAAACAGCAACTGTTCCAATACCTTACAATCAGCAAATACCTTGTTCGGTTCCTTCTTTTCACTTGTAGCTGCTATCGGCATTCTTCAGAGACAGCTCTACAGGGAATCTTGTAACATTTTATAAGAGTTTTGCTTGTGTGAGGAATGTCTGCTGTCAGTAGAAAATATTTGTTACTGACTTCATCAGGAGATTTGTCTGTGTAAAGGCCATGGCATTAATAGCCGTATTTCCACAAGAGCACATACCAGAATTCTTCACGGCTAATCAGGAAAATAGATTTCCATACTCTTCTATTCAGTCTCTTCCTTGTTTTGTTTTAAGGTCCTATTAGAGATAACATGAAAACACACAAAATGCTACTTCAAAGTCAGGCTTCAGGGCTGGATTAAAACACAGAAATGCAGAGAAATGCAGAGCTTCAATCCATATTTAATTTATCTAAAGAATAGAGAGCATACTGAGCATACTATGCTAATCCACTATGCTAATCTCTGACTCTTTCATGGTTTGGCAAATGAGGTTAAGGCCAGAGTGGTACAGTGACTCCTGCATGCCCCTGTCTGTATACTGAGTTTCAAATTTGGGCATTACTTTAACGCTGCTAACATTTGTGTCAATATGCAGGTGTGTAGGTAGGAGAAAGAACAGGCTGGTGTTGTTGGCCTCCTGTTTCTGTGTTCATTAAGATCAGTAAGTAATGGTGGTACTCTAAGACAGATCCATATTCCTAATCCTCACAAAGGTCAGGCTACCATACAGAGGCACTGTAATATTCAGTCAATGCTACATTTGTTCTTTGCTAAAAGACTCAAGAAATCTTATACCTATCTCTCCTGAAGTTATCCAATTCTTCAAACGTTAGTGTCACACAATCTCTTGTCTTAGTTCAGATACCTTAACATTTATTGATGTTACATCTATAGCTACAATCAAATGCTGAAGAGAAAAAAACATAAAATATGGCAGTTTTCATTTACTTACTATAGTTTATTAATAAGTAAAGCTGCTTACTTATTAGCAGCTTGTTAAATGTCTGCATTTAAGTGTGTTAATGCAGGCGTGATAAATTATTCAGATAGCTGAAAAAAATTGATTCATTACCACTTCTCATTAATATTTATGAGTTGCACGCTGAAGAGTGCAACAGGAATATATCTATTATGTTTGACTTGGGTATTTTCTGCCATCCTCTAGGGTGCTGTCCAGCATGACAAATGCAATCTTGGCTCGAGTTTATAAGCATAATGATCTGGACCTAATGACGAAAGAAGCCACGATACCAATAATCAATGGATTGTCTGATTTATACCATCCTCTCCAGATTTTAGCTGATTACCTAACTCTTCAGGTAACAATATAATCCCCATTTAATAACAAATTTTTTTGCTAAGTCTTGGTAAGTATTTGGGAAAGTCGGGTTCAAAATCATTTATTCCTAGTTTTTTCTAAGTGGTAGTTGCATGGCACTTGTTATTTAAAGAGATCTTTATCCAGCAATATAATTAAGGACCTGTTTAATTTAAAACAATTACCTAGTCCTATCAGCTAGAGTGGGACTGAAGTTAAGCATAAAATCAAGTACTTCATTGGAATTAGTCTGCAATTCAGAAAATGTGCAGAGGACTTTACATATTAAGATAAAGGTGAGATGTTGGCTCACCCAAACCAGTGGAAGTTTTTCCACTGACTTAAAAAAACTCAGTAGTTCACTCTTGATTCCTTCCTAACCTATGAACAGTTTAAAAGGAATCACTATGCATATATTAGGAAATTGGTTGAACAAATTTGTTTTGAAAAGCCAGTTAATGCTACCAGTGCAAACGCCTAGTGTTCAGGCACTTAAACCTATTTAAACTTTGCTCACATCAAAGAATAGTTAAAAAAGATCATATTGTGTAGTTTAATCTAATGAAATCGTTGATTTGACAGCAGGATAACATTTTACACATAGAATACCAGATGTTTATCTGTGAACAGAAGGACTATGCTGTTTTACAATCAATTGAGAAACTGGCTTATAAAAAAGGTTATTATACTGCAGTGCTGGTTGACAACTATGATGAACTCCTTTGACCTTGTTTACTTTCTGAATGAATAAAAATCACAGTGCTTGAAAAAGGGAAGGCAGAATAATTTCCTGATTCATTCAGCTGTGTTTCTCAGCTGTCAAAGACTTTGCTATGGGACATTCAGTATGTGAAAAAGATCTAGTGAGAGTAATATTAAATTATTCATGCCTTAAACTGTAAATACTGAAAGACTCGTATGTTTAGTGAAAATTACTGTTTCCTTACTTTGATTAGTATTTTTTGTAAAATTTTCAATACTTAAAGTGAAGAGACCAGCAAAAATTGGTGAACTTGAGACTAAAATGCTGCACATACCTCAGGATAAGGTACATTTTTGAGATGACACTGAGCCAGCCTCAATGAACTGTTCAAATTACATAAAACGGTAAGCTGTAATGAGAACGTCACCGATCACTAAACGTCATAATTTCATTTAAACACTGTGTACAACGGTAAACAAGGTGAATCTTATCATTGTGTTTTGCAGGGGGGTCTGTTTTGCATACACCTTAGTTATTAGCATTGTATCACTTGTGAATAACAGGCTTCAAGAATAATCTGTGACTCATAGTCTACACAACTATTGATATCTCTGCCCCTGAACCTGGTTTTATCCAGGCCTCTGACTACAGCACCAAAGTTCAGAGTGCTGTTGCCCTGTACTCCATCACCAGTCAATGAAGAGAGTCCACTGAGTATCTCAGTCACCCTCTAGAGATGCATCTCTTTCTCCACTGGTCTTAAGGGGAAACCTGTGGAGATCAGCAGAATGAGTACACGACCTGTTGATCATCCTCTGCTCCTCCTTCATTGTGTCCTTGTATAGGGCAACCATGGTGGAAGCTCCAGGTGAACATGAACCCACAGGCTGGGCTTTTCCTTTGTTTGAATACCTAGGGCAACAGCAACAGCAGGTGGGTGTCGTTGCATCAAGCACTGGGGAGGACATCTTTGGAAAGAGTGTCCCTCTCACTGCCCGTTTTACATGGTGAGGAAACAGGACCATAAGAAGCATTTGACCTGCAGAGGTATCGTGACAAAGTGAGCACTTACAGAGATCTCAAAAAATTGCTCAGCTTTTGCACAGCCATGGAAGCTTTGTAAAATTTGCAGCACTTTTTCCCAGTCAGCTTGATAAGCGGAGCACTGCTTCCTCCAACTGTGCCTATCTCTCCCCTAGTCTTTCCAGCATACTCCTTAGCCCAGAATTTGTCAGGAGGTCTTTAGAGGGCAGCTGGATGCCTGCCCCACTTTGCCAAGGGCATGCTGCACCACTAGTTTCTGACCCACTTTCCATTCTTGCTTTCTTACCCAGGAGGGAGGGGCAGGCAGGGGGAAGCTCTCAGCAGCGCAGTGGATATCGGCACTGCCTCCTCTTTCCCTTTCTGATCTGCCCATCTGCTGCCATTTTTCCCATCTGCACTGTACACTGCGGTGGAGAAGACTGGTCTTACAGCCAGTAGCATGCAATAAAATGGCATTTTAATCATATAATGAACGTTACCAGGTCACAGAAGTAGGATTAACACTTGACAAAGTGTGAGCCACAAGGTCTAGACAATGAAATGTCTTGTGGGGTTTTCAGCAGGGTAAAAAGATGTTATCTGAGTACCACCTGCAAGAAGATTAATACAGGGATGTTGAATAGTACCACTGATTCTTTAAATGAGTTGAAAGTTCATATATAAGATTTGGACTGCTCTCCTGCAATGCAAAGACAATTTATTTGATTTATACATGCATGTAAACCACAATAGTGGCACACACTGCTAGCCTTATATTTAAAAGTAACTACAGATTTTGTGCAGCTTATGTCTCTTTAAAAATGTCTCTTCCTTATCTCTGTAAATATTTTCTGCCTGGATCTGCTCCTCCCTGCTGTCATTACATACCCAAAATCTACCTTTTCTTTTTTTCTCTCTTCTTTTTTCTCCTGCTGCATATGCCAGTGGAGCACTACATGCACTCTGGCCCTAGTCATGCTTAGCACATTTTTATTCTTCCATTTTCTAAATCCTATTAATTCTGTGATGTGCCTTCTTGAATCCTCTTTGAGCACTTTCTCTTCGTTCTGAAACAGCCTAATTTCCTGCTTTTTTTTGTCAGAATGTCTTCTTGCTTATGGCTTCTGATTCCCTTTTCACAGATGCATTTTAGTGTGGTTATTTTAGTATAGTCTGTTGCATTCCGCAAACAATGTGGCTGGTTGATTTTCAGGGCTGTCAGTTCTCATTCTGTATTCAGGGCGTTCCTGTCAGATCACAAAGTGTGCTCCTGTCATGAATACTGGGGTGAGATTCTTCAAGTTCAACATCTTCTTGCCCAGTGTCTTCTTCCTGAGCAACCTGGAGCCCCTCATATGTTTGACATCTGAACTGGCTCTGCCCTTTAATACTGTGGTCAGGATTAATGCCCTCTATTATGCCAAGATGGATGTTTTTCTTAGCATATGTGCTACCCTCTTTCTTAAAAGTTGAGTTGAGCTGAGTTTGCTCTTGAGTTATAACCCACTAGAAATGGTTGTAAACATTATGCAATCTGATTTTGAGGGTTTGGGGATTTGGCCTTCAAAGACTATGAGTTTGTGTGCTGGTACTGTGCACATGCAGAGCCACTTCACTTCCCTGTCTGTGCTGAAGGCATGTAACAATCTCAGACTGTCTCAGTCTCCTGACTCACAACTTCTGCTCTGTGAAGCTTGGCTGGAGGGCAGCATCACACAATTTGTATTCCAGCGACGAACTGGGTATTGACATTGATTCAATTGATATTAATGTCACTGACCAAATCAGCTAACTTGTAGCTGACTGCAGAATGGCCAGACTGGTAATTATAGTGGATCCATATGCCACTAGCTTTTTATGTTGCTGGTCTGAAGGGAAATTTCTTTTTCAGAAAGAAATGGTTGGCATAAGAAATATATTAGTGATTCCTTTTTAAATAGCGTAACAAATTACAGTGTTGCCCAGCTTGAAAAGGGCTGCCATACATTCTCAACTTCCTCTTTATGTGTGACCCAAAGAGCTCAAATTGTTGTAGTCTTCAAATTCATCACCATCATCCTCCTCCTCATTATTCTAACAATTAGAAATCCTAACTAAGATCTGGACTGATCCTCAGAATATACTGTTTTCAATAACCTTGACAAAGGCCAATGTGGGAGTAAGAAAAGTAATTGGCCCAGCATCTGCCTTCAGCTCAGTTTGAGAGCCGGTAGATCCAAGTTTCCCCAGCTTCTCACTTACTGGATTGTACTGTCGCCCAAAGGGCTAAAGCTTTGACTTGTTCCCTGCTTTCCATTTTAAATTTTGACAGATTATTGATTCATTATTCAAAAGCTTGTTTTCATTGAGGACTGTTACGACTGTTGTGCTCAAACATTTCAGAAGTAATCTATAATGGTGTCAGAGTTTCAGCCTAGCTGGAAGCAAGTCCAGGCAGAGGCAGACACAAATGTCTCTAATAAGTTAAACCAGTCTTATCTAAACATACAACAGTGGTAAATCGCTGAGCATGCTTATTTTTTCCCAGGGTTTGATATGCTGATATACTGTAACCATGGATAAGAACAGAATGAAATATTGTAAAAGCAGCATGAGGATGAGAAAGTTGACTGTAAAATTGACATTAATTATTTAGCAGAGATTTTTCATGAGAATAGCAAAGCCAATTTATGGGGCACTACAGCAGCAATCACTAGTTTGCCAAAGAGGCATTCATAAGGGAGAGGGCTCTAGACTTTCTAAATATGTTACTTTTTGTATAGCTTTACTAGGAGTATAAATATTTTGAAGTCAGGTTCCATATGTAAAGAGAAACTGCAGAACACCTAAGCAGGTAAAAAACCTACATCAATATAACAGTTTGGAAAAGTTGGGGAGGGATGTAAGGAAAAAAAATATCTTTAGAGGCTCAGGTGATCAGCGTGTATTGTAAAGGTTCTGGTTAAATCTAGAGTGCTACTGTCATGGCAAAACACTTTTAGCAGGATTTTTTCTGTGCAGTTGTGTAAGCATATACTATAAAACAGGGGGAAAAAATACATATGTCTCATATACAGTAGCTTTCATATTGCCTCAAAGCTTTCTGGTTCTGACCAACACAATCATGTCATCTTTCTTGGAAGCGGAGGATGGATGGCTATAAGCAGTATAGTCACAGTCATAGTGAGCTGGCTTTAGGTGAAGAGGATTGAGTTACAGCAGCAGTGTACCAGTGGCAGCATAAAGCTTAGCACAGGATATAAAATAGACTCCACTAGCACACACACAGCTTGATTCTGCCTTGTCTACGACTTCTTCCATTAGCTAAATGTCTTCATTAAGATTAGCTCAGCTATGACCAGTCTATACAGGAGTCACGGCAGACGTGGCTTTGCAATTTGCAGTGCATATTGAGGGTCATTATACAGACTTCGTATTTTACCCGTAACAGCTAGTAGCTTGGGAAAACAGAGAAAAGTGTTTAGTATGCACTGTGCTTCTTTTAACACAGAGTAGCAGCTGGTAATAAAGTGGAAGTTATTTGACACAGCAGTATAGTTGTGACTCACTAGTCAGTGCTTTGAGCATTACAGGCTACGATGTCTATTTTTAAACAGTAAGATCAAAAGAACTCAGGGCTGTCTCATTTGCTCCTGGTGGTGGGTTCATGTCTCAGCTATCACTAAGCCCTAGCAGAAAACAACCCCTTAAATAAATGCTTTAGTTTGGCCTTCTCCTAGGAGCACCATTGCTAGGAGATGTGGAAGGACTTCGAAAGATCCTTAGAGGCCTGCAGAGGTGTTACACTAAAATAACTCCCATGTCCACAAAGTCCGGATTTGCTGTCCTGTAAACACCCTTGCATCAAACCTCTGCCAATGAGCCTGCTGCTAACAAACTTCAACTGAAAAAATTATAGTTTTACAATACAATACAATAGTTTTAGCCCTTAAACTGTAGGCAGCCTAGGACTCTATTAGGTTAAGATTTCAACGGCATTTTAATGTCATTCAGTATTTCAAGTGCTACTATTTTTGACTCAAAATTGTGGTCACTGACAGAAATGCCAATAACTTTGTTCTGGAACAACTTCACAACTATTTGTTTAGGAGAAGCTGCTGCCAGGAGAAGAAGGGGTAGTCCCGGCCCTTTTCCTGTTCAGTCTTTTGGCATCTTTGCTGCGACTGCCTGCAAGGTTGCCAGTTAGTACAGCTCTACAATGTGGATGCTTATCCTCTCTGACAAGCATTGAATCATGTCACACAAAGTGTTGAAACACTGTCTGGCTTCCAGCTACTACAATGCAATTGTAGCATGGCCCCATTTTGAACTAAGAATAAAAGGCTCTCCATCGTGTCTTTCATGTTTTGACTCATGAGGTGGAGTTGTATAGAGCAGGCATATAGAAGTATTTGTTTATGTCTTTTACAAACTTTCTGGTATCAACTTAAGTACCTATAAACATGCATATTTAAAACAAGTCTTGCTAAAGGGCCTCAAATTGTCCTGCTCTGGAAATATGAAACTCCTGTTACTCTTGTTCCTCCTTAGGCCTTATCTGTTGGTGGCTGAGGGCCAGAGTAGCTGCACATGTACAGGCTGTAAGTGCCATCAGGCTAATGTTGTAATGCTGTTTCAAGTTCGGGTACAGGCTAATGTACAGGCTAATGCTGTATTCGGGTAATCCACACTTTAAAAAAATCACTGCACTCTTTGGCTGCACAACAGAGAGCAAGCCTTGCAGGCCATGAGTGGCACAGCTGCTTTCAAAGTATTGCTCTTTGCTGTCCTGTACAGCTGTGACAGTTAAAATCCACTCAAAGGGCATGGCCACTGCCATGGCTGCAGGGAACATCGTCTACAGACAACCAAGCCAGAGCAAACCTGAATAGGGGTATTTTCACAATTTGGGGGAAAGCTGGAAGGAGTGCTATCCTAGGCATTAGAACTGCCTCTAAATTACGAATTTCTACCATTCACTGATATATATAAGCACCAATGCATGGCTGTACAGCTTTGCTGCTAAAGTTATTGTGTGTCTGGTGCAGTAGCTCTTGGGTCTTTATGTAAGACACTGGGGGCTTTCCCTCCCTGACCATCTTATAGCTGCAGTAAGTTCAATTAAAGGTATGGTTCCATGCAGCTAGCATTTGAAGGTAGTCAGCCTTCTTTGCGCCAGACCCGTCTGATCCTACCTAGGGCATCAGCTTGCTCAGCTTGCCTGGAACATAACCCCAGGGCTGTCCAATTCATCTGACAGGAACACTATGGTGGGCTGAACGGGCTTACTATCACCTGGATCGGGGATGGAAACAACGTCCTCCACTCCATCATGATGAGTGCTGCAAAGCTGGGAATGCATCTGCATATTGCGACTCCCAAGGTAAGAAAGCCATGCTCATGAAGTAAGGAAGGCAAACTTTGCCCATTCTTGTCTCAGCCACTTGGATACTTCCCAAGGGCCTCAGCTAGTGGTGCTTGCATGTATCTTGAGTGCCACCTTTCAGAACCAACATTCAGAATCCCGATTCAGTTATTTTGATGCAAAGCAGGAGTAATTCTACCGAGTCCAGCTTCAGAAGGGCTGAGGGGAATTCATGACTGCAATATAAATCATGAAGGATGATAATTTCATTTGAGAAAGTGTTACAAAGTCATCCAATGTCCTCTCTCCCACAAAAAAATTTTGAAAGTTGTTTCAGATATGTGGAAGTGTTGTATCTTGATTGGTTCAGATTGGTGATGCAGCGTTTTAGAATGCTGCATTGTAATACAATACAAAATGTAAAACAAAGAATAAGTTTAGAACAAAAAAATAAATGATGTATAGGCATGTCATTCTGTAACTGTTGAAATGCATTTTTCTTACCTTATCAGAACACTTTCTACCAGTTTATGTCCAAAATAAACTTTCAACAAAATCAACACAATTTCCTCAAGTTTTACGGTTCTGAAAGACATTCTTCTTTGCATGGCAATTGGTTCAATCAGTATTTTTCTAACTAGTGTTAATAACCGATAAAGATCTTATATATGTTCCATGATATGTTACCTATCATCTCTTTTGGCAGGGCTTTGAACCAGACCTCAGAATAACTGAAATAACTGAACAGTACTCCAAAGAGGTAGGAGCCTAAGAAGTAGCCTAGTAGAGTAGTTTGAATAGAGTTTATTTTTGTTACAAACAAAGTTGAAGTTCCTTGTCTTCCTGATCTTCCCTATTTTATTCCCATTAGTATGGTACCAAGTTACTTCTCACAACAGATCCTTTGGAAGCTGCAGACAGTGCCAATGTCTTAGTTACAGATACATGGATAAGTATGGGACAAGAAGAGGAAAAGAAAGAAAGACTAAAGGCATTTCAAGGCTATCAGGTTACAATGCAGGTAAAAATTGAGACTTAGATTTTGTTGATGCTTTTACAATTTGCATTTATAAGAATCAACATCAGCAAAGCATGGGTTTGGTAATTTTTTGAGTGGGGCCATGGAAGAACCAGATGCAAACCTCCCTCCAGCTTGAAAAACTCACAAAGATAACAAGATTTGAGTTATCTTATACACTTCACATGGCTTGGCCTCTTTCAGAGCTTTCCAATCAGATCTAACTCCAGAACATGTGCAGGAGAGCTAATCCTTTACTTCTTTATGACCTAAATCCTATTTCTAACTTTGCATTTCCTCTTTGCTACCAGAAATGATCCCTTATATTTTATTTAGAATGAGCAGCTCACAGATTAACTCTTAAATGCAGCAGTGTATATCTGTCAATGAATAAAGCATTAAATATATGTCTTTAAAATCATCTAGTTAAAATGCTGATCAGCACAAAATCGGTTAGAGAAAACGTAAAGTCATAAACTGTTAATTGTCCAAGATAAAAAGGACATTTTCCTTGCTGATAGAATTACTGGTTTAATTGACTGTATTTTAACATAAGTTCACAAAATACTATTGATAAGTATGTCTCTGAACTGGCCTAAAATGCTTTAATTCATTGTTCATTGGTATTAGATCAAAATATTATGAGTGACAATATCAAAAGAAAAAAAATATAGCCTTTTAAATCATGCTTTGGTATGTTCTTGTTGCAATTATCGATAGTATTATATTACTGTATGACATTCAAATAAAGATTGTACTTTATTGATCCACTAGGTCACTGGATTTTTTACTCCCCTACTAAAGCCAGAGAAATAGGAGTAAATATCCAACTCTTGTGAAGTCAACACTGAGCTCTTCCTGACTTAAGTGGGGGTATTACCATCTTATTCACAGATGAGGAATTCTTTTGAAGTCAGTGGAATTCTGAGTTCATCGTCCAAGTAACTAGAGTGGGAAATAATATAAAATTTGTTAACCTTTTTGCTAGTTAAAGATTTTATTAATGTCCTCACATATGTCGTTGTTTTTCTGTGCTTTTTGATCTACAGACTGCAAAATCTGCTGCTTCCAACTGGACTTTTTTACATTGTCTACCCAGAAAACCCGAAGAAGTTGATGATGAAGTATTTTATTCTCCACGGTCATTGGTTTTCCAGGAGGCTGAAAACAGAAAATGGACAATTATGGTAAAAAAAAGAAGACAACAGTAGTTAGAGGTTAGGGTCAGCTTCTGTTCTGCCTTACACTACAGGCTTGTATTCAGCTTCGTTCCTCAATAAATAGTAAATGTTAATACATATGTTTCAAATGCACCCCACAGCACATCACAATTTTGACTATAGACAACATATTTATGTAGCACAAATACTTCTGGACATGAATGTGACCTGTTTTGATGGTAATCTGCTGTTGCTTGACCCAGTTTTTATCACTAAGTGAAATCTACAGTATGAACTGTAATTTTTTGATATTTAAATCCCTGGGTTTAATGATTAACTCAGCTGCTCAATTTTAAAGCATATTAAATGCTGAGGTCCCAAGGACTGGTCTTAGAAACTACAATTTCCCAGACACTTAAAGCTAGAGATTCTGCAGTTTTCTCTCAGGAAAAACTGCCACTGACACCAATGGGAACTTTCCCTGAGAAAGTGCTGCAAGAGCAAAGCTTTGAAGGACCCTGAAAAGTTATGGTGTGGGTAATACTGTGTGATCCATGGGAACCATGAGAGAACACTTGGCATTTAACATAAACCATAACTCCTCTCTCAGCATTCCTCGAATTTCAGAAAATTACTGCCAGATCTCAGTAGCCTGTTATTTATTGTTGACTTTAGAACCATCATGTTGACAAAAGCTAGTGAAAACTTTCAGAGGTGAAAAAACCCCCAGAAATGGCATTGTCATAGCTCTCAGATGAATTTTAGGTGTGCTCCAAGTGAATAAGTGGTTGAGTATTGTATTTACCAAAAACTCAGATTTTGGACACGGTCAAAATTATTAACAAATTTGTGTTAAATTCATAGTTTTGGCCTTAAAATTCTGAAAAGTGCTCATATTTTTTATTTTAATTCTACAATGCTTCTAATTGCCCTAAATATTATTTTTTTAAAAGGAAAACAAACCCTTAACTTTGGGTTCCAGGTGCACATTTTTTGGGCGGTAAGAAAAATGTCATATTTGTATTTTATCAAGCTATAAAAATAACGAATGTATGGGTCTTGTTTATATATTATTTTCTACCACTTTCAGCTCAGACAGCAAACTGAAAAATAAATTATTTGCTCAGCTGTGGTTCCAAACGCTACAACATGGTTAGCAGCGAGGGGCTACACAGCTGTATGTTCAGTCCCTGCCCTGTGCCTGGGACTGCCTGTCACACTGAGCAGTGCTGAAGGGAGAGGAAGGACAGGCAACAAGACCACAACCCCTAGAGAACCCTTGTAAATCCAGTTCTGGGCCAAAATAACAATTTGCAGTCAGACATTGCTGTGAAATCACAACAGTGTGAACCAGGTCATACCTTGTCAAAACCAAGCAAGCATGGGGCTTGCTGTGTACACAGGTGTGGGGAGGATGGCAGAGCTGCCGCAACACCGTGTTTTATTTAGCTGCCGTTCCCATTACTCTCATTTCACAGCCATCCCTAAGGTTTGTTGGAGTACGAGGGGAGGGCAGGAGGGGTAGATGACACACTACTAACCTCAGTCAGGATTTTCCATGTTTTACCACAGAAAGTATAGCTAAACTGGGATAAATTTCAAAGTCCTCATTCTAGTATGGCTCTCACTGATGCTAATGGAAGTTCTGCTGAAATCTACAAGCAAGACCACGTGCTGTTCGCGTACATACAGCATCTCCTAGCAGTAGCTGAGGATACAATATAACACACCAAAAAGGCCTCAGCATGTGGGCTAAACATGCTTTGTCTGCATTTCTCCTAGGCTGTCCATTATTGTATTTTGTCCGCACTGAGAAAACCTATCAGCTGTAACACAGAACATCCTAACTAATTTTCAGCTCTTTCCTGATTCATCATCAGAAGTTCTAGCAAATAAATCTAAGTGTGCAGTTTTTGTCAGGCAATAATTTTCAACACAAGGCTTTAGAGCTGGAAAATATTTCCCCCTTATTTATTTTTATGGAGTATCTGTTCCCAATGTGATTGGATTTTTTCTTTTCTTCCTCCTCTAGGCTGTCATGGTTTCCCTGCTGACAGATTACTCACCACAGCTACAAAAGCCTACATTTTGATGCTTGGATTCCTGCCAAGAGAAAAATATTCCTCATCGGCAGAATATTCTGGTCCACAAATACATAGATCTTCTTCAGAAAGGATCAACGCAATGAATGATTATTTAATAAAACTGTATATTTAGCCGTATAATATTGCATTACATTCGAGAAAATGTTCAAGACAATAAACAGCACTGTGAAAGCTGCTTTTCATCTCGAAGCTCCAAGTTGGCTATCCTTTCTAGTGATCAGCATCACGGAAAATTTTGCAAGGTTGTACTTTAATGATTGGCTCTACCAGCATCATAGGCATAGCATAGTCTACACATAGCTGTGTTGGAACTTGTATAGTGTAATGTGACAGACATAAATGTCTCCCTAAACCTGTCCATTTAAATTGCTGATCTCGGGGAGTGTGCGCAAAGAAGCAGTGCTTTACTGTTTGCCTTGGTTGCCTGCACTTCCTGGGCACCCTGTTTCTGTTCTCCAGCCAACCTCCAAATCCCAGTCCTGTTTGACACCAAAAATATAGAGACCTTGTGAGCATGATCTTTCTCCATGACATTCCTGTGGGCTGGCACAGGAGGACATTGCGGTGCAATTGGAATAGAGCAGCTTCCACAGAGATGGATGCGGCAGAGAGAGACAGCTGGAAGGAGTTGGGTCATTCTTTGTCCATCTCCCCGAGACCTTTACTCCCTAAACAGAATTTTGGCTAAAGAAGCAAGTTTTCTTATTCTTTTTTTCCAAGCAAACATGAGGGCCACCATACAATGGAACTGTATAGAGCTTCTCTGCAGAAAGGATTTGCTGCATTTTGTCTGGCACTGTAACATGGTGTCCATTTCGCCTAATCCTTCTCAGTAGTAAACAGGTTCACAACATTTGTAGTTTTTGTGATGGCTGGATGTGTGCATTTAATTTAGGTAAAGCTTTGAGTACTATTACAAAACACCTTCTTTGTTGTTGCTAATTAGTTTCAAGAATATGTTGATTTTTTTCCTCCTGTAATACTGGAACAACATCTGTGATTTTTTAAAAACTCTGCAAAGGGGTTTCCATTTTCTGACCAGCTGTAAAACATTATTTAATTCCTTTCAAAATTGGAGTTCACTGCTGGGCCACACAGATCACTGAAATGAAAATAAAAATACATTTGTTTATCTACCCACTTATGATTGATTCATTGTTTTTGCAGGCATTTGTGTGTCTCTTGTTAAAATTAACATTTTCCATTACAACTTTACAAGGGTTTCAATAATTCAGTGATCATTTACACTTCAGCAGAGACCTAGCTGCGTCAATGTTGGAGAAATAGAGTATGTGCTAGAAATCAATGTTTTACTTCCCAATTTAGTATGTGGAAGAAAACGCATGCAATACAGTGTATTTCAGGTTGTATCAGGTCCTGCTTTGTGAATGAGGTTCCAGTTCAGAAGATACTTGAAAGTATGGTTGGTCCTCTTGGAGCTAGTGAGCTGTTCAAGTGCTCAGAATTGTAGATATCCTTACAAACCTGATTTTAGTGCTATCTGAAAGTACGACAACTCATTTTGCTTGTCCTTTCATAAAAAAACCACATTAATACCAGTTTTATTGTGTTGATTAATGTACTATCAGTGAAGTCAGGCAGATTTATAATAACAAAGCTGTTTTGTTAAATGTTTCACGGTGAACAGATTAACAATTATCTGCTACTCTTTTGCTTCTCTGTGCTCTGATTAGAGCTAACATGCATCTAGGTTATCGCAGACGCTTTTTATACTTAGGAATCTGAGCTGGATGCCAGACATCTGAATCCCCGTGACATTTTTAAAACACACACATAGATCTGCTGCATAGCACGTGAGTGATGGAGTACAGCATTTCCAGGAAGGTAATTTCATATGGTTCTATTCCTCTGTGAACATATACGGCAAAGGATGATGGTCCTTGCTCTGTCTCACACAAACTGCTCACACCATCAGCTATTCTGATGCTTTTTAGAAGTACCGGGTGGACTTAATGCACACGTGCTGGGCAACTGACTGTTGTGTGGAAGCAGTGAACATACTGCATGTTCCTGCACATGCAATACCCAGTTTGTGTGCTGTGTGCTGGGAGCCAGACACATCCCAGCAGGGCAGATTTACTGAACATGTGCAGGCTGTCTGCACGGTGCATGCAGAGCAGCTCTGACACTTCCTAGAGGCGTTGGCTTGGTACCAAATAAGGATGTACATTTCTGCCCCAGGGACCCAGAAATATGGTGCCCTGAAGGGTTTCCATTCTGCCTGAAGGGACTTTCACTGCCTCCCCACACAGCAGAACAGCACTGCGAGGCTCAATCCACTTGCGCTGGTTA
This sequence comes from Burhinus bistriatus, assembly GCA_013397275.1. Taxonomy (NCBI): domain Eukaryota; kingdom Metazoa; phylum Chordata; class Aves; order Charadriiformes; family Burhinidae; genus Burhinus; species Burhinus bistriatus. The sequence continues at coordinate 41,826 of VYXH01001027.1, read as the reverse complement.
AGCATCCTGGGATTGCTGGGTGGTAGCTGTGGTAGCATGCAAGATAGTATTATTATGCCATCCAGACTCCTCATGAATTCATTACTTGAATTTACAAGTGATGACTGCAAATGCAGTGAGTAAAGGAAACAGCAATAATTTAGAAAGATTTTCTAGGGGGAAAAAGTAGTTATCAGCATTCAAAAGGCTTAAAACAAATGCATAACAGGTAGCAGCCATTAATAGCTTACAGTGTTTTTCATTACATTTATTATGCTTTAATCAGTAGAAGTGCTGTTCTCATTGCTGAGTGCACTTGAAGGATAGGGTATTGTTTTCTCTGTCCTTTTACAGAGAGGCTCCTCCTCCTGATAGCCTAGACCTCCCTTCCCCAAAAGCCCAGCTCTTCTGTTTGACCTAGAGAACAGTCCTGGGGCAGTTCAGGTCTATCAAGTCTTACCCACATCTGACTCATTTAATAACCCCCTGCTCCGATATCTCACCTTCACGCATTTGCAGTGCTGTGTTCTGGTCCTTCTCCAGGACCACACACCGAGAGGGGCAGCTGCCAACCTAATCCATCACCTGCTCAGAGGCACAAAGGGAGAACTGACCCCCCTGCCCTGCTCCTCCTCACCATGGGGCTGGTTGTGTGCTACCGCGTGTTCAGCTATGTCCAGACCTCACACACAGACAGGCACTGCAGTTGTGCTGCATCCCAAGGGGGTATATGCATGCCAACTTTGGTGCCCAAAGCCGAAGCGCAGCTCCAAAGCTAGTACTAGATCTGGCTTTGATATGACCAGGGTAAGTCTGATCCCAGCTGAGGCCCCGGAGGAGGATCAGGGACGCAGAGGTTACTCTTGTAATGTCATTTTAGACAGCTGAGGGTCTTGGAGACATCTGCACAGGCCTGGCATATGTGACACAGGACCAATGAGGCACTTACAGTAGAAACCGGTGGCCAGCGAGGACGTCCTCCGGCATCTCAAATGGCCCTAGGTCTTGTGCTTTGGCACCCTATCTACTCCCTCACTATCTTCACAGCCCTCTAAAGGATTACTATGCCTAGAGTTAGAGATGCAGTATTGCCTCTTAGCAGTTTACACGCTCTGTAAGCACTTGTTCTGCAGCTCATTACCAGCAGTGGTGGGATTCTTTGGTTACCCTTATGTGATCTTCTGAAAGTGATCTAAGGTTAATTAGAGATTAGGTAAAGAAAGGGGGGCAAAATGCTTCTCTATAATTTTCTCAAGGAGTAAGAACAACATTTTTTCCCTGTGTACTACAAAGCTAAGAGAGCACAGTAACTACAGCAGGTGAGAGGCCTGCAGAAAGAATTTACAAATGATTAATATCTCTAAGAATATAAGGAATGGTATTTTAGGAAGGACTGAGTGGGGAGCCTGGACAATCAGGAGGGAACAAAGAAAAGTAGGAATTCTCAAACAGAATTAAATATTTTATTTGTACCAGCTTACATCAGGAATGACACCGGAAAAAATTCTACAGCAGATTTACTCATTGTCTGGTAGCAGAAGCAGTCTCCTGTGAGAAGCAGAGTTGCTAAAAGGGAAACACAGGAAAAATTAGATGAGTTAAATAGCAAGGAGGCACCGAGGTTTGGTTGTGTGAAGTCCTCCAGAACTCTTGAATTCATGTTTACCCCTCATAAGACAGGCCAGTAAGTTAGCCAAGATTTTTTCACTGCCTTTCAAATTCTGCGATAGAGGGAGGAGGAGCTGCATGAAGGTCTGAGCGATGCACCGAGCTGATTGTTCAGTCTGGGGAGAGCTTCCATGGCTGAGCTGAAGTATATTGAGCTTGGTTTTGTTTTCCAGGAATGCGTAATACTGGTGGAAAGTCTGAAAAGCAGACTGCACACAAAGGGAAATGTTTCTTCTTTCTTCTGGGTCTCCCATTACTCAGTTAATCACTTGGTTAATGTATTGAGCAAATAAACAGTGCTTTTTTGACTATTTTGCCACGGCTATTTAACCAGCTGCCTTTCAAAGGCAGAGCCCAGAATTTCTGGGTCTTGCCCAAGGTTACATGTACAGAGACACTTCATAAGCCACAATAAACATTTTATTCAGCCCAGCATTTGCCGTCATAACTAATGGGATACAGCTATTTGCAAGGCTATTTGATTCTTACGCAATCTTGTTACCAACTCTTTGAAGAAATCCCAAACCTTTGTGGCCTCTGCAGATGCTGATGATCTCTTCCATGTGTACACGTTGGAGGATTTTCCTCTAGGGGCAAGCAATCTGAGGTGACTCCAGTCGGAGAGCAGATCTTTCGCAACCACAGTCAAAGCATTGCCTGACCCGGCCAAATCCCTTGGAAAGCTCCTTGTGGTCTGTGTTACATGGTAGAGGACTATTGAATTCTGCTGCTCTCTAATGGGCCTGTTTTAAGGGGACTGGCGCCCACGCAAAGCAGGCTCCAACACAAGCACAATACATCTAGAAAGAAGGACAAGTATCAAAACTGCAAACTTTGCTGATCAAAGTTACTTAGTTTAGCCAAGACTTAACTCCGACTGTAAGGAACAGCAGCGATTGCTGGAGAAGAGTACTGAAGAGCGGGCAGGGCAGATGCAGGTCACGCTTAGTGATTTAAGCACAAAATAATGTTCATTGGAAGGAGAAAGCTAAACTACTCACACGGGTTATGGGACTTCACAGCTCATAGCCAGCAAGTTCAACGGTGTTGCACCTGACTGGTTTCTGTCCTCTTCAGCATCCTCAGCTGAAATGCTCACCTGCTGTCTGAATGCGAGGTGGATGTTCTCCATGGGACATGCCATGGTCCCACTCCTGGACAATTTGGACTAGTGGACATGGAGGAGCAGGCCATGGCTCCCTTGCTGCTGACATGCCCTGATTCCCTGCTGGTGGGAAGCAAGGCGTATGGGGTAGGGTGTCCCAGCTCTGGGCGGTGGGCGCCCCCCCCATGCCCCCAGTTACAGCACATGGGATCCACAACCCCTCTGCATGCCCCAGCATGGGGCACCCGTTGGGTAAAGACCAGGCTGATGGCAGTAACGCCAACTCACTGATGTTAAAAAACCTGTTTTGGGGTGGCCCACACAGCACAGAAAGCTGTCTGCCAAAAACCAGATTCTGTCTGTGGCGTGAAACGGAGGCCATAGCCTTTCCCATCCTGCTTCCTATACTGTGCCCCAGCAGAATGCGGCCCGGGTGTTTACTGTGCTAAAGGGTTGTCCGTGACAAAGTGCCAGCCACCACTCCCTGGGTTCTCCGCCAGAGACAGTGCTCATGGCTAGCTGTTGCTCTTACTTGGGTAACGAAGAAAGAAAACCTGGGACACAAAGAAATTACACTACTGAGTCCAAGTACAGGCAGCTGCACAAAAGCCTTTGCTTAGGTGACCCCACAAGCCTGTAGAAGACCCAGGTCAGAAATGCAGGTGTGAGAGTGCTCTCCTCACATACCACCACCTGCCGGAGCAGCCTGCTGTGCTCGCCGGTGGCATAAGGATGGGATCGGCACCCCTCCGATTGCCTGGGAGGCTCTCCTGCATGCCTGGGGCACGTTCTCCCCACGGGCCGGCTTCAGCTGCAGTAAAGCCCTTGCTCTTTTCTGCAAACTGCTCTGCTTGAGAACAGCTCATGCTGTCCCACCCATGCACCGCTCTGCGCCCTGCTCCCTGCTGTGCTGCCGGGGGGCCGGGCTGCCCCGGGACCCCCTGCCCGGCGCTGTGGGGCTGAGCTCCCACCCCCCTGCAGCCTCAGCAGGGGGAGGTTTGTGCCCATCCTGCAAACCTGCCAGTGCAGGACACCCCAAGGATGGCACCCCACAGAATGGTGCGTTGCACTTTCCCCAGGCAGACTAGCATATTTTGTAATTGATATAATTTGAAAGATATTTGCTTAGTTTGGGAATTTAACTAATTGAAAAGAAATGTCTCCCCGCGCCACCAAATCCCTGCATGAGTCACCAGCAGGCTTTCAAGCCCTGCTCTGCAGCTCAGATTTCTGACTTAAATCCCAGAGCAGTTTTGGGGGATATCTGAGGACACTAGAATGACTCATGCACTTCTCCGGGGGGTTTCCCCTGTGGTGGGGCAGCCCTGTGGGCTCCTCTGGGGCACAGCCACCTCCAAAGGGAGCAGAGGTAGGAACCATGGGGGACTTCCGAAGCACTTGAAACTCAAACCAACATCAAGCAATAAAATGTCTTAATCCCAATCCGGCAATTATAGAACACACCTCATGTGGTGATCTATACATATGCCTCATAGGCATTTAATCCTATAATGCAGGGTTACTGACAGTATGATATACAAAGGAAGAAGAGAGAGCTTTCGGATTTCCCGCTCTTACTCTTCTATCCTGTGACAGAACTGGGTCTTGATTAAGTCCATTTCTAACCCTGAATTTCCCGTGTTTTGCATAGTTACAGTGCCCCGTGTTTTAGTTTAAATTACTTACATGTTCATGCAATAGGAGAAATTTTTAAAAGTGTAGCCAAGTAATTTGGTTTTGAGAAGCGCTGTGGAGAAGACAAGGACAGACACATGTAATTTGTCTCCTACCAGCTTTATGAGTCCCTCTCTCTGAGGAAAGGTAACAATTCCATCCAGAAATAATTCCATTAGACATGAAATATCAGAGCTGTGAATCACTGGGCATTTCAGAGCATCACTTCACAGCAGGAGAGCATCTGAAAACTGCACCAGAGACAGGAGTTTAATTCTTATTGTAGCACTAGGGAGGAAAATGCAATCAAAAACAGCTATAGGAAGTTGCAGTACAGCAGAACTATCTATTTTACTAGTTGCCTTCCTGGGAAAAGGAAACCAGGAGATTATAGTTATTCTTCCAGCAATACAGTTGATTTGGCCAGGGTAGTAACTAGGATTCACAAGCCTGCAATTAAGGGCTCAGGAAAACATGTTAAATAAATTCCTCCGAAAGACTGTATTACAGCGACCATGCACACATTGTATCCATATGGCAGGATAATAACTGATTCTGCCAAGGAAAACCTTTTCTGATGCTCTGAGAGGGCAGTGAGACCAGTCTGCATCAGACGTGTATATAGGCAGAACGGATCCTGAATTGAGGGGGCAGTCAGTTATTGCCAGTTTGAAGTTTTCAGCTTTGACTACATCGGAAAGTCACCCGTTCCTTACTCCCATCTCAGCAGCTAGACATAACACCACTGTTTCAATGTAGATGACTATGGGAGCTTCCCTCCCACACAGGTGGACCTGTGAGATCGTTCCTAGCTAGCCAGGGCGGTTGCTTCACCTGTAACTTTCAGGACTTGCCCCATTTTGCAACGGGATAAAGCTGTTTCCCAGCGCTGAGCCTGCTGCTAATGCTCAGGACCACGATGGGTTTTCTTACTGTTCTCTGTTGCTGAGGTGGACAGAAGAAGGAGAACGAGCATGTTTATTCTGTACACCATACATCGCAAGTGACAGTAACTGATGACCTGCTGAGTTGCCAGGCTGATTTATAGACGTGGGACCTGACCTTCAGGAGAAATAAACTCACAGAAATTGCACGGACCTTAAGCACCTCGTATCTCTGAAAGCTAGCACATACTACCTGTCTCCAGATTACTGCTGCCTGTGTAAAACAGGTGTCAAAGGCTATTACAAAAAATAAAGACGGCCCTTGTAGCTGGCAGCAGGTCAGGGTTGTTATGCCAAAGTCTAGGCAGCTACAGAAGGTAGTCTGCAGAGTATTGGCCTTACATGGCTTAACTGGATTAGTCTTTACATCCTAAATGTCTGGACTGTCTCCAAAAGAGGTAGTGAGTGCCTTTCCTTGAAGCAGTCGTCTTTTTCAACCGGTTGATGGAGAGCCATTATTCACAGAGATGCCTGGTTGCCTAATACCATGATGAAGACAGAGGATGTCTATCACAGTGGCTGTCTGCAGAAGCAAACATGGGACATGCTTAAGCAGTAGGACATGCTTAACCACAAAACCTCTGCAAAAACTGGTGGCAGTTTTTTCAGCTACAGTTGTTACTCTCAGTATCAAAACACTTTGCCAAGTCAATATTTCATGACAGCGCTCAGTCTTTCTTTAGGTAATGTTTTACTTGTCTCTGAGTTTTTTTCAGCAGGCTGCTGAAGAAAGTGTGTGTCCTTTAACCCAGGTGTTTACCTGTTGAGGGGACAGAGAGCCAAGAGCCTCCAAACTTCAGGGATCCTCCTTCCTAAGCATCCGAGTCCATGGCTGCCTGACACCCCGGGCTCCTGGTCTGACCATCTTAGAGCCATCTCCAGTGTTTGGCACTGAGGTGCTTGTCAACAGACTGTAGCCAGGATCTTCTTTCTGTTTTTCAGAAACATTCAGCATGGCCAGAATTATCAAAATTGTCTGTGAAATGAACTGATTGCGCCTCCTCTGCCCATTCCCACCTCTCAGCTTCCCAGGACCCAGGAGTGTAATACAGTGTGGTACAAAGGCCTCAAATGAGAGATTTTTTTAAGGAAAAAACTCAAACCCTTAAATAATGAATACAACGTGTGGCTCCATTTATGTCATATATTGTCTGTAACCACAAAAATAAGAGAAGTGATCCTACATTAATCCAAGATGGAAAACTTTGGAACAGAAAGAGAGCTAGTGGAGATGTCTGGGTCTATAGAGAAATGTCTGCACAGCAAAGAGGTAGATGCCCAGTTTGGCAGAAGACCTTACTAAAATCATTCATGATGTATTTCCTGCCTGCCTCGAACCATCAGGAGGCCTTCAGCATGTCCTTTGTAATTTCCCATCCTTTTTTTTCTTAAACTTCGGTCTCTGCATCAGCATGGCATTGTGATCTCAGGCGCAAACCAAGAGGGGTGCCTTCCTGGTTTCTGAATGTCATTTTGCATCCTAAGTGGTTGGTGGTCACCAGCAAGTGCCATGAGATGCTCCAACCATTTATTTAAACATTCCTGTGCACTAATCCACACAAAGTTATAAACAGTGTGATTTATCATGTGTGTGCACAAGTATAGGAAAAAACAGGCAATCTTGAGAACTGCTGCATAAGTGCTGAGATGATGTATGCCTTTGCTAGAAATGTGTTGAGTTTGTAAAGGCCAGGCAAAAATAAATAAGCAGGGGAAAATCCACTGGTTCCCACATGACTCCTAACAAATAAATCACAAAGGCTCTCCATGCCTCCCTTGAGATACTTATTTGCTCTGCTCTCCCCCTAGCCACAATGAAAGGGGCTTTTCTTCCACTTGAACTGACCTTTAGCAAACATTTCCCTTTCAATTAAGATCTGAAATGTCCTTGCGGACTGCTGTTGCTGGAGACAGCGGGGAGAAGGCTCTCTAAAGCCATTCACACAAGAGTCAGGACAGAGAATAATTACCTGAATTCATAAGGTTAATTCCAGTCTAGACTAAGGCAGAGAGAAGTCATCTAGAGGTCTCCATCAGAGAACAATATGTTTATCTTTCTGGACTCTGGTCTCCCTGTGCTGGCTGCTTACTATGTACTATGGCTACTTCTCTCATGGAGTGTTGAGCAATTCCTGTGTTTGAGCACAAGGCTTGCTGTCCTCGTGTCATCATCAGTTTTACAGCCCAGCGTGAGCTGCCCAGGAATGAGGCTTTGACTGTGGCTTGACCTGGGGTAAATGGAAAGCCTCCTGCGGACGGCAGGCCGGGTGTGGGTGTTTGGTACTGGGGAAGCTGTTGCCTGAGTGAACTCAAGAAAATTTATTAAAAATATACATCAAAAACTTGCTGCATGCAAACTTAAAGGTGAAGCCTAGAGTGACTGAATATACAGTCTCAATAAAAACAGCCAGGATAACTAGAAGAGGTGAAAGAAAAAAAATCAGATTAATGACTGCAGGAGCCTCAGAGGGTTGCACTGGGCAGAGCAGGTCGATGCAATGTTCCTGTCCAGCCCAAGTTCTCCAGACGGTTTTGCAAATTCTTGCTAAGGGGCCAATATTGCAGGCCCTTTCCTCTCTCTACTCTTCTTTTCAAGCACAGCAGCCTACGTGTGCGGCCTTGTGCCCAGACTGTCCTTGGTCAGCCTTGTGCTCAGTAAAACCACACAACAGCAGGCAAATTACTGACTGGAGACTGGCTATGTGACATGCTGTGGTAGAATTCATAGTACATTCATAGAATCACCATAGAATGGTTTGGGTTGGAAGGGACCCTAAAGACCATCTAGTTCCCACCCCCCTGCCATGGGCAAGGACACCTCCCACTAGACCAGGTTGCTCAAAGCCTCATCCAACCTGGCCTTGAACACTTCCAGAGATGTGGCATCCACAACTTCCCTGGGCAACCTGTTCCAGTGTCTCACCACCCTCAGAGTAAAGAATTTCTTCCTAGTATCTAGCCTAAATCTACCCAGATTTTAATTGGTCATCTTCTCTGCACCCCAGCTATGTACTCTTGTGTGCTTGTAAGAGCGAGTCATTAACCTGGAAGCCACATTATTAGGCTAAAACTTTGATATCCTTTGCATCTTTCTCCCCTTCCCCTAGTCTTGCCCGTTCTGTTTGTCTTTCAGGTCCACTCTGAGGTGAATTCCCACAGCCTGGGTTACCTGCTGTGCACAACATGGCGCTCATAATAGTCCACTGTGATGGAAATTCATGAATCCTTCCTCCTCTTGGCCTTCCTAGTATCAAAACCACTTAAACCTAATGCATGTGCACCGATAAAGTGATTTCCTTTCCTGTTTTATCCCTTTCTACTGACATCTTCCTTATAATTTCATTAAGCACAAATATTCTCTGTTCCCTTTCCAGGCTTCTATCTGTTTACTTACTTTAATGCTTTGTTGATTTGCATCCACTGCTATGCCAGAAATTCTGGCCTCATTTGCCTGGATATCTAGTTTCCCACTGAGTACACCCATGCTTGCTTCATCACAGAAGGAAGGCCCTTCTGATACTAGTCTTTAAAACCTGCATCTGATCATTTTGCTAGGCATTTTTATTGTGTTGCCTGCACAGCGCTGCCAATTAAGCATGATTGTGCAGGCAGCCAAGGAAATAAAAAGGCTTATTCGGTGTGTTTTTTTGCCCGCACATTTCCATGTATGTGACTGAACTGTTCACAGGTATTGCATGATCTGTTTAAACAGGACTGAAGTATGTGAGGAGGAGGCAGTGTGAGTAGGTGCGTGAAGAGCTGGGCTGTGACTTAGGAGCCTGGCTTTGATGCCAGCTCAGCCACTGCTTTGGCATGCTCTGAAAAGTCACCTGCTTGTGCCTCAGTTTCCCCATCTTCGAAACAGGAATAATTTTGCTTATCCTGTTTTACCAAGTGCTTTGAGACCAGGTGATAAAATAAATATGCTATGTAATAACCATACAGCATTGTTTTTCCTGTCCCATTCTTTCTCATTATGTGTCACACCAACTGGTTTCATCTGCTGCTAAATTAGATCACGGGCATCTGAAGGAATCCTACATTTTTCACAGCATGATGGCAGAGGCGGTGCAGTGCTCCCTAACTTTTGGGTATTAATGCCGCACAAACAACAATTGTATTAAAAGCACCTGTCCCGGAGCTATGGACAGTGCTACAAAGGAGAATGCTAAGTGTCTGCACTATATAATGGGGATCTAAAGCAATTTCTTCTGACATTTTGTAGTCTGACGGTTGCCCGAAAGAGACCCCATGTGGGATGTAAATTACATGTGTTGCTGCCATATGCTTGGGGAAGCAAGATCCATTTGTTCTTTTAGAATAGAGAAGCCTGCTGAATTCAAACCAGAAGTCAGATACACATCATATTCATCCCAGCTTGTGTTAGGGTTGTAGCAGTTCTTTATGCTTTTGCTTTTGAGTGCTGCATAAAGTTCTGTTCGGTGTAGCTGAGTTTCTATCACAGGGAATTTGTATATTATTTTTGAAGGGATGTAGCATATCCTGGTTGAAAACTGTATTTCCACTCCAAGGGAAAAAAATATGAGCTCCCCCATATAACATATGGAGCCAAATTTAGGCATAAGCCTGACTCCATGAATTTCCTGACTTCATGAGTGTTCCAGTCACTTACATGAGGGCTGAATTTGGCCTGGGATGCACATTAGTACACTGGATTGCTATTTGAAAGCTAAGAAGTTTCTGTTTAATCTTTTCAAGATTTTTAATCCTTTGCTAGTAATTCACAGGAAAGATAGATAGAATGGATAGGGAGTGTTGTCTGAGTTTTCCCTGTTCTCTGTTTCTCCGTTCTGACACCTTATAATTTTTAGGAATCCTTGTTCCTTATTTGAGACCTGTAGCAGTTTTATGGCTATGCATAAATACAAGAAATAGCAACTGGGGAGGCACTGAAACTGCCAAGCTGAACATCTCCATTAGTAAAATGCACAAGATGCTGATCTTACCTGACCCCTGCTGTAATTCTAAAAACAAGGCAATTTTTGCTTAAGCAATTATGTTCTGAAGGGAACAGTACAATAGTTTAGGCCCTTAACAGTATCTGTGATTTCCTAATAGCATCTTTCTCACTTTGGGTTTTTTTCTTTGGCCCTGAGCCTTAAGAATCATGAAGCAGAAATAGCATGATCCCGAGAGGATATTTTCCCTCAGGAAAAAAATGCCAGGCTGTCAGATTTAAAATTTTTGCAAGATCCATGTACTAGATCAGAAAAAAAACAGTTTGGCTTCCAAAATACCCATTATACGGGTGTCATCTGAGGTTAGCAGGGTTTGCAACCACTCGGCAGCTGTACCAGACAAGATACCACAGGGCAGATGCCTCTCACCTAACTTCAGACATCTACACTGCTGATACTCGGGCGCGAGTTAGCCATGTGGGCTCCCCTTGTAGGCTGGGGATAGAAAAAGGCACTTCTGAGAGAGATGCATTTCAACCTGATGTGGATATCCAAAGCAGTCCAGAGGTAACATGTCTTAGACCCAGCTGTTGCTTTCTCCTAGATGTATGTGGGGTGTACATGACCACCCCACATATGGACATCTCCAGTGAGAGAAGTCCCTCTCACAGTGTTTCAATTCAGGTTCCTGAAGGTAATTCCTGCTTTGAAAATGTGTGTGAATCATAGAATCATAGAATGGTTTAGGGTGTAAGGGACCTTAAAGAACATCTAGTTCCCACCCTCCTGCCATGGGCAAGGACACTTCCCACTAGACCAGGTTGCTCAAAGCCCCATGCAAACTGGCCTTGAACACCTCCAGGGATGGGGCCTCCACAACTGCCCTGGGCAACCTGTTCTGGTGCCTCACCACCCTCAGAGTGAAAAATTTCTTCCTAATATGCATTCTAAATCTACCCTCTTCCAGTTTGAAGCCATTACCCCTCGTCCTATCACTACATGCCCTTATAAAAAGTCCCTCTCCAGGTTTCTTGTAGGCCCCCTTCAGATACTGGAAGGCTGCTCTAAGGTCTCCCCGGAGCCTTCTCCAGGCTGAACAACCTGAACTCTCTCAGCCTGTCCTCAGAGCAGAGGTGCTCTAATCCTCAGGTCATCTTCATGGCCCTCCTCTGGACCCACTCCAGCAGGTCCATGTCCTTCTTATGCTGTGGGCTCCAGAGGTGGACACAGTACTCCAGGTGGGATCTCATGAGAGCGGAGCAGAGGGGCAGAATCACCTCCTTTGGCCTGCTGCCCACACTTCTTTTGATGCAGCCCAGGATGCAGTTGGCCTTCTCGGCTGCAAGTGCACATTGCCATCTCATGTTTCCTTGGGTCAAAAAGTAAGTCTGCAACACAGCCCCAAGTAAAAGTTAGGACGACTCAGTTCATACACTAGTCACATACCTGTCCCTGACTCTCTCTACCATGTTCCCATCTCTTTCATTGCTTATTTTTTCATAATGTGACCAAATGAACACTTTTACTGTGAACAGTTGAAAGAGCCACTCGCTGCCTTTCATTTACATACTGATAAAAGTTATAAACCGTGAAATAGGCTAGTCTTATATCATCCATGTTTCCACCTTCCTGCAGGGATTTGAATATGTCTCCCGTGAAGAAATTTTAGGCAGTTTACCCACCTCTAGGCAAGGGCAAAGCATTCCTGCTTGTTCTCTAACCTACATATGGACTGCCAACAGAGAGCATCGCACTCACCGGAGCATTTAAGGGAGGGACAAGAGAAAGCAAGCCAAGACTGTGAAAAAGTCCCTGGAAGAGAAAAAGAAAAAACCCAGAATAAATTAGAAAATAAACAATAACTAGAGTGGGTTAAAAGGGTGTTTTCCAGGGGTGCTGCCAAATGGAGATTTAGTGGCACTTGGATGCTGTGATACAGGGCAGAGACCTCAGGCCATGTCGTGTGCTGTATCCCTTCAGTCCCGTTTCTGTGGCATGATCAATGTTGCTGTCCATCTCACAACTGCACCAAAAGTAGGGGCAGTCAGAAACTAGACATCCCATCCTCTGGAAAATTCCATGGCTCCAAAATTTGGTTTCGTTCTGAATTGTGAATAGAACTGACTGCCATGGATTTTTTTCATGGTGGGAAATGTTCAAACATTAAGGACAAATTGTTTGCTTTGGACTTACTCAATTAGACTTCATTTTGCATTTATGTAAAATAGCAGCATAACATACAGGCTGTAGTAAAAAGGTAAGAAGAGAGTATTTCAATATCTTCTGCAAATATGTAATGAAAACCATATGTACCAGCAAAAAAATTCAGTTTTGTCAAACCAGCATTTTCCACTGGGAAAAAAAAAAAAAAATCCCTCTAAAAAAACCTCTGCTTTGTCTTTCCAGTACATTCACCTACTTGTTAAAATTAGGTATTAACCAATCAAAAATATGTATCTGTCAAGCTCCTCCTTCGATTTCCTTTCTGGAAGAAAGAAGGTCATCTAGTGATTTATGGAGGCCTGTGAAGACCAATAGACTTTTTTCCGATGCAGACTAGCCTGAAGATTTTTCATCTCTGTGTCATACCAGGATTTAGGCTCCAGGGACAAAAAGGAAAGTTGGTGAGCGGGGAGGGACCATGAAACGGCTGTGCTGGATGGTTGCAGACGCGTAAAGGTTGAACTCACTATTTAAAACCAGGCCAAGGTGAACTTCAGGGATTTGTATAACATCATCACTTGTCATTATCCCCTTATCAATATGTTGCGGGACATGGGGGCCAGGCATCCATTGCATTCACACCTGAAAGAAGCAACACCATACACAGCAAGCAAGTAAAACACCACATCATTCAGGAAAGTAAATATTCCCCTGTCCCTCTGTGGGTCATCTGTCCTCTCCTTGGTGGTCTCTTTACTAATAGGTTAGTATAGTAGAATAATGGATGTGGCTGAGCATTTATGAAACTCTAATAACTTGCTTAGGCCAGAAAATGAGCGTGTGCACTGTTTGGCAATCCAGCAATTACTAATCATCATGTTAGTTTCCTTTGGGAAGAAACAATGATTACAGGAAAGTCCCACCACACTGCATTAACAAAGCATTCAAAATGCTCTTATGAAGTAGATAATATTTTACAAATAGTTCTGTAAATATATCGCTGGGCAAGGAGATTCAAATTGAGACTTAATTTAGGGAACACCTCCTTTGATTAAAAAAATATGTTCCTGAGAACAGCTGGAGCCATTTGCTGAGATAAATCAGATGCTACTCTCAACTTTTATGGGTTGCTAAACCCATGAAATATATGGTATGTCTAGGATTTGTTGGCTGCATTCTTGTGCTATGAACACAGATACTGTAGTTTGCTAACAAAGAAAAACGATGGACCCAGCAGGCTATGGCAAAGCCGTATCTTCTTCCATTCTTACTGATTAGAGCTGAGAGAAAACTGCTCTGGTGAAACCTCTGGAGCCTTCTGATTTTTCCCATATTAGGCATGAGCTGAAAACAGCCTGGGTCTCCTGCTGCCTCTTTTACCTCTAGAAAGGAAAGTAAAAGAAATATCACTGAGCTTTTTTTCAGGTAGAGCAGAAGATTCTCTAGGTGTTACAAAGACCTGGAAAGAATAATGGATTTTCAGGAATGCTGCCTCAAGGGATAGTCTTAGGGACCACCAAGCTGATTGTGTCTCTAGCATCTCCAGGTTTACGATAAATGCATCTTTGTTTCTGGACATTTGCCAACTTATCTGAAGGGAAAAAAAACCCCTTATCTTAAGTGATGATCAACAGGTTGCAAAAGCAACAAAAGAGGAAATGTATTCTATTGTCTTTCCTCCTTCCTTCCCTCCCATGCAGCATAGAGCATCATCTCTACAAAAAAATTTCTCACAAACGGTTGCGTCTGAAGACTTTTGGCCAGGGTCCCATGGGGACATGATCCATATCATCCAATGGTGCTGGAGATAGAGCTGATCAAGGATGAGAATGATGTACGCAAAAAGTATAGCCATAAATGAATAAATACAGAAGGCAGGTCTCAAAATACATATGAGGAATCACAACTGTATAATAAGGAAGGCATCACAAAAGGATAACAAAATGCTGTGATGCTTTGCAATGTAAGTTCAGAGCTCACAGAAAACTCCACTTCCAAGCATCACTAGAAAAGATGGGATGTAAATGATCTGCCCAGTTCACATCTTGTTTCACTTTCCTGAAGCTTGTGTTTCTTGGGTGTGGTGGCTACAAAGGTAAGGGGTGGACTGCTGTACTTAAGGGACTTAACTCATTGCCAGTGAGAGGCACAGTGTTTTCTTATGGAGATCTTGCATTTTCTCCTTCTGTTGTTTTGCTTAGTCTCTGTTACTATTCATGTTACAGTTGTTCTTCTGCTAATCTGTAAACTGCTTTGAAATTCTCCCAGTTGAATTATCAGCCAAAATTCAAAGTGTTGCTTTTGTTGGCAGCTAGGAGAGAAATCACAACATTGCATTATACAAAAGCGTTCAGCCTTCTATTCTCACTCCCTCTTTTTTTACCCCTTTTCTTTGGTCTGGATAGAAAGCAATGGCAAATACGTTGTTAACACTCATGGGGACAATATTTCCATTGTGAAGTCTCCAGGAGATATTCTATTCAATCTGTGATTTCGGTTCTGAACTTTTAGGCTAATTCTCTTAGCAATTCCTCTAACTTAGCCTCAGAAGGAAGGGAATTGTACCGAAATTTTTTCGAAAGCCATTTTAGCTGGTTGAACTATTATGTATATTTAAAAAGAAAGCTATTTCTTCCCCCCCTCCCCCACATTTTGTTTCAGTACTGACAACTATGTAGCCTTTTGCTATGTGGAAATGTACAGTTTCGTAGTGACTGATGTAATGGAAAGTACCACAGGTGAGCTCCAGCACACCTGCAGGCAGAAGATGTCTTTCTCCGCTTTTGTGCCAAACACAGAAAATCCCCACATTAAACTAATCACATTTTGAAAAGAAGTAGTATTGCTTAGGCCAGTCAAGATTTACATTAGAGATGGTTTTAAAAGTAGTGTGGATTAACTTAGAGAAAAATCACCCAGTTACAGAAACGAGCTATCTGTTTGGTAGCTTGGGTTGAAGTCATTAGCATAATTAAAGGTTCCAGAGAACCTTTTAGTGCTAATGGCACTGTGTAGGGTAAGTGCAGACCTGCTTGTTCTTGTGGAGGCCAAGAAACAGGGTGGACTACATACAGGAAACAGCCTGAAGAAGTTAAGTCTATACATCTATATACATACCATTTCTTTCTCTCCCCTGCCTGACCCCCCTTTCACAGACCAACACTCATGTATATTCTTCCGCCCTTTTTACATATTGCACATTGACTTATGCCGATAGCTAAGAAAAGCAAGCAGTTCAAAAGGTCAGAGAAGTGGTGTATTTTTTCCACCTACTGGAATGAGAAAACTTAGGAAACACTGTAACAATCCATACTAACAATAGCAAAGAGTACTAACAACAGACTGCATTCTCCAAAGAAAGATCGGGGCGAGGGATGTGTTTCGAAGCATGCATAGGAGGGAAGAAAAAGAGCATTTTTGTAAGCCAGATCATTTCTGTGTTGTGATCATTACAGAAAAGATGTTTCTTCAAAACTCCCAGAAACCAGGAAAGGGGAGATCTCCATATCCTTCCCACAGTTCCTCCTTCTACACTGGAAAGAAAGCAACATTTGACACGTTTCTGAGGATGAGCTGTGTGCAGTTGTTCTCACACGGATACAGCGACAGCACCAAAAAGCCCGAAGCAGATGGCGGGCATGTGGGTGGGGAGTGGATTGCTGAGATTCCAGGAGGAACAAAGGGAGAATCACTGGTTACTGGGAGAACTGCAAATGCGCACGGGCATGGCTTTGCACGTGTTTAGCCACTCTTTGCCGCACAAGCATACGGGACATGAACGCTCCAGAGGGGTATCGGCTAGTGGGAGGAATGTGGTGGGACAATAATACTCTGAGATGATTAATAGGAGCATGGCGAGAGTTGCTGTTTATATCTAGTTATTCTTCTCCCCTGTGTTATGAATCATCTGATGCACCAGAAACTGAGAACAGATTGCAGTGGAGTATGAAATGCTCATGACTGGGTACTGCTAAGATAGCACAGGCCATGCTGGCACTGTGGTGAGCCCTGCAGACCTGCTCTCCTTTTCTTTCAGCTAGAAGAGCCGGCAAAGCATGTCACGGCTTCTCCCTGGCCAGCTCATGCAGGCTTTTGGAATTCGGGGTGCAGGGGCAGGAGGCTGGTGCATATCCAAGTCTTGACTCAACCCCAGGTCTGGAAGTGGAAAGAAGGCACACACAGATCCGGAAGCTGGGAAATACCCCTAGGTTCCACAGTAAAGACACGGATCTGAAACTGAAATTAGTAGATGGATAGATGAACCAGTAATTCAGACAGTTTTTTGAAAGACTTCTCCAGCATTCCCAGTAGTCTACTTTTCCACCAGTACCTTCATCAGAAACCTGCAGCATAAAGCAGTTTGGGATGCTCTACAGAGCCTGCTGGAGAAAGATGCATTTGGGGCAAAAGAGTGGCCTTCATCCAGTCTAGCAAGAGGGAGAGGAAATCACATTACTGTCTGTTTTTACATTCCCGTTGTCAAGATGTTTGTGCATGAGCATGAAAACATAGACATCACAAAGAGATCAGGAGTTGTGTTTGAGGTAATGTTCTCACAGAACAACTGGTCAGGAGAAAGAATTGAGAACCTAATCCTATTTTATATATTTTTTCCTCTGTCCTCAAGGTCTAAAATATCCCACGTGGAGTCCTAGGCAGTGTCAATGTCATCCTCTGTCACCAGAGACAGTAGGAGGTACTTACACACAAAGGCTGGGATCACATACATACTCCGCATACAATATTCATTATCGTGTGCGCACACCCATGCTCAGAGATCTGCCCCTGAAAATAACACTCAAAATGAAGTCATTGCAAAGAAGATTAATCTGAGCACATGCCAGCTCACAGTCATGTGAGGCCACTCGTGGCAGGATCTGTGCTGCAGGGCACTGGCTTTTCGGGGTGGTGGGCTCAGGGTGGGCTACCCTTACACTGGAGCCCAGAGTCGTGTTCTATAACATGAAATGTCCCTTTTTTACTTGCAGCACTTTTGCTAGAGGAACTCCCACTTAATACTGTAAATTCCTAACACTAGGAATGTGTCTGTCAACAGGTATTTGAGGAAGGGATGTCTGAGTCCCCACAGGCACACTGTTTCTGATTATGTTATTTCAGAAGATCCAGGGATATGGACAATATACAGAATATTATTCCAGAAGTGTCAACAGCACCAGGGCCAAGAGGTCTCCTGAAACCACTCAGAAGAAAATAAAGGCAATCACTCATTTTCTCTTAGTGCTCACACCTAGTTTATGTAACTTGTCCTGGTCACTATTATTTTTGCCTTCCCATTCTATCCCAGTAGCAGATGGTTCATCTTGTGTTAATTTGATTCATAAGATTTCTGGATAGAGAATGTATCTCACTGTGCTTGCAGTACGTACATCTGGCATTTCCTAACTTTCAAGTGCTTGACTATGCAGCCTAAATAAATATAGCCTTTGTATAGCAATATTTGTAATATATTTGTATTGCTATGTTTATATTAATAATGTATCATTAAACATCGGGAAAAAGTAATTTGAAATGCAAAATGAAGAGGGAGGTGGATATGAAAAAATTATAATGCTGTAAAATCTATAAAATTGCAATATATTCACAAGATGACTGAATTAGGTGTTGCAGGGGTAACTACATACAGCACTTAATTTTCAAGCATCTGACTTCATAATCTGAATATTGTTTCTTAACATAAAGTTTTTGCATGTTTTGGGTTTATTTTAATGTAATTCCCCAGGTTTTTTTCCATATAGTGGAAAATGATAAAGAACAAATTACATGTAACTATAGCAACCTGCTGCCATCGTGAGAAGGACTTGAACCCCAAGCACAGACGCAGAGGAAGGGACTCGCCTCCAGACCCAGACACCTAAGTTTAGGTGTTGCTAGAATAGCTGTCTCCACATGAGCCACCTACCTATCCTGCCACTGTAGTCAATGGGGTCTACACGGCTTCCCTAAAACGGGCACGGCTGGTGCATTCACAGCTCTCCAGGTTCTACTGAATAGTACAAACTGGCTCTCCAGTGACAGTAATACGAGCTGAGACACCTACTCCACCTTGCAGATACCCGTACTGCAGACAACTACCTTTAGGTGTCTGAAAGTGGAGGTGAATAGGAGAGTTTGAATCTGTTCTCTAATCGTAGACATCTGGTGCTGTATTAAATACTCTAGAGAACCCCATTTACTCTCCAGCTGCCTCTCCAGAAGATTGTGTGTCTCCTGCCTTTCCTTCAGTCCCACAGAAATTTGCAGGAGAGAGGACATCTGAAACAGCACAAGACAACTGAACAGAGCCCCGGGTGTCCCCTCCAGGCTGGGGAACAGACACATTCAGGACTGCTGTGCTCAGGCTGCTCTTTACTTGCTTTCTGGAGATAGGGGGTCTCTGTGGCATGTGTGGGGAGTGAGGAGCTGAAAGGAGGAGTGGGAACACTGGTGTTTAACATGGTGCCCCAGAAGAGAAGGTGCTCTGCTGCTCTGTACTGGGCTCAGAATAATGTTTGATTCTACGGGGACAGGGAAGGCCCCTGGCCTGTTTCTCTTCTCATCACTGATTGCTTCAGCAGAGCGACTGGGACATCCCAAGAGGAGTTAGATGAGCAGTTTTGCTACAGCCAAAGCCTGTCCTCAGAAAGCTGATGTTGGCAAGGAAGCAAATTTTTCCCAAAGACGAAAATTAAGAGTGATTTTGGGGGGACAATATACTTTTTCCCAATTAATCAGTCAAAACCTAACAAGAATTCCACTTTTCCAGCCAAAAGGCTTTGCTGCTGCTGAAAATCCAGCCCCGCTCCCAGAAGACTGAATATATGAAAGTTTCTTATGAAATGTCACGATGGTCTTTTATAATGGAAAGCATTAAGCAATGTAAAATGACGGGGCCCTTATCCGCTCCTCTTGAAGTAATCAGTAAGTGGTATAGGCTTTTAAGAGAGGATAATGAGGATAGAGTTGCTTATCACAGACATGATGCCATTTAAAGGGGTGCCTGACAGGCAAATCATCTTGGAACTTATGAGTACTGCTGTGCCAAGCCTCTGCATTGGCTTGTGTGATGCTTACTGAGTTTGGAATGCAAAATCAGCTGCTCTGATGAAAACCACAACTCTGTGAGCTATTTTCAGAAGACAGTAATGAGATTTTGCTTTGGGATTATCAGTACAAAATGGAAAGCCCAAGGAGCATAGAAGGGACAATTGCTCTGTAGCAAAAATATAACCACATCTACAGGAAACAGAAGTTCNTCATAGCAGAGGTGCTCCAGCTCTCTGACCATCTTTGTGGCCCTCCTCTGGACTCGCTCCAACAGGTTCATGTTCTTCTTACATTGGGGGCTCCAGAGCTGGACACAGTACTCCAGGTGGGATCTCACGAGAGCAGAATAGAGGGGCAGAATCACCTCCCTCAACCTACTGGCCATGCTTTTACCAAGTTTACCAAGAACTAAAAAAAATGGTTAAAAATTAATTTAAATGTGGCATCACCTGACTTGATACAAATCTGGTCCTGTGCTGAATTAGAAGGGTACCGGGTTTGTGTATTGACAGCCCTTCTCAGTCATGCTACAGGCAGGCTGTCTATAATGCTGCACAGTTTGATGTTCTGTCACTTGTCTTCCCAGCTGAGGAAGATCTTGTGCCGTGTTCCCAAAATGTGCACATCTGACAGGTGGTCATTTCCATGACTGTGTCATCCAGAAACATATCCTGCTACACAGCCATGCTTGTATCCTGTTTTACTGTAGATGACATGCTCACCTAGTTATGTTCAGTCCGGAGATGTGACTTCAGTGAGATGTCATGCCCACTCTATTAATGGCATACTTGGCCACACATCACTAGAGCATCTGAAAGCCTCTGTGACTTGTTCAGAACGGGGATGTTAGTACACAGGTTTCAATTTCTCCTGGGGTGCCAGGACTTTATCCTAGCTCGCTACAATCGGAGGTTTTGTGTTTTCCTATGCTGCTTCCAAACCGTTGTGTTTACGAGCTACTAACGACAGGTTTTTTGTACCCTTGTGGCTGGGCATTTGTGTCGGCAGGCTGTGCGGGAGCTGGAACAGGCTCATGGTTCTGCCGCAGCGGTGGCAGAGCAGCACGAGTCAGAGGGCAGGTGCTCCAAGCTCCCTCAGCACGCCAGGTGCAAATAGCTTCATTTTTCTTCACGCGTAGCCTCTACGCACTCAGGGCTGCACAACAATTCAGAGGTGTCTGGGAGTGGGCTGAACAGTGTGCCCCGGCTGGAACGACCCATGAATCTGTCTCTGCATGATGCTGAACACAAGCTGGGCCTGAGGTCAAACAGTGAACGGGCCCACTCAGGGACCAGGATGAGGATCGATATCGCTGCTTGCGTTAACTGCTCCTGTGAGTTCTTTCTCCAGGTTCAGCCAATGCCCAAATGTCCCAGTTCAGATTTTTATATCGTCTCATCTGAGATCACATCATCTTTCCCTGATGGGCATTTTCCTGCTTTATATCCTGAAGCAATAGCCACTACACATTTCTGCCCATGTTGTAATTAATTCATGTCTGACTCCTCAGGAAGTCTCTGGGAAAGACCTGATATTGTCTCCATTTCTACTTCACAGCTGCCAAGTTTCAGACTTTGGAAGATGAGGCCATATTATAATGGAGCAACTTGTTATACTGCCTATAAGTGAAAGGCCACTGTGACCCCCGAAGAAAATTATCGGAGTGCTATAAGAAAGTCAATAATCTTAGTCATAAAATATGAGTGGGTTAAAAATCCACAGTTCTTTGTTTAAATACTGTGTTTTGGGCAGAGCACAGAGCTTCCCATAGTGTGCTATTAAAATACAGTGAGCCAGAATATTATATACTAATGGAAAAACCATAACAGCGATAGCAGAAGAGCTGTGGTATGGAATCAAATCAAACCATGTATTTTATAACAGCTCAAATGCACTCTGACTCTAACTGATTACTAAATTACTGCTGTAGCTGCTGCATGAACATGCTGGGAATATACAAAGAGTTGTTCTGACTGTTACTGAACCCCTTTCCTCTCTGGAATGACAACTTCCCATTTTTCAGTCTCCGGTACTCCTTTCTCTCTGTTCAGATGTGCTTAATTATTCAGACACATTTAATTATTTGTGTTACTGTAGCACAATTCATTCTCCAAGACTCAACACAGTAACTGTCATACCAAGAAAAAAACCAAGATGTCACTGAAGACACCCTCTTCTGAACAGGTTATCTCTTCCTTCTCCAGTGGAAACCCCTTTTATTTGGTTTTATCCTCCCAGCAAGAAGTAAGCTTTCCTTTTTCAAAGAATTGTTTCTTTTCTGTAGCTACTAGGTACAGTATGCAGCTATTCCTGTAACCTATTCGGTTCCTGTCCTTTACATGCATTTCTCCTGCAAGCACAGAGCCACACTGTCTGCCATCAGTTCTCCACAGTTTTACTCCTAAACTCACTATTCATCCAATATGAAGGTCTCATGCCTCTCTCCCATGGTAATATATGTGGATATGCAGTATTATAGAATCATAGAATGGTTTGGGTTGGAAAGTACCCTTAAAGGTCATCTAGTCCAACCTCCCCTGCAATGAGGAGGGACATCTTCAACTAGATCAGGTTGCTCAGAGCCCCATCCAACCTGACCTTGAATGTTTCCAGGGATGGGGCATCTACCACCTCTCTGGGCAACCTGTTCCAGTGTTTCACCAGCCTCATTGTAAAAAATTTCTTCCTTATATCTAGTCTAAATCTTCCCTCTTTTAGTTTCAAGCCATTACTCCTTGTCCTATCGCAGCAGGCCCTGCTAAAAAGTTTGTTCCCATCTTTCCTGTAGGCCCCCTTTAAGTACAGAAAGGCTGCAATAAGGTCTCGCTGGAGCCTTCTCTTCTCCAGCTGAAGAACCCAAACTCTCTCAGCCTGTCCTCATAGGAGAGGTGTTCCAGCCCTCTGATCATTTTTGTGACCCTCCTCTGGACCCAATCCAGCAGGGTTTCCTGGTTTTGGGCTCCCCTTCACAGTTGCCTCAATGAGTTTCCAAACATTGTCTTTCCTTGTGTGTAGGGTTGCCCCTTTCTGCAGCTGGTTCCTCTTTCACTTGCTGCTCCCTTAGTAGGAGCCTTGCTTGCTGACCTCTGTTCTGCGCTCTTAGTATTCAGTGATCCTTCTTCAGACACATTCGTCCTCCGCACAACCACTTAAGTTTTACGAAACACATGACTCTGCCTATACATGCACACGCAAACCCACGTTCGACTCGGTACAGCCAGTGCTGTCCTCTCTGCTGAGTCCAATCTCCTCCAGCATGAGTTTGCAGATGCACACCCATGCCCTGTTGTTACTACATGAGAAATAACCTCCCACTCAGTCAAGTCCCTGTTGAGTCTTAATCTCCTTTAGCACAGGAGAGAGCTCACGTCTCTCCCCAGAAGCTCCATTTCAATGTCCCTTTGTATTCACAAGGGCCTCAGAGGATCCACTAACCTTGGCCACAAAAAAACCCTGCATATGGAGTCATTTCAAACCAGTATCACCCGACTGTTACAGGTTTTTCCTCTCCCCAGCCTTGCCATTATCAGCCTGCTCCGAACCACCCCTCAGTGGAGAGAAGAAACCCCTTTCCAGGTATTTTGGCTTTTCTGGGACAAAAAAATGTTGTAAAGCTCCCATTTTTTTTCCAGAAAAATAAGTGACTTTTGGCTTTGTGCATGAATCAAGACAAAGTTGGAGTGATGGCCATTTATCTTGATCTGCCTCTCTGGCCTCCTCTTCAGGGACTAGGCCAGAAGAACCAGCTGATGGCTCTATATTACTTCATAACTTACTATATTTGTGTTTTCTTCCTGCTGCTCCTCTGGAAAAAGATGCTGCCTGAGGCAGAGGAGGCTTTATAGCATCCTGAATCATGCCTCACATGAGGCACGGTGATCTCAAGGGCAACAGTGAGGTTAGGAGACAGTGTGAAAAGTCTCCTGGTCCTCTCTCCGCTCCAGTATAAACATACTGGTCTCTTTTTCCCTAAGTTCATTTGCAGCAGCTGTGCCATTTTTGTAGCAGAGGATGGTCACTGAGTTTTTCAGATTTCAGCCGGTACTCCCCGAACAGAGATACTGGCAGTGCACAGATTTGAGAATTTGACAAATTATGGGTATTTCTTGAGTTAGTCTCTGTAAACTCACCAAAACTGTCTGTAGAGAGAAATATCCACCGAAAAACTTATTATGACCTTTTGTTGTCTGAACATTGATCCTATCTGGCCATAAAGATGAGCGGCTGAGCACGCAACACTCATCCATTTCCTTAAATCCTCACTATGGCTTTTGGAGTATGATTTTTTTTGTAGCTGGCTACAAATATTAGGACCTTGTTCTCCCCGACAGCTGTAGACATGGAGAAGGAGGTCCTTCTGAATTCTCCACAGGGCAAGGGTCACTCTTTTCTGGAGCGTGAAAACAACCCAGCATACATCAGACAGAAGAGGCAAAATAATGACAATAATCTACTCAATGAGCAAATACAGTTTCCTTACTGGTGGTCCCCACGGTCCCCGTGGTCCCCACAGTCCCCACAGCACAGGCGCTGCTTTTTCTCAGTGTTCCCGAGGGGGCAGGTCAGCACAAAATGGGTGAAGTGCAGCTCTCTGCCTGAAAAAAAACGTGCACACACACATGCACACACACACACACACACGATCCATGTCACAAGTTGGTGAAGACAGCCAGAGACCAAGCAACATCCATTCAGCCAAACCATGACTGACTCATATCTGATGACACAGAAACTCTTTATCTGAGCCATGCATATAGAGTTCAGCCAAACCCTCAATGATTTTCAGTCACAAATTGTTAAAAATCCAGAATTTATTTCTCTTAGTCTAAGACTTGAAAAGATAGGAAAAAATTAGCATGAGATCAGAAGACAGAAATGAAATGAGTTTTGAAAATATGATTTGGCACAGGTTAACCTTAAGACCAAACTGTTTCCAGATGGGCAGAACCTCCATTTACGTTTAATGTAGCAAGTGGTGGGAAAACCACACCATGCAATGCTAAGAAAGGAAGGTGACAGGGAAGAACGACAATGCACTAGTGGGTATAGAAGATGGTGCATATATTTCTTTGGTTTCTAGGCATCTAGAGAGTCTCATATTTCTGTAACAGCCAGCTTCAAGTCATATATACCTTTTGCCATTAACAGTCTTCTGCAGACTGAAACAAATAGGTGTGTTTTCTGTACAGACTAAGAAATGAGAGCTAAAAATAGCCCATAGAGTCAAATAATTCTGAATATTCAATAATTAAATTACACTTAGTACTTGCACAATACATTAATTTCCAGAGCAGTGCATGAACAGTAATTAATAGTCATCATAACAGCCAAAAGAGTGTATAAATATTATCCCTGGTTTATAAGTATGAGAAAAAGGGGAGGGACAATAAGTGAAATGCCCAAGGCTACTGAGGAGTTATTAGGAGAGGAAAGATGAGAAAGTGGGTATCTGTGGACCTTATCCTCCACTGGTTAGCAAAATGGGTTGTTCTTCACACCACAGAAAGGCGAGCACAGACACACGGGGTTCTTTGTATCCCAGTCCCAGGATCAGATAATGATGTCCCCATATATCACCCTTCTGCAAAGGGAGTATGGTTCAGTTACCAGAACCTCAGGGTACAACTGGAATCAATTAACTCTATGTTAATTGAAAAACAAAAAAAAAAAATCCATGTTAAACATTAATATTGGGAAATAATTTAACTATTATGCAACACCAGAACATAGTACAAAAGGACTTTATACACATGGGCAAGTTTGTGCACATAAAGTAAAATCCATGCCCCGCTGAAGTCAGTAGGATCAAGATTTTACCTGCTTGGCTTTAATGAATTTAGTAATTTGTCCACAGGTTCTTGGTCTGAAGACTGTAGAGGATACCATATGGTTCACCACTCTCATTAAACAGCAGGGAAAAGGAAAAGGATGGAGGACTTCCATTTTCTAGGGTAGGTTAGTAATAATAAAATATTTCCATCACCTTGCAAAGAGCCTTCACTAGCCATCCCTGCTAATCCATACATTTCTTCTTCAACACCATTCTCAGAACTGTTACGGCAATATTTATGCTCTGCCAGAATTGCTTATCTGTAAGTAGAAAATCGTTATACAAGCAGACAGCACAGCAGCTAGATGAGCTGTGAGCTCCACTTCTTCATGGGCACTCCCAATATTTTGTGTTCAGAGGCTGGCTGCAGGGCATCCCTGGCAGATTTCTGCTCTCACGTGAACATGCTGGTGGCTCTGATGACCAAAGCTGAGAGCTGTGCAGGCAGAGCCCAGCCTGCCCAGGCTTTCTAATTTTACAGCTGCACTACATTACCACTAGTCGAATTCTGCAAGGCACTGAAATTGATCTCGGCAGTAAAACTGCACCCACGGATGCTGCCTGCATGACCCTGTTTAAATTGGAGCACTGCAGAAAAGACAAACTATTGTGATTGCTTTTATTCCAGTCTCTACAACAGATATGTTCCAGCCTGGTGTGTTGATAGGAGGGAGAAGAAGAAGAATCTTTGACTGTCTTAGCCATGTCAGCAGAAGCCTCTGCTGCAGATCCAGCTATATTGGCAAGAGTTCATCTTTGCTGGGATAGTTTGGCTTGCTCATAAAATACAGCTTTGCTTTCTTAAGGAGTGCAAAGAGCGGAAATAGCGATACAGCTACACACCCAAGCACGAACCATTTTGTTCAAATCGGCATACCTATATTACTATACAAGTAAAGTCCTTCTAGGACCAGCACAGCTTACAACTGCCACACATGAGCTCTCAGAAACTTGAGCTACTGCTTTAATATGTGACCAGCTCCAGCTGTCACTCACTCCCAGTTGCAAAGGTGTCGCCCCCTTAGCAATATGAGGAGAAGGAAATGTCACCTGTTCCTTGGTTGCTCCAAATTATGGTCCACAGCATCAGCTGAAGGCCTTAATGTGCAGGATTGTGAATAGGACCAGATGCAGTTGGGTGCACGTTCCCTTCTGCTGACTCTGACAAGGTCATGACTCTGAACAGAGGGACAGAGTGGGCAGCTGGAGGCAATAACATCTTAAACTGCTACAGCAAGGGTTACCATCTGGCAAAGCCCTTTGTAATGAAATGGTATAAACTGAATTGAGAATTATAAATTTTAATAAGGTATCAGCTGCTAAAGCCCCAAGAAATAGGGGGGAATATGTGGGAAATTTCCTTTGTGTGCCAGCATTGCCCAAGATTTCTCTGCCCGAAACCAGGATCGAACCCTGGTGATTTCCCTTGTGACTCACTCTCTAGGAAGAGAGGGGTGATGTTTTTCAAGCTTTCATGTGCTTGCTGGTAAGGATGTCTGCAGACTGGGACCCTTCTGGTGCCCGCGTGTGGGGATAGGGTACAGTACACCCCTGGGACCTGTTCTGGTAGACACCTAAACACACAAAGAACCTCCCTGCTTATCCTGACCCCTCTCTGGCTGGAAGGTGAGAGTGATGGAGCCAGAAGCAGAAGAGGCAAGAGGAAAATGGCTCCTGTTAGCCTTCAAGAAAAGGTAGTCAGTGTCTTCTCCCAAAACACCCTGGATCCTACTCGGTGACCACTTGTGTTATTACTGACATATTGCAAGGAACAGAACCTCCTGCAGCTTCCCAGATGCCACTTCAGACTCCCTCTTGCTTGTTCTCCTGCTGATCCCCTTGAGGCTTGGGAGCTAAGCCCCATTAGTGATTGCACAAGGGTCCCCTGTCAACAGGAGAGACAGAGGGTGCTTCACGCTCCTTCCCTGGCTCCCCTCCATGCTGAGGTTGGCATACTCTCATATCACACAAAACCAGATCTTCTTAGGCTGAGGAAAGCACACAGCCAAAGCTGTTCATGCTCAAGGCACATTTTCCACCCCCTAGTCTTATTACATGGTGAGATGGCAGAGAGAGGCAGATGAAGAAAAAGACACGCTACTGCCACTGCCTTTTCTTTAAAAAGCTGCTGATAGTCCTCAGAAAAGCAGTACCTCTGGTGGAATGAGTCATCCAGCATTTCCTACTCATTTCTTAAATTATCAATGGTGAGAGAGAGATACTCAATCAAAGATGCTGAATTTGTATCTGGAAGTTTCCAAGGACACCTCTTTCTCTCTCTTAACGCTACAGAGAATTTGCTTTAGGAAGGCTTGAATAAACATTTCTCCACCATGGGCTAGAGGCCTAAAAAGTAGGCTTATACTGACCTAATCAGATACCTTTGGGTGCTTGTTTGTGCTTGGACAACACTAACTCAGGACACACACCATAGGAGTACATCTATGGTGCTCCAGCCACTGCCTGGACCTCAGGTCATGGACAAGACCTGAGCCAGACTCAAGTAAAACTCCTGAAATTCGTGTAGCAAAGATGATGGATCCTTGGTGTCAGAAGACCAGCCCTTGGTCTCCAAGCTCTGCCTCTCTCTGCTGCTCCTCCTCACTGGCTGAAGGGAACCCAGTCGAAGTTGGCAGTGCCAGGTCTGCTGTGGCATTTGTCAGGCCGGCGTGCTGCAGCACGCTCCCTTCCCTTGTGGCTCATCCTGCTGCTTTTCTCCCTCCTCTTTTACCACTGTTTTCCTGCTCACTCTTCTCTCTTGCTCCCACTCAGCAAGCTGCTTTTGTTCCAAGGATAGCTTTGCCCTCCAGGTCAGAGCTGCTGCTAGTAACTGCTTTATTTCTTATTAGTGTTTGAGGAGTTCCCTCCCTGCCTCCTAGGTCTGTCTGCAATGGCTGTAATGACATATCTATAAAATATCTGCACCTCCAGCCTAATGACACAAACTAGATTTCAAGGCTATTGAACTAAGAGGGTATCTTAGCAACAAATATTTATTTTAATAACAGTATTCCCAGCCACGTTAAACAAACACCTACTGCAATAGTCAGAATGCCCTAGAGCATTTTATTTTGCACCACAACCCATTTTCCCTTGGCTCATCTACACTTAAAAGAGTTACTAAAGTCAATGCCATTGCCCCAGAGAGGTTGTCTTCAGCATCCTCCCAACTTTTTAGAACAGTATCAGAAAAGAAGCAGGCCACTGACCTCTGGCTAGCCACCCACACAGACCTGCTGCGGGGGCTTTCCCCTCACCACCTCCTAGAAATTTCTGGCGGTTGCTTATGGTGATCTGCTCAGAGGAGTGATGTCGAACTGTTTTCTTGCATTGTCTGTTTACTGCGTATCCCAAGACTGCAACACAGCAGCTACTTCCCCAGCAATGACAGCCAGGCTGATGCCTGCTCGCTTCAGAGTCAATCCTTGACTGACATCCTCTCCCTGAAGCTGTCAAGTGGCATCTCAGCTAACTTCCCTGCTACCTCTCGTTCATGCTGCTCACCCAACTCACCACAAGGTTCACCATCCGTTTCCTCTGGCCCTTATTAGAATTCTGTGAAGGATTTTTCTTTAAAAGAAATTTTCCTCTTGAAAATTAGATATAGTGGAAACATTCACACATCAGGAATAATTGCTAACATAACCACCTAGCTTTGCTGTTTTATTGTCATTGTACATTTTGCAATTACCTTTTTCTCTCCCCTAGTAGCTAAACCGTGAGACTGCCTGTGACATCAAACCATAATTTGTATGGTGACCATTATAAATTTGTGAAAGCAAGTAATAGTTTGTCTCTTGGAATAAAATAACACAGCGTGAAATTATAGTAGCTTATCTTCATATTCCTTGGGCAGCACATTGTTGCTCTCTGATGGGTTGAAAGCTCTTTCTTTTGATAAAGCCTGCTAGTATCTGCCTTTGAACTCTCCTGGTGAGATATTTTAGTGAGAGAAATATCCAGAGACTTTTTTCTCAGCATATCTCTACGCAGGATAAATCCAGCCCTTCTAATCCCCAGCACTCACTGGGGTTCAGCTTTCTTTCAGGAAGAGAATTCTACAGTCATCAGAAATCGCAGCCTCTCCTAGCATGCATTTTCCTGGGGATTTTTGAGCAGTACATTCTCCATCCTTCCCTGTTTTTCCCCATATTGCCTCCTATTAATTTGTGTGTCACCAGTAGTGAATCAAGTGGTGCCTGAGCAGCTCTGCTCTGGGGACTCAGCATGGGCCAGCCCGGGTCAGCAGGCACTTGCCCAGCTCCTGGGCATGGTCCAGCCCAGGCCAGCAGGCACTTGCCTGGCTTGCAGGCAAAGTCGCTGGCTCCTCACTGAATCGCTCTTCTGCCAGGGTGACTTCAGGTGAATTATTTTCTTTCTTCCTCCCATCACCCTCCTCCCCCGGTTACAAATGAGTGTTTGTGTACAGCTCAGGGAGAAACACCTTTCACAGTTTCATAAAAAAAAATGTCAGCCTGCCACTGAGTTAGTCAGGAAGTTCTGATGAGGTTGAAAGCTGTTCAGAAGCTGCCATCGTGCATTATTTAGCGATCCCGTCTGTGTTAAGCGGGTAGATCTGCTATCCTACGAACTGTGCTCATGGGCAGGGGAATTGGTAATGACACCCATCATCCTGAGACAGCCACAAGACTGTAAGAAGTGTTAAGTGAAGAGTTATTGTTTGTACCTGGATAGCTGCACATAACTTAGGTTGAAAGAGGAATATTACTCACCTCTGTCATTCTTGCTTGCTAAGGGTCTAAGTCCAAATCAAACACGTGGTGTGACCTGTGCTCCTCCCCAGCCAAGTGACAGGAGTGTTTTGGGTAGGATGCCGGATACTTTTGGTCTGAAAGCAAACAACTCTTCCTCTGACTCACTCAGCGCAACTTCATTAGTGACAAGGACTGAAAGTGGAATTGACAGCCTCATCATCTGATTTGATTGCTTATTGTGTTAATTTGGTATGGAAGCACTTTGAAGCTATTAATCTATTGATTCATTCTTACTCGAGAACTTAATTTAATTACCGTATTTTTTGCATTTTTTATTAGTTTTGTAAATAAACTAAGTAGCATGCTTGCTTCAGTTTATGTTTACTCTGTTATTCATTTTGATAAATTCAATAAAAAAGGCCACTGGGCTGTTTTACTCCTTTAGACCACACCAAGGGCCACCTGCCTAATACGGCAAAGGCAAGCCTAGCCATGTGGGTCTTCTTCTATACCATCTGTATACAGTATACACAGCTGTACTCCGTGTCCAGCAGCACTACTCTCTCCCCTGTTCACAAAGCACAAATGGCGACCCCAAACACATCACAGTCATTTTTTCTGATTTATGAGACACATTTTTTGCAGTTGCACTAACCAACCTTTGCCAGTGTGCCTCTAAGCCTGAAACAGCCCCCAAATACATGACAGTTTTTCTAGGTGGAGATCTTCTTTCCATTCAGCCAGAGTAACCGCACGTACATACGCACATGCACGTACATCCATATAAACTAGGGCAACCTGAATTCATAAAAGCAGGCAAGCTGTTGGTGTTTTTGTCTGCTTTTAGTGCTGCTGCACAGCTGAAGTGGGAAAAATTGATGCAGGCTAGCCATTTAATGTCCTGCTCTCCAAACACAAAGAAGTTTTCACCATTGCTGAGATGTTAATTTCCAATCTCCTATTCTACAAGAATCTGACACGAGTTGTAAGGCAACACCTCTTGGTATAAATTTGCTTTTTATGAGTCTCAAAAGAGGAGATGCCATGCAAGCTACAGTGTTGAGTGCTACTTCATAAACTGACTTAAGTTTCTTTATTTACAGCTAGAGCAGCAATGCACTTCAAAGCACTGGTCAGATTGTACCTAGGAAATGAAAGATGAAAGATCTCACCTTTAAAAATGTGACCCTTTTGTCCAATGAAAGTATAGCCACCTCTTCTTCCTCCCTCCTATGAAGGCCCACCTTCACCCTCCAGGCTTTGCAGCATTGTCACATTCAGTTTCGCACAGGAGAATGAAACATACTTCTCTCTGGAGACTACCAGTATATTTTGATTATAGACACTGACAGTGGGTGATCAGTTAGGTAAGCAGTTGAGTATATAGCTGGAAATTAGCTGAGAAAACAATGGAGAAAGGTCTCCTCAAGTATTTGTGCCTAAGCAGACAGATGATCCTGCTCAGCCAGGCTTGCATCGCTTTCCTTTGTTTTTCAGTAAACATTTGAATTGCCACTGTTTGTTTGCAGGGGTATTTGGAGAGGGACCATAGCTCCATCAGTGCTTGTACATAGTCAAACACATGCTGCAGGAATTGGTACCAGCTAGGTTTAACCCTCACCGTGCGTGCAAGGGGTGTTTGGGAGAACGTGAGGAAGCACGAGGAGACCAGGGAACAAAGTAGCCAACACTTTTAGCCCAGCCCCACATGACTGATGGCTGGTGACAGTGAAGAAAAGGAGGAATCCTTGAGATGTGGTGAACTCCTTGACCAGAGATGAGGTGTCTGTGGTCTATCCCTGGAGCACAGAATGAGGCATCTGAGCAGCAGCTGGGCAGAAGGGTGCAGCTGAAGACAAACTCCTTATGTGTGCAGCCCGCCTCTAGCTCTGACCTTAAAGATAACTGAAATGGGCTTGCTTGGGTGGAAGAGCGAGAAACAGATAACTAGTACATGGTTCAAAATCTGACTGTTCACTGAATGAAACGGACAGCTACCAGATCTGCTGTCCAAAGGTAAGTGTGGAAAGAGAATTGGGCATCTTGGCAAGATTTCTGCTGGAGCTGAATTCAAACTGCAAACTAATACATCATTCACAAACTCTTCAATCCTTATTACCCTCTTTACTATGTTGAATCAAGGTCCTCTGTCTTTCTGGAGTTCAGTTCGGTTTATCTAAAGAGCAACTCTCCAATTTAGGGGCAGGCAATAAATTAATAAAGATTGGTATAAATCATCACTCGTGATTTGGAATAGCTCTGCAAGCATTTGAGTCTGTAAAGCTAGCTAATGTTTCTAATGTAATGTTCTGCCATGAGATTTAATTTACCTTGCACAAGCCATTTAGTAATCTAAGCACAGATGTAGAACCAACTAACATCTATTAAACCAGTATGTCCAGATCCAATGGGATGGATTTGTCCATCACCAGATACTATACAACAACACTATACAGATGATTT
Organism: Burhinus bistriatus; assembly: GCA_013397275.1. NCBI lineage: Eukaryota > Metazoa > Chordata > Aves > Charadriiformes > Burhinidae > Burhinus > Burhinus bistriatus. The sequence continues at coordinate 9,322 of VYXH01001027.1, read as the reverse complement.
TGTTTAGATAGCCTCAGCTCTAAACTCCATTTAATTACGTTTGCTGTTCTCTTATTGTATTCGTTTTCCATTGAGCCATGTGCATCATGAGCTTTCACATGAGTTTTCTGTTTACAAACAACTAATTTACATTAAGCAGTTTTCTTAGTCATCTGTCTGTTACGTCATTATCTGGACACAGTGCCACACCAAGGACTGGCCCTTTTTCCATGGATTTGGCCTGCTTAGTCATCACTCCGGGAGGTTATGACTGATGTATAAGAAAGGGTACCACTGAGGTCACAAAAATCATGTAGCTAGAATTTCCATATATTCGGTTATTTTAGGTAAATTGTCCATGACATTCCCAACATACCTCCATGCACTGTCCTTCTTGTGCGTTAGAAATGATATTGCACTTCTCGTAAGTTAATAGCAATTAGCAGTATCGTGGTTGGTAGCTACTTTAGGCAGTATTATCTCTTAGGTGAGTTTTTAGTTTTCTTCTCAGCAGTCGTCATGGTGGACTTCAATTACTGTGGTACCTCTCCTGGTGTCATGGTTTCAGCTGCGATAGAGCTGACTTTCTTACTAGCAGCTGGCATAGTGCTATGTTTTGGATTTGAGATGAAAACTGTGTTGGTAAAACACTGATGTTTTTGGTTGTTGCTAAGCAGTCAAGGTCTCTTCTGCTCCTCACATCGCCCCGTCAGCAAGTAGGCTGGGAGTGCACAAACAGCTGGGAGGACACACAGCCAGGACAGCTGACCAAAGGAATATTCCATACCATATGACATCATGCTCAGTATATAAATTTGGGGGAAGAGGAGGGAAGCAGGGGACATTTGAAGTTATGGCATTTTGTCTTCCCAAGTAACTGTTACGCATGATGGAGCCCTGCTTTCCTGGAGGTGGCTGAACACCTGCCTGCCGATGGGAAGCAGTGAATGAATTCCTTGTATTGCTTTGCTTGTGTGCGCAGCTTTTGCTCTACCTATTAAACTGTCTTCATCTCAACCCACGAGTTTTCTCACTTTTACTCTTCTGATTCTCTCCCCCATCCCAACCAGGGGAGTGAGCCAGAGGCTGCGTGGTCCTAGTTGCTGACTGGGGGTTAAACCATGACACCTGGTTACATGGGTATTTGACTATAAAGCTGGTTAAAACTGGCTTGGGCCCAAAGTAACTTGCCGTAAAAATGTTCTTTCCCCAAAAGCAATGGGAAAGCACCCACTGGTTAAAGAGAAGAATGTAAATGGAATTGGCAAAGGCTAAGAGGGAAGGGTATTCAGCCAACACCTGACACCTTCTGTACCTTATCTGTGTTTTCTTCACCATCTTTCCCCAGATAGGAAAAAGTGATCTGCTTCTTGCTGTATCACCTCCATGTTACCCAGGGAGATAAAATTCTTCAATAAAAAAATGAAACGCAAGGCTGTATGCTTTCAGAACTAACCCTCATTATTTAAATTCAAACTCCTCTCATCGTCAGGAAAAATAGCATGCAGTATTTCATCTACAGACTTATTCCCGTGTTTTGAATTAATATTAAACATGAACAACTATATGCCTGGAAGACTGAACATCAGTGTTGCAGAACCAACTCCCAGTTGCATACACCTTCCAGAAGAGAACATCAGCATTTCCCTTCCTTGTTTTACTGTGCCTAACCAGAGGAAATTCCCAAATGCTCAGATAAGCCTCGCACTGTATGGCCCTAAACTTGCCTTGTCATCTACCTTCCAGATTTAATTCCTCTCTGCCCTCCCTCTATGGCACTTTAGAATAAAACAGAGCTAAATAACTTATTTTTAATAAGTGCTGATTACAAAATGCCCTGGTCCCATCCTGCTTAGATTGTGTGAATAGCCTACTGCTAGACTGTTCTGAACTTGACCCTCATTCTGCATCCAAATTCAATGATACAGCCATTCATCAGCTTGATTTTGGCAGTGTTATACATGCCCTCTGAAACATTAATTTTGGCAGGCTCTTAAAGCACGAGTGACTTTCAGCATACAGATCTCACTGACTTGCTGCACGGTCTCCTTCACGATCCTTGATCAGCATGAGCTCAAGACCTCGGCTGACTAGCCTAAAACCAAAAATAGCGCGCTTGACAATGTAAGTCTGAATAACAATTAATATGCAACCACAGTGATAAATATCGGTATGTGCATCAGCTGCTCTGTGGCTGCTTTTCTCAAGCTCTCATCAGCTGAGCTGGCTGGCAGGAAGAAGGTGCCCAAGAGAGACCTGCAGCTGGTCTCTAAGTGAAGCAAATGCTGCTGTAAGTGGACTTGCCCACCAAGAACTGTCTGGAGATGGTAACTACAAAGAACAGGCCCCTGAATCAGTGCCTTTTTGGTTAGAGAAGAAGTAGTAATGACTGCATATTTTTGCAAGCTTTGGAAAATTTTAGAAATTTTCTGGTTTTTGACTGCCTGTGGTTGAATCTGTGGTTAGCCCTGGGTTACCAGCGGGGAAATGGCAGCACAGAACAGGGCAGGGGCTGTCCCTGCCACTCAAATGTAGTACTTGAGGACCAGTTCCCAGGCTTTTTCTAAATCACTGTATCTCATCTCTTTAAGTTTTCAAAGCCTCCAGAGAAAAGTACAAGGTGCCCTGGGATCCTTGTATGCAATGCATGAGTGTCCCTACAGCGGTTCTTTGGAAAAGCAGCAGGAAGTATTAAATTGCTGCAGTGCTTTATATAATCCATCAGCTAAATATCTATAGGCAAAGGCACCTAGCCCACCCATAACTGAGGAAGTGTTGTAAGGGATCTGCTCAAGTCCACTAAGGCATAACTGACACCACTGCACCCCAACCACCCTTCTTCAGAAACCCCTCCAGGAAAAAACCTGGAGGAGCTACCTGGACCCTGGCATCCTCCTCTGCTCCCTCAGGGGAAAACCTCAGAACCAGAAGTGATTCAGCAGAAGATGATGCAGCACAGAATTGATTTGCTTGGCAGCCATCCCACTGCAGGTCCACTAACGCTGTTGTACAACACCTGTCACTGATAATGAGTAAAGCCAAAGCCCTTGCCTTTCATGGAAGGGAGATACTAAACGTGGTGCAGTTTAGCATTGCTTTCTGAAGATAACACCCCAATTTAGCAAGTAGGAGTCAACCTTCATAACAGTAACCCACACCTCCGTTCTTTCAGTTATGCTAACCAGAGTCTTCTCATTTCTCATGGTCTGGGAGCTGGATCCAAGCCTCTCCACAGCAGGTTTTTGTGCCTCTTCAACAAAAGAGGAGACAAACGTTCAGACTACAAGCCTGATTCTTCAGTCGGTTGTGCATATTTCATGCCACTAAGTAACTGTAGTGAAATCTGCGTTGTAAGCCAGTAAAAGCTATTTTGTGATGATGAGGGATCAGGCTCTGTAAAACGTATCCAGAAATTAAACAAGTAAAACAGAGCAAACAGCTCTGGCCTATCAAGGTAATTTATGTCCTCTTAACCAGAAAAAACCAGGCACAAGAGACATCTGGAAGTGAAAATTAACTAAAACCAGACTAATGACATAAACAAGAGAGAAATACAGCATGCAGATCTGTGTAGCTGAGCCTGATGGATACCACAAGCTAGATTGCCGGGGGTGTTATTTTTAAAAGAACACAACAAATCAGGGAGGAAATTTTCCATTTAAAGCCATAACTACTCAATTCAGAGATTTGTGGGGGCATAAAAGACACAAGCACAGAGGAAAAAATTGGCTGCCAACAGCTCTAGATATGTGTTGGGTCCAGAACTAATTGAAAAACAATACCCATTATTTGAGAATCATTTTTATTGCCAAAAGTCATAACTAATATTATTTACAATCTGCTGTATGACCACCTGCAGATCTAACTGGATTAAAAAAAACATATACTCGCATATACACACATAAACAGTCATGAACATCTATTTGAAAAAAATTAGCATAGAATATGCATTTAAAAAATGCCAGTTAAGCAAGCAAATTCTCGCCCTGTTGCAATAACATCTTGCACTGAGGGTATTTGCTCCTGGTAGTAAAGGAATTTCTGTGTTTGGTGCATTTCCTTTAAATGTGTGAGAAAGGCTGCACCTGCTTCTAGCTGAAGAAAATCTGGCCACAGTTTTCACCTCATTGCTGACCTTGAAACCACTTTACTATTCTCTTGCATATCTAGCTATGAAATCTTCATCCAAACTGCAGTGGGCTCTGCCATCTGTTTGATTCCCCTGCAGATCTGGGCAGAGCAGTTTTATGATCTGCCTTCATGTCTATAATAGACAGTATTTTTATAAAGGTGACAAATGCTACTGCTTAAAAAAATGGGGAGATGTTGGTTTATTTTTTATTTTCAAAGTTGGCAAAAATGTCTTTACGGAGCTTTTATTTGCTCATGTTACCCCCAAAACCCACCAAAGCAAATATTTGCTAAAATAATGGTAAGCTAAGCAAAGCAGCAATTATCAGGTTTTGGATTATATACCTTTATATCTTATGCACCAACAGAACTGTTTGCCATATTCAGAGTCCACAACATTTCTAAGCACAAAACTAATTTTCAAATCCCAGGCTACGCTTGCAGTGCTGACAGATTAAAATGCTCTCTTTCTTTACTTAGAAGCTGACCCAATTTGACAGCAGAATCTTCAGGAGAAAGTAAATGTAGAACTCTTGTGTTTTATTTGGTACTACTTTACCAACTACACCAATGCTCTGAATGTCAGTGGTGTTACCCAGGCGTTAAAAAATGAATCCTGCATCAAAACATGTCCCTGAAAGGTGTACCTGGTTCTCTCATTCCTGCATAGAAATAGTGAAGTTCTTTCCCTATGGTACCACCTCCACGGTGCACCCACCGTGCATCTCTTTTGTCCTGCTCCTGCATAGGAATAATATTTGGACAGTAATTCATAAGTATTATACAGACCCTTGCTGTGCTTCTGAAGTTAGCAGAACCTAGTGAAAAACCAGTATATAATTTAGTTTGGCTTCATGTGACTTGTGCAGTCCACGTGGCTCCTTCACTTAGGTACGTTGCGCAACTGCCACGTGACAACCTCCCCAAAGGTGGCCTGTGAGATAAAAGATCCCGCGCACGTCTGCAGGCTGGGCTGGGACCCAGAGAGGACTGTAAAACGCAAGCTGGAAGGAAAACAGGCAAATTGCTTCCCTGAAATGGAAAAAGAGAAGAGACAGCGAGACTTCATTTTCTACAGGCCGTAGGTTCTCAGGCACCAAAGTGATGAATAAGAGACTTGCTGAGTTCTTCCCCATGGGGGACATTCACACGAGTGTCACTGAGATGCCTGCAGTGAATCCCATGGACCGATTGCACGCTTTGCTTCCCTCATCCATGAAGCCAGCATGATGGCAGGAAGACGTGGGATGTTCTGGTACTAATCTGCAACTCGAGCACCAGGTCAGAAGCCCCAGGAGAAGCTGGACAGAGTAGGGAGGTCTTCAGAGAACATTTCCACAGTGTGTTGTAGTGCTGATGTTTATGCAGCCCCTTTTTTATGTTTCCTTTTGCCACGTGAGATTGAGCATCGAATATAAGTGACTTTTACATCATTAAAAATTCTTTCAAATGAGTCAATAGACCCTTTATCTCACTTCCTAATACAGGCATATTTCTGTTGGTTGCCAGTAAAAAAAAAAGGACCATTAACAAATATATACAATTCAGGACAAACATGGAAAAGAACCATATATTTCAAAGGCAATCAACCATTAGAAACATTATCAGCCTCAGCTATACATGTTAAAAAAGGAAAGCCCTAGTTGATTGCTATGTTATGTAAAAATCTTTGTATCTATGGTCTAAGTCTGGTTCCAGCAGACCCAGTGTGAAGGGCCTGTGATACAGGCAACCTTTGTGCCTTGTGCGTCAGTGACAGTGGCACCGGGGCTTGCCTGCCGTGCTCTGTGCTGGGGACGATGGCACACGTACAGGACCTGATCTCTTTGCCCCGATGCTTGTTGCTGATACCGTTACTGGTTTTACCTGCACGGTGGGCTGAGCAGGCAGCTAACACAGCAAGGGCCTAGAAGAGACCGTAAGGCAGAGACAGGTGGGGGTGATGGTGGCCAAAAGCGATAAGAGGGAGGGGAAGATGCCTGTAAGCAGTAGCCACCTCGGGGGCAGGATATCAGAAAGCGAAGTGGAAGAGGCACCTCTTCAGAGCTGCAGGGAGAGGAAGTAGCCATGCGTTATCCATCAGTGCTCCACAAGGAGGAATGGTGGAGCATGAAGCAAGATGTCCTGGTGTCTTTTCTGTGCACCTCCTTGCCCTTCTGCTCTCAACTCCCTTTGCTTTGAGCTCGCCCTTTTGCTCCTGCTGCTTGAGCATATGGTGCTTTGTTTCCACTGCCAGGAGACTTTGGGAACAGGTTGCGTATGCTTCTTGCATTCCTTGACCTGAGCCCATCTACAGTGGGTGGCCAGCTTGGAACACGGGCACGGGCATGGCCGCAACGTAGCTGCAGTGTAGCTCAGGCAGAGAGCAAAGGTAGGGTGCCCAGCTTAAAAGCACCTCCTGAGAGGAGGACGGCCTTTGCCACTGAGGCTTCTCACGGCGTTTTCTCAAACACCTCTTTGATTCAAGACGTGACGCCTGCACCCATTAGATAAGCTGGCCCTGAGCCCAAGCAGTCAAGACCTTAGGAAGGGTAGGAGGGCGTGCTAGGGGCCTGACAGCCCTGACAGCCTGTTATGGCTGGTAAGACTGACACGGATTGAGTCCCCAGCTGTGTGCTGCTCCTCCGTTTAGAGGAACAGCGGTCCTCACACAATGGCTGAGGAAATTGTCGTATGGTTGTGGAGGAAACGAGGCTGCTCGCTGAAGGAACCTGAGAAGGATAAGCAAAGGGTGTCTCCAGGAAACAGTGCTGAGATTGCTCTTCCAGAATGAAGGGATGTGGGCGCAAAGCAAAAAATCCTCCGCAAGGGAAGAAGAGTCACTCTTGTCCACCTCTCTCAGCTCATCCAAGAAACAAGCAGTGTCCGAGCGAGCAGTTCACATCCGCTCCATTCCCCAGCATCACAGGGAAGGAGCCTGCTCCAGAAACAACAGCTGGGCCTCCAAGCTGGAGCTAGATCTTTTGCATGCTCATGTAACAGGTACTTGTATGCAACATGCAACAGGCTGTCCTTAAAAATCAAGACCTCTGCCTAGACTGGCACTGACATGGGCACAAGATATGCTCTAAGTATCAGTCTTGTTTCTTTAGTTGTTTTAAGATTTGTTGTTGTTATACTTTATCTGTAATGAATTGTTTTTTAAAAGTTATTACTTTATACAGCTTAATGCTATTCACCAAAACACACTGACTATTAAATTGTTGTAAATTTTTCCCCTTTTTATCACTAGTATGCTGTTGTAAAATAAATGGCTACTTTAAAAATCAATCTTCTTTTTTCTGAAGGCATGAGGAGGAGTCACTGTTTAGAAGAGAAGGAAACCTAGGCACCACGTCAAGAGAAAACACATTGGTTCAAAATTCATGCAGTGTACCTCAAAATTCCTTTTGCTGTGTGCATGATATCATTTTGCCACCTTGAGCATGGCTATTTATCGAAGAGGTCTTGGGCTGACTGTGACCTCTATGACTCTCTTCACACTGTCCCTTGTCCTCCTCTGTACTGTTTATAGTAGGGATCTCCCAGGGTATCTTCTTTCATCCTCCCACTGGGAATCAGGTCCTGCCATTGGTACCCTGAAGTTAATGATGGAATTAGCAGGTCCCTGACGTGACCCTATGGTGCTTCCACTTACCTTGCGCTGTTGTGTCACACTAACATAATATCACTTTCCATTGCAGTGAAAGTTCCACATCCTGGTCTCCCTCTGCAGCATCCATGTTGTCTATACTCCATCAGCTGTCTCACACCTGAGGCTTCCCAATCCTTCTATCCATAAGCTGAGGACATGCAGGAGTCCCAGAAAATACTCCATAATAAGCAGACAGTTACCCATCAGCCAGGAGTCTGCGTCTGTCCCATAAGCGGATAGCTGCACCTGCATAACAGAAAAGCTGGAATTTGCTTGCTTCCCCCTACTTCTTATGTGAACACCTACAAACCTGCGATGACAAGAGGTGACTTCTGCCAGTGCTGGGGAATAGGCCAGGATCCCAATTCTGCCTGCACTTGCTTCAGGGCAGACTTAGGAGAAATCTAGTGAAAACAAATCATGGCACAGTCAAGAAAGGAAAATGGAAACAGTATTGAATGCTGTGGTGTTCAAATGTTAAGATGCAGCTCCACCACTCTTCTTGACAGAAGCTAAGTAACAGAAAACCATGGACAAGGGGTGGCCTCACAGATGCTTCTTAACCCCTCACATTGATCCTTCCAGAAGAAGAAATGACCTAATTCCTCCCAAGGTAATTGTAAATTGCCTACTGACCTTAAGAAAATGTCCAGGTATTCCAGAGACACCAGGACAGAATTTGGCGCTGGTATTCAGAACTACAAAGAAAGAGAACAATTTTAAAAAGAGAAAGCATAGAGTGTGACAAACCAATCTGAGTGACTTGGCAAATATGCAGGGTTAATTGTCTGAAGGTGAAGTTTATAAAATTGTATGGCTCCATTTTTCTTACTGTGTGTCAAAACTTTTATCATCTGGAGATGTAACAATGCTTCTCCTGAAACAATCTAGATATGCTCTTTGTGTATTTTTCTGCTTTCCGACCTCTTATCTTTTCCAAATTCTCCACCCTGCCTACAAAACAGCTGGAAATTTCCCTTTTAGATCAAGGTATTTGCTGAGAAATCGGAAAAGTTATGAAAAGCGTATTTGTATCAAGATTACTCACAAAAGCCAGATATTACATGCCTGCTCTGAAGGGAAATGGCATAAAGGACATCCCTCCACCTCACACTCCCCCCACACGGTTGGCTTTTGGGACAAAGCTGCACAAGCTTCAGAAGTAAAGCTGCAAAGAATCAACAACTTCCTTGTCCCTGTAGCAAGGAACAGTCCAGGGGCCAAGAAACAGCACAGCACAGCAGAGATCTTTCTTTATCATCTAATAATTATTATAAAACAGCACTAAAACAAACAAGGTAAGTGGTATATCTAGTGGCCATTTGGCTTCTGGGAGGACTGAGTGTAACCTTCACCTCAATTTTGTTAATCTCTGTACCAGTTTTGACCTTGTAACTGGTTAGTTTGTGGTGTTAGAGGTATAAAGTTCACTCCTTTTACCGCTTTTCTCTCCTAAAACTACTTCTTTTGATTCTTATTCCCTTGACATCTCTTTTTGGCCTAACATAAACCAAAAGCCTTAATCTACTGAGCATAATTCATAAAGCATGATGTGCATACATAGAATCACAGAATCAC
>VYXH01001026.1:0-25161 GCA_013397275.1 Burhinus bistriatus | reverse complement strand
TTTTCCTTTTGCCTCCGATGTACTTGAAGAAACCCTTCCTGATGACCTTGACTTCCCTTGCCAGATTTAATTCCAAGGAGGCCTTGGCTTTCCTCGTTTCGTCCCTGCATACTCTGGCAGCATTCTTGTAATCTTCCCAAGTGGTCAGTCCCTTCTTCCACTTACTGTAAACTTCCTTCTTCCACTTGAGCTTTTTCAGAAGCTCCCTGCTCAACCATGCAGTTCTCCAGCTTCCCTTGCCCGAGTTCTTGCTTTTAGGGATGCACCGATCCTGGGCTTGGAGGAACTGATACTTGAATATCAACCAGCTCTCTTGAGCCCCCCTACCCTCTAGAGCCCTAACCCATGGGATTTCTCCAAGCAGTTTCTTGAAGAGATCAAAGTTAGCCCTCCTGAAGTCCAAGGTTGCAAGCCTACTTGCCGTTTTATGCCTACTACACATCATCCTGAACTCGATCTTCTCATGATCATGATCATAATAATGTTTTAAGATTTGAAAATAAACCTGTTTTTATGGTAACACCTATTATAGTTTGTCATTATTTTTCATAAACTTTATGGCTTAAAAAAAAATCGGTTTTAGAATGTTAATTTTTTTAATTTCTTCTCTGAGAGATTACCTTCAATAAAACAATTGCAGACTATGTTTACTCAGCAAAATCTACCTGTATGTAGAACTACTCTGTTCTACTCATCATTAGAGTTGTACAGGAGTACTGTTTTGAGAGCTTTCATTTGACTTGCTTATACAAAAAGATCATGTGAAAATTAACTTCATGGGAAAAACTTCACTGTATCTGTAAATTTATATTTTTTGATTTTAGAACCTTGATACTTTTTTGGACCAAAGTTGTTAGTCAAAGTTATCTTGCTGACAGCTTTTACTATTAGGAAAAACAAGGATCAAGTGTTTCTTTGGTATATTTACCACGAATATTCGCACAATCCTGTTGCTGTTAACACAGGATAAACCAAACTAGATGAGACAATTTATTTTCTCTAGATCTAAGCTTCTCTTTTTGATATGTTTTTACAATACTAGTTTTTCTCACACTTTTCCTTAGAGTCAAGCTAGAAATGCCTTTCTCACTGTGTCTTGGCTTCTTTTCTGTTTTTACTACTCTACTTTGTTTCTTTCGTTTTTTCTATTTTTTTTTTTAATTTTTTATTTATGTTGGCAACAGTACTTGGCTGAAAACCCCAAAAAATCTTCACATCCCAAATAATGCTTAGATTTAAAACTATTACATCTAGCAGACGAAAATTTAATTGTTCCCTCATCACTTTTACAAATGGACAGTGATACACTCAATATAGTCAGGAAAACAGCTCACAAGCAAAAATCAATTTGCTGATTTTTAATGGATAATGTATGAACAGTTTCAAGTATTTGAATTTCTTAACTAACGCTGAGGCTCCTTTGTAATCTCCACTACTTACGTTTTAAGGATTGTGCTGTTGAATCCCAGATTGGTAGGTGAGTTTCTAGTGACACAACTTTCTCTCACCAAGATATCTCTTTCCACATCAGGAAATGACAAATAACACACTTTTTATTGATTGATTTTCTGTTCTATGAACCCTCTTCTCTTGTATAAATGAGATTTAACAAAATATTGTTCTTTTTTTTTTAAAAAAAAAACTTTTTGAACTGCTTTAAGAAGATTTATTATCTAGCCTGGGTGCGTATTTTCAGTTGTGTGTCACTTGAACTGTTAAGAACAGTGCAATGCCAACTAATCTGAGTGAAAGTTTTTCTTGAACCTATTGAAGATAATGGGAGTTTTGTCATTCACTTAGGTGAAGCCAGGTTATCATTGCAGTTGGAAAGTTATTTTCTGTCTCTCTGTGGTAATGTTTCTTTCTGTCATGACAGAGAAGATCTGATAAATAATAGTGGGAAACTCTTCTGCTTAATGAAGAGCTATCACTTTGAAGTAAGGAGTTTTGTACTAAAATGTATTTCTGCAGTTAAGGAATTCTAGTTGCTTTATTTAGAGATTAAATTATTTGAAATATATTAGCAAAATTTTATTTTCTTCAAGAGCTTTAAAGACTAAGGATTAATTCAGGGAAAAAGCTCTACAAAACCAGTTTGCTGACTTCTCACGAGCGCTCTGTAGTTACACGAATGTATATTCAGGATGTATATGATTTCCTTCAGTGGACTGATTACTATGCAACTTGGTAAAAGTTTATGATTATTTCAGGTAGCATTAAAAGATATTCAGATATTCAGAAATCAAACAGTCAGACAATTAAATTATATAATCAGTCCCATATAAGTGATTGCTAAGTTCATCATTGCCATAGGAAAAGTGTGAGAGAGGAAAACATTTTGCCTCTTGACATAGAAAAACTAAAATGTTCATTGAAAGTATAAAGGATAAACACTTTGTAATGCAAAGCAATTGCTATTATTCTCCTATTTAGGACAATAGGAAGAGCTCTGATTTGGTTGCAGACAGAGAAGCCACTTTGAAAACACTGAGGCAACAAATTCAAGAAAGCAAGAAATTAATCACTGATACTATCTGTTTTACTTTTGAGTCAGCCACAGGTTGTTGCATATAATTTTATGCCAACTTTTAACATCAAGCAGAAAGGAAACTTGGGAAAAGGCTGAATGTACCAGGTTGCAGTGTGGATGCCTAAAGTGGCATGTATTCAAATATCCTACGTGTAGTTCTGCATGGTGCTGAACCATTTACGTGTAACCCAAAAAATCCAAATTTTATCTTTACCTTATCCAATGGGCTCATCTGTCCAAGAACAGAGAATTAGTAAACATAGCTGGTAGTTGAAGAATTTTATTTTGTCTAGAATACTAGTGTTAATGGGTTAATTAAAAAAAATAAAGCACAAAGGAGTTAGAATATAACCTTATGTTACGGTTTCAGCAAAACACACTGAAATGGCACTTTTTGCAGAAGTCAAATTTATGCACATCTTCTACTGGCACCAATCCTGTAGTAGAAGCTGGTTTTAACAACTTGGCATCCCCAGGGGAAATGCAGGTATATGAGTCACCTGAACGACACAAAAATAGCAGATGTTCAGTGAATATCTATTCTCCTTATTCTGTTCTATTTTGCTCGTTAATTTAAAATGAATTATTTTAAATCAAAGCAACTGATTTTGCTGGTTTTACATCAGACCATAACATCTGCTCCCTCAGATGCAATGATATAAGAGCAAATTCTGTGCTGATTTCTACATACTAATCTGTTTCTAGGATTTATTAAATATTCCTGCTATGGCATTTTAGTTTCAGGGAACAACAGCATAGAATTTGATTCATATCACTGTAGCAGTACTTTTATGCATTGGTAAATACTTGACCCTTAAAATTCCATGGAAAATTTGAGTGTGTGTTTTCTAAAAAAAAATATCTGTTTAAAACACATTCACTTACACATATGTAGGGAATTTGCATAACGCTTGTCTTTGTTCTGTCCCACTATTGTAGGGCAATCTAGGGCAACCTGGAAGAATCAAAGTCTCTTAGACGTTTTTCCTCATGAATACACCCCATCTACTCTCTCCCTTTCATAGGTGATGCAGTGGCTCCTATTATCTGCATAAAAAATACAAATCTCCAGCCCAGAGGTCTGCATATTCTTAATTTGTTGTGGTTTGTGCTGGGCAGCAGAACCTAGCTGCATATTGTAGCCTTACTGAACACAGAAGATTATTTTTCCATTTCTCTGTATGCAATGTTTGCAAGTCTTGCTCTATCCGTCTCAAACTGTAAAATACACCCTGATTAACCTGCATTATTGGCTTTCAGTTCAGAGGTAAACTATCACGAAAAAACATGCTTGCTGAACGTTTCAAAATATAAATAGAATGCATGAATTAACTTCAGGAGAAGAAGATTAAGACTAGTGGTATATTATCTACCTTTAGCATAGAAGTTTGCATATTATTAGCTGTCCTGGTTTCAGCTCAGTGATAGAGTTAATTTTTTTTCTACTTGTTGCTGTGTTTTCAGATATGCTATGAAAGGAATGTCAGTAATGCATATTGTTTTAGTCGTTGCTAAGTGATGTTTATACTAGTCAAGGACTTTTTTCAGCTTCCCGTAGAAGCTGAGAAGAAGTATAGACAGAACAACTGAATGGTCAATGGAATATTCCGTACCATAGATGTCATGCTTGGTATACAAATGGGGGTTGGCCAGGGGGGTGGGAATCCATGATCACTGCTCAGGACAGGCTGGGCAACCAGTTCACCAGGTGGTGAGAGTGACTTGTGTTGTATTACTTTATCTTGTGTATTCTTGTACCATTATAATTATTACTATTATTTTCCTTTTTCTCTTATTGTTCCATTAAACTGTCTTTATCTCAACCCATGAGGTTTTTTTTCCCTTTTCTTTCCCCTCCTGTTCCCCCTCTTCCATACCCTTCTTGGTGGGGAGAACTGTGCGAGTGGCTGCATGGTCCTAACTGCTGGTTGAGGTTAAACTACAACATTAGCTTATAATTTACGTAGATATCACATATTGTTTAAGTAAAGAAATTAGATTGGAAGAGGAGAGGGTCAGTGCATTGATGTGTTTGGTGCCGAAACCCTATATCCATGGTTCAGGTTTGTACTTCCTAGCAGTATCATCTCGTTCCCTGGACCAAATGTATAGGCTCATTTGTGGTTCAAAGCTGTCCATAAACACCTTTACGGGCCCACTAGGTGTTTGGACATACAGTACACACCTTAGTAAGAGCTTGTACTTTAGTTTACTCTCAAAAAATCTAGTCTGTGGAGATGAAAAGCTTCCAAAAACCAAAGGAAAATTAAGTAAATGGAGATGATGTGGGAATTCAATTAAAAGATCCCACTCTGAAACAAAGTGCTAGTGTAGACACAGCCATTAATAAGTGGTTCACATATACACATATGAATACATCATTTTCATACATACTTACTTACTCCATTATTGCAACTAAATATATAGATGCAGACATAGAGGTGGAGATAGAAATGATAGAAAGATATAGAAAGATAGAGATAGAAAGATAGAGACAGAGAGGACAGAGAGAGAGAGATCAGGGAATTACACTGATGGGATCATTTAAAAGACTGACAAATCAGGCTAGTTTCAAACCTTAAAACCACACTTTGCTACATTCATTATCAAGGTATTTCTTGCAAATTCTCTGTTCATACACAATATTCATCATCATCATGACATACACAAAACCATCAGTCTTTAACACATATTCTACACTATCTGTGAGTATAATATACCATGTAGACAATAACCATAAAATTTGGGGGACTATGGTCCGTGGTCATTCTACATGGCGTCATTCAGGCTTGAGAGCTTTGAGGAAAGAAGCTAGAACCAAAAACGGTCTTGTCTTCTTTCCATGATATTTATGATATTGTCCCTCTCAGAAAAAGGGGTTCTCCCCTGCTCCTGATACTGCTTTTCTTGTTTTGTTTTGTCTTGCCTGCCAAACTTCTTACGTTATAGCTAACAGTAATTAAATCCTGATTAGTGCATTTAGGCATAGGTGTTAAAAATGCCTGCTTTGGTTACATCATGCTACTATACTTTCTTCTGAAGTTAAAACAAGGAGAACTTTCAACATGGCGCTCAAGCGTGCTGATGCCTTTAAAATGAAAGATAATGTGCAAGTTTATTTATTTTATATGATCAGATGAAAAAAATGACACAATGAAATTTCCTTCAAAAAGTTTGGAAACTCTGGAAATATCTAAAGATGAGTATCTGCATTTCAGTACCTTTTCTGCCTAAAAAACCAAAAAAGTGCTATATCTAAAAGATTTGTTTATTACACATCTTCCACTTGAGTACCTGCCTCTATATTGCATATTTTTATATTTGTTTTCTGAATTCTCTTCTTTTATTTGAATCCTAGCACCTATAAAGTTTGTACAAATGTATTTCCTCTAAAAAAAAAATCATGTTTTGAGGAGTTTTAAGATCAGCTGTCTTAAATGTTCATAGAAGTCTGCTTGGAAAATAGTTATAATAAGAAAATATACTCAAAATCAAATGGTTAAGATTAAAGGCAACTGATGATCACAATGAATTTAATTTACCAAAAGAGAAATTTCTTAATAAGGACTTATTGCTTAATTTGGTGCATCTGTTATGTGGAGTCAAGTGGATCTCTATTTTGAATATGTTGCTAATGAAAAAAATAAAAATAAGATTTCAATTAAGGACAGACTCAGATAGCTACATGTTATAATCTACTGATATTAAAACTCATATGAGTTTTCTGGACTGAAGTAGCTTTTTAGAATTTTGACTTAAGATTAATGTAATTTAAATTTGTGTTTCGTAAATTTGAATATACTTCTTTTATTTTCCAAATAGAAAAAAAAAAGGCAAATACTATTTTCTTTCTTTTAAGGAAGGCATCTCTGATCACCTTTGAACTATACTCTAGACTTCTTTAAGACATGTTCTCATACTTTTTTCCCAGTGTAAGTAGTTGGGACTAGTCGCCAGATGATAAGGAGCTCTCAGAGGTTTATGTTTAAATTCCATTTTAGATTTTCTCATCATTTATTTAACAGCAGGAAGACATTATTATTCTGAAAATTTTGTTGCCTGTGGTGGTGCCATGACCCATATTGAGAAGAGGTAGTAGGTTTATAAAAAAATGAAACAAATCTACAAACCCCTTTAATTACAAATTAAATTGATCTGGAATATAAATAAAAGGCAGCAGATGCATTTAGGATTGTCTGTAACTTCACCAATTTTCTCTACTGTGGTATTTTTTAAATTGTTAAAAAGAACTATAGGTATTTTCTATGAAGAATTGGAAACTCCCAGGTGTCCAGGAGAGTATGGAAGAACACAAGAAATCATAGAATCATAGAATCATAGAATAGTTTGGGTTGGAAGGGACCTTTAAAGGTCATCTTGTCCAACTTCCCCTGCAATGAGCAGGGACATCTTCAACTAGATCAGGATTCTCAGAGCCCCATCCAACCTGACCTTGAATGTTTCCAGCAATGGCACACCTACCACCTCTCTGGACAACCTGTTTCAGTGTTCCACAACCCTCATTGTAAAAAGTGTCTTCCTTCTATCTAGTCTGAATCTACCATCTTTTAGTTTAAAGCCATTACCCCTTGTCCTATTGCAACAGGCCCTTCTAAAAAGTTTGTCTCCATCTTTCCTGTAGGCCCCCTTTAAGTACTAGGTCAAACCCATGCTCCCTGTAGTCCAAACTTGAGTCTCTGACAGTGGTAGTAACAATATGCTGTTTAGCTTGACCACTTTCTGCGGTAGATTTTCCTCATGCTCCCAGTGCAACTTCTGTATTAGGACTCTTACTAATCTTTTCATGATCTCTTTACAGACTTGTACATGAATTTGTCTGACCTGTTTTTTGAAATTTCTGATACTGTTTTATTCCATACTGTTCTGTGGCAGCAAGCTACAGAATTTAATTTCCCTCTGTGTCAAGCACTTTGTCATATTTGTTCAAAACAAATTCTTGGCACTTTAACAGAATGCTTCCAATTCTGTTTGTGAACAGCTAATCAAGACTCTTAAGGACTTGGTAAACCTCCATCATAATTCTCTTCAATTTTTTCCTCTCTGAATTGAAAAGTACCAGCCTTTACAGCACTTCCTCACAAGGCAATATCTTCACTTCTTATGTTGCTGTTCTCTGTCTTTCCCTAATTCTCCTATGTCCTTCTTAGAATGTGGAGACCAGAACTACAAAAGATGGTGAAATGATTTTACCTCTATAAAGCTTTGATGTGACCACACCTTGAGTACTACATTGCTTTTATGAGGAAAGCCTAAAAATGAAGAGATTCTTCATGACCCTATGATTTCAGGGCTGTGTGTCTTACTTCTGTGTTCAGCATCATGTAGGCTGAACCTACCTATACATATATTTTTATTTATCCAAATTGAAGTTAATCTTTTAATTCACTCAGTTTTGTGATGTCCTTCTGGAGTTCTTTATCAGCATGCCATTTGTCTATCCAGCAAAGTTTAGTATGATCTGCAGAGTTGGAGATCTGTTTGTTCACTCCCTTTCCCAGATCATTAATGACCATGTTTTAAATGTTTTATCATGTCTAATTACCCTGATTTCAAGACCAGATTAGACAAACCATGGCTGTCATGCCGCCAGGTGGAATTTGAGGTGGCTGCTCTCCAGAAGTCCTCTTCAGACAACTGTTCTCTTGTTTTGTGAATACAGCCAGGCCCAGTGTTGATTTATTGCATGCTAAATAGCACAATACGTTAAATTTTTAGGGGATAGCATTATATTCTAGCAAACAATGTTTTTAATATTACTTCATTTTAACAATATTATCACAAGACAGATATTTCTTCTTAATACTGCAATTTATTTTCTTAAAGGTCAATGTCAAGATTCTCCTTCTTTTTCAAGTTGCCAGCATCCTGTTGCAAGGAAAAAAATATATATATATCAACATATAACACTGATATTAAATAAAGAGTTACTGTGCAAGAATGTGCAATTTGGTATACATCATGTAACAGAAAATAAATTCCTAATAATCCATAGCTCAATACTTAATTATTTTTTTTTTTCAATCATTAAGAAAGGCAGAAAAATCAACCAGGCTTTCATTTTAAAGCTGTAATTCAAATTTTTAAGGCAAGGGTTTGTTGTAGACTTGATTAATGCTGATACAATTCTTTACTTCTCATATATTTATTGCTTTTTCAGAAGACAACTGGAATAATTTTAAGACAAGGATCGGACTCATCTGTTTATGAAATACAAATCATATAGGCAGTCACAAGTTGATGAATAAGATCAAGTGTTCCTCACAACATGTCTTCTTTATTGAGATGAAGAAATATTTTGTCTATAGATATGAGAAAATTGTTCTGAGAGAAGGGCAGAAATAATTTCTGCTGTATGCATAAAAATTGCTCTTCTTTCATCAGAAGATACCTGTGCGCGTGTTAGTTGAAAGCTGATAGAAGTGGCTATTACATTTAGTGAGTCATTAATCTACACGTGTGTCATAATTGACTCCATTATGGTTCACTTTTTTTTTAAAGTATTTTTTGTGTTTACTGCAGAGTATACAAACAGCTTTTAGGGACTAAGTAGTTTGCCAAAGAGTTCATATATAATTTGTTTTTTGAAGATGAACACACATGATGTAATGCTAGTTATTTTTATGTAAAAAATGGAACAGTATTAAAAGAACATTTAGTGAGTCACTTTATTTACTTTAAAATAAAACAAAATACAAAAAAAACAGTTTACCTGTTCTCAGTTATATTTATAATAACGTGATACTCCTCAATTTATTTCTACTATATCTTTGAATACCCTGAGATATTTGTACTTCCTTCAAGTAGCATAATAAAATTGTCCAGTCAATGTGCTTTTAATACCAAATCAGAAAAATAAATATATACAAATTATTTGAATGTTGATCACTAGTCTCATTTTGCTGGATATTTACTATAGCAAGCAAAATTCCAGATTATGCTCTGCACTGCTGACAAAATGATACAGTAATTTTGAAAGTTGCAGCTACCATTGACTTGTCTGTGGATTCTAGAAGACATTTTAAGTATTTTCAGGTAAGAAAGTACAGGATTTTTTCAACAATAAGTGAAATAATTTCATATGAGTGTAAACTGAGAAAGACTAAGTGATTTAGTTTAGTTCAAAGTATAATAACTAAACAACTGATGTATAAGAAGAATGTTTTTTAGAAAAATATACTTTATACATAATATTATCAACAGCAGAGTAGGCAAACTAAACAGTATTC
The DNA here is from genome assembly GCA_013397275.1 of Burhinus bistriatus. Classification (NCBI taxonomy): domain Eukaryota; kingdom Metazoa; phylum Chordata; class Aves; order Charadriiformes; family Burhinidae; genus Burhinus; species Burhinus bistriatus. The sequence goes on along the minus strand of VYXH01001026.1, from coordinate 15,384 downwards.
ATAACACGGATTGAAATTCCAGAATACTTACCTATGTTCTGTAATATTATCTGAAGATGTCTTAAAAAGAAGATTTATTAAAGAAGTAAAGTCTATATTAAGAGAACATTAAAATGATGAAGCATGAGTTATTGTGGACTGATTTTTATTAAGTCTGAAATGCAAGGAAAAAGTCTGATGTGATATACCATAGTACTTATACCATCACTATATAAATGTCTGTGGATAGTTTCAGGAGACATATAGTCAGCTAGTCACTGTCAGGAATTTACAGTGTTTACATTATTATTGAGAGTATAGTCAAGCACTGGAAAAAGATACCCAGGGAAGTTGTCATGGCCCCAAGCCTGTCGGTGTTCAATAAGTGTTTGGACAACACTCTTTGGTATTTGGTATAAATTGTAGGTTGCCCTGTGTGTATTCAGGAGTTGGACTCAATGATCCTCATGGGTCCCTTTCAACTCAGGGTATTTTACGGTTCTATGATTCGTTATTTCCATCCTAGGTACAGTCATCTATTCAAAGGCAGATGTGTATTTGAAGAGCTGAATACAATGTTAAGCATTTAACTTGACTAAAATTATATATATTGTCTGGTTGGACAGACACTTTTTCCCCCAGAAAAAGGACACGATGATCCCCACTGACGGAAACTAATGGTCCCCCAAAGTTAGTTTCTACGAACATGAAAAAAATGGAAGTTGCTGACTAGAACATGAAAAGTTAGACAAGAATACAAAAGCTCAAAAGGATCTTGCAGATCATAAAAGAGATGGCAGCTATGGTCTGAAACCCTGACTTTCAAAACTTCAGTATCAATGACAGCAGTCTTACAGCTGCAGTGTTATTAAAAAAAAATAGGAGGTAATACAACAAGGAGAAGTATCTCATTTGCTCTGGACTTCAAGGCAATGACCTTTTACAGGGAGCTGCACTCACTGTGACAAACTGCAAAGTGGTGATCTCACTGTCTTAAAGACTGGAAAAGGATACACAATGTTCTCTCAAGGAAGCCATTTTTCAAAGTGAGTCTGTATAGGATGACAGAAACCTTAGAGCTTCTTAGGAAAACAGGACAAGAATTCCAGGATGGGATTCATCTCATCTGACTTTCTCCCTGTCTTGGCTTACTGACTTGACATTATTTGAATAATCAGGCTGATACTGGAGGCCTGTGGTATGTTGTGAAGTAGTTCTTAGGGACACAGCTTCTGTGAGGTAAAACAATAAAGAAGGTGTTACGGAAAAAAAAAGAAATGGACCCCCCCGCCCCCCCCAAAAAAAAACAATCAAACCAAAACCACCCACATGTACATGGCAGAAACAGCAGAACTGAATTTATGCAAGAATATTTGCACATTGACTCGCTACACCCATCAATAAGCAACATCTTGAAGCAGTCTACCAATAAATAAAGATCAAGCAGTCTGGAAGATGTTCCCCATCTCGTAAAGTTTATCCATCCTCCACCATCCCAGTGTGGGGTGGCATGATTTTACCTTTGGGGGCACCTGGCCATGGAGGACCTCCAGGGGTGCCTGAGACCAAGCTTATGTAGCCAGAGTCACCATGCTCAGTTCGTTGCTCCTCCCAGACTCTGAAGTCTAAAACACCTATGTGCAAGAAAAGAGGAAGCAGAGATAATCACTTTTCTGTAACTTTGTACTATTATTTTTTGCATTATTAATCACTCTTTCACAGAGACAATACATTTCAGAACTCATTGTCACAGATCCAGTTATTAAGTAATAGTTAATATATTTAGTTCATCCTGACCTAAACCATGATACTCCCCCATAACAGGTATTCAAAAAATGTTATACATATATGTATTCATAACCACACACACGCATACACACACGTGCATACATTTAGATACATGTGAATTCCACAAATTATGATTTTGTCATAAATTACTTTTTAAATAAGTTGTTTTCAGCACTTACTCTGACTCCTGGAAAATAATGATAAAATACTGAAAATTGAGGTTCCCATACCTTCAAACATACATATGTTTATCTTAAAGCAAATGCTCAAGAGCTTTCAAGATTTTGGTTTCAATTACTGATTTACTTGGCTCTCATATTTTTTGCCTTTCTTAATTAAAAAAAGGAAGGTTGATTTGTTGTTGGGGTTTTTTTGTAACAATCTCTTTGCCATCCCCATCTTACAATGCTAGAAAACAACCAGACAATAAAAGTACTGCGCTAGCGCTAACAGCCCAGTTCTGCTCTGATAGTTCAAACTTGTACTGTACATTAGCAATAAACAGAGGCAGATTCCTACAAATAATTCATCCCACTGTTAATTTTAAATTGACCTAGCTGTAAATTAAGTTATACTACTTCTAATAGTTTGACACACTCTTTAACACCCTTACGCTAAGCGCACAGCAGGTTTAACATTTCATTGCTTTTGGAAACCTGTCAAAACAAAGTTTATACTTAGATTTTTTATTAAGGTAATTTAAAAAATAGTAGCAATTCAGGGAAAGCATTTGGAATTGCAATTTAATATTATTAAACTACATGTGTATAAAAGTCTGGCTTAGTTCAAAACCCACATGCGTTACCCTAAAAACAATGACCGTTTTGCTCCAAGAGCACTAACACTTATGAAATCTGATGCTCTATGTCCCTACATCTCTCCTGACTGCAGTAAACTTGTCTTACTGAACATAGATATTATAACGTTTCCCCCCATGGTAATTTAAATTTCCTTAGGTATTTTTCTGACTTCCTTTTCTAGCCCATAAATAACATCTGGGCAAGCAACATTATAGTTCTTCGGCTATTATGAATCAATCACATGCTTTCTGGTCAGCTGAGATGCACAAGGACCAACAGTTCAGTTTGAACTTTGAAATAAATATACATTTAAAAATAACCTCATGGATTGCAGTGAAGTAGAACTTTTATAACTACAAAATACAAGAATTTCTTACATCTCCACAATTCCACACAAGGTACCATACAGTGTTCTTTACAGGATGAATACATACCTCAGTTTTCCTATTATGTCAGCATGGTAGGTCTCATACATTAACTGTTTTTCTGAGCAATGAATTCTTTCATTATTACATGAAATGTGATAAATTCAGACATTTTCTTTAAAAATGCAGTTTCTTTTCCTTAAAATTGCAGTTTATAATGACATTTCTACTGTTTATGGTTTTGGTGTTTGTTTTTTTTTTCTTAATAGTTTCAGAACATTAAAATTGAAGCTAGTATAATCTGATTTTCGTGAAGCTGCTTTAGCTTCCATAGGTCTGTTAAAGTGCTATTGCTGCACAAAGAAATTGTTGGGTAGGTTATTTTATACTAAATACTGGTTCAGGATTTTCTTATGCTGCTTCGTGCTTTCTATAGACTTTCAAGTCTCTAAACAAAAGTAAGAAAAAGTAATGCAAAAGAATTCTTCAGGTATTTAGAAATATCAAACAAGGAAAAATTTGTATATCTCTGGGGAATTAATACAGCTACAAGAAAAAAATTTTCTCTAAGGTGATTGTTTTATTTCTATCTCTGTCATTTATCTATCTACACATGCATATATATGCATATAATATATGTAAAATAATTTGCAAAACCAACCTATTTTTAGCAGGTGACTCATATGACATAGCAGTGCTTTTGATACCTTTGGGCTGTTACTAATACTGTGCAGCCAGACCATCTCTTTTAGCAGCCCTGTTCTGCCTCTTTGAAGTAAACAGAGTTTAAGACAGGGGCTTAATACAGTCTTATGTTGACATCCTGAATTCACTAAAGTCACTGCCAGAATTCACTTTTGAATTCTCATTTTCAGCTCTATCACAGAAAAAGTTGTAACTTCTCCTATGCAGCCCTGGAATGGAGCAATTTAATGCTTCTACTTGCTACTCCTCAGTGCATACTACCCACAGTACAGGAAAACTACAATTGGGGAAAAATATTCTTACAACCTCTACCAGCTTTGTTTCCCTTCCATCACCAGATGAATGTGGTATGGTAATCCCTGGCAGTGTACGATGCTAATGAGAATATATTTTCTGCTAGGTCTTAGTTTTATTTTGTTTTTCTTTTATCACCATTTCCTCTCTGTTTTTCCTGCAAAATAATCTAATAGGATTTTTCTGTAGTCATCTGGTCTCGTAGGTATCCAAAGAAAGCTACTCAGAAATATGATTTACAAATATTGGGTAGTGAAACCAGAACATTAAAGTTAAAGAAACAGAAGATGAACCCCAAAAAAATGATAAAATTTTACTTTTGTGAAAATTCTGACTTTTGTTCTGCTTCCCAGTTTTGAATTCTTTAGTTGATAGTTTTTCAAACTTTTTTCCAGAATTATTATGACTGGAAAAGAAGCTGTTGGACTGTTCTGGGTCTTGCTGGGATGGAGCTAATTTTGCTCATGGCATCCAGTATGGTGCTGTATTTTAGATTTGTGGCTAGACCAGTGTTGATATACCAATGTTTTTGCTGTTGCTGGACAGTGCTTACAGAATGTTGAGGGCTTCTTTGGTTCTAAGTCTGTCCCCAGGTGGGGACAGATGCTGTGAGGGAACACAGGTGGGACAGCTAACCTGAATTGACCATGCCATATTATGTCATGCTTATCAGTAAAACTGTGGGGTAGTCTTTCCTAGATCCTTGGTGACTGACTAGGCATTGGTCTGCTGCTGGAAGATGTCTTTGTATCACTTGGGTTTTTTGGGGTTTTTGGGTGAGGTTTTCTTTCTTCCTTCCTTCCTTCCTTTCTTTCTTCCTTCCTTTCTTTCTTCTTTCTTTCTTTCTTCCTTCCTTCCTTTCTTTGCTTTCTTTCTCTCTTTCTTTCTCTTTCTTGCTTTCTTTCTTCCTTTCTTTCTCTCTCTCTTCCTTTCTTTCTTTTTCTTCCTTCCTTCCTTTCTTTCTTTGTTTCTTTTTCTTTCTTTCTTCCTTTCTTCCTACATGGTTGTACTCTGCTTCTTCCAAGACAAACTTTCAAGTCAAAGATGGCAGGGGGATATATTGCAAGGATATCCAACTTCCCATCAAGAACTTAGGAAATTTACAGACGATTATACCTTTCAGAAAATTAGTCATTATTTTCATACTAATGGTGAGTGTGAAAGGGTTGTGTAAAATATAAAACATTCTGAAACAAGACCTTCTTCTTCTTCTTAATGGCAGAGAAACAGAATAAGCAAATGTCACAAAGAAAACAGAGAACATCATAAATTTTAAATGTCTCTAAGGAACACATATATATAAAACCCAATCATTTAACCTCTCAACAGAGAGAAACAAGCAATTCTAAATAAAGATTTATTTAATCTTGTGGTAGATGTCTAAAATTGATCAGATAAGCATTCCCAAGAAGTACCATTTTTTCTCCATCTATTATAAAGAGAGTCTAATCAATTGGCTTAGGTATTGACATCTATATTATAGATACCTAAAGAGAATTTAAATGAATCTGTCCCCATATGTGGTGGTGACATAGATTTTCAATTTAGAAGGCAAAGTATAATTCTGATTCTGCTTTACTTACACATTGCAGACTGTGTACAATCAATAAGATTATTTCCCATATAAAAGGAAAATTAAAAATAGATTTAGCAGAAGAAAAAATCTAGGTTCTGTTGTTTTGTCCAGTAAAATATTGCACTGGTACAGTGTACAGAAAACACATACTTAGAATGGTTGTTTAAGTGTAAAATAGAATACACTCCAGTAATGATTTGGTCAGCAGAGATACAAGAATAAAAAATAATCCTTGTGTTGACATCTGGAATTTATGCATTCTTCAGAACACATAACTGTTCTACTGGCATCTTATGATCTAAATTACAAAAATTACAAAATATCATATATTTCTGATAAATATATGTTATTATCCATAGCAAACCCTAGACAAATTATTTGACCTCCTAGCCTAAGGCTTTCTCCAATGGTAATTTGGAGACAGATAGACAATAACATTACTTAAATGTGAGATGCATGGAAGATTTGTAGTAATATATAAACTAACAGAAGTCACTCATCTCCCTTTAAAGGAGAAGAGAAAAAAGGGATCTTCATGTGTTCTTTAACATTAACTGTGATAAGGCTGATTTAAAATTTTTGGTCTTCTTACTTTGTTTCAAATACTGGTTGCACAAACAACAGATTTTGTTATTGCTGCAATAATTAAAAGGCACAGTAACTACTTGAGTGTTAGACAACCTTGATTGTAGAGGTACAGATTTAACCTCCTAGCAAAGGTTTGATTAATTAGTTATGGAGATACCTCTCTTTCTCAGTTGACTGTAGAGGAGCCTGGATGACCTTGTAAGTAGATGGAGACTATGAAGTGAGATGAACTCCGCTCTCAGTAGCTTGTACTATAATGATTGTAAAATAAAAGACAAAAAGCCTTGTTTTAGAGGTGAGCAATTTTACCCACTGAAAATCCTACTTTCTGCTGAGTTCTTACCTGGAAAGGCTGAACCTTGTGTATGGGGGAGCAGAAGATTATGCCAGAGACAGTTTTCTCTCCTACTTCTCTACTGCAAACCAGCAACAGCTAAGCAGACAACTTAGAAAAGGTAACTATCCTTCAAAAAGAGGCATCATAAAGTAGTACTTTCAGGATTAGAGCAGAGTCTGACATGAGAAAGATTAAAAAAAAAAAACCACTGAACTTCTAGTACTTGGATAATGTTTACAACTGGTGAACTCTTACGTGATATCGACACCAGTAAATAGAATAACCTAAGGACCACTCTGTGCTCTGAGAGCGAGTGTCACAGCACACCATGCATCCATATGACTAAGGTGTCTTTTCCCGAAGCAGTAGAACTGCCTTGCTCTTGCTGTCTGCTGGAATCACTCACTAGTTCAAGCTCCCTTCCAAGCTAGACTTTTTCATCGTTGAAAAAGTGCTAGTTGATAGGCATCACCACAATGTCAGTACAATCCACAAATTACTTTACTCCCGTGCTAGACATGAGGCAAAAATAATTCTGTCAAGTTGCTCTCTCAAGGACTGTCCTCCTGGTCTGGAGACCTGCCTGTGACTGTGGGAAAGACCACACAGTTAGTGAACTGCTGAAAGGAGGACTCTCGAGGAGAAGAGTACTTTCTCCCCATCTGATGGTATGACACTATCTCAGTAAGGTCAGGAGTGTGTTCTCAAACATGGAAAGGAAAAGTACCAAAGGCTAACTGAAGAAAACACAGTCCTGTGCCAGAGTTTGTGCTCCACAGAGCACAAATATTTTCCGAAACATCTTTTTTCAGCAAACATCCATTTGCACTAGTTACATTCCATATTAATATTTTGAAAACATTTGCTTAAAATTGAAAATATCTGCAAGGTTTTATCCTTGATTTCTCATACTTATGTAGAATACATAAATCCAGAGGGAATTTTATTGTTAGCTACTATTCTAGTTCTTTGATCTGTAATATTTTTTGGTCTGAAATAAATAATCATTATGCTACTCTTCCTTTTCTTCATTCTAAGACATTAACTCACCTTTGTTAATATATGATATGTTATTGACTAGATTTTCTTTGTTCATACTAGAGAGCATTCTTTCATCATACACTTCCATTGGGGTTATTGAAGGTATTATCCTGCAGGATGTATGTGCTTCTTGTGATTTTTAGTGAGTATTGATTTTATTAGATGAAAGCATAACTAGAAATTTACTGTATATAAGTGAACCTATATCCATTGAAGTCACCTGCTTTCCAAGGAACAAATCTTTTCCTCTGATAAGAACATAACAAAAGAAGAGGAGGATACCAGAATCTACAGAACAAGAGGTGATGGCCTCAAGCTATGCCAGGGGAGGTTTAGATTGGATATTAGGAAAAATTTCTTCACCAAAAGGGTTATCAAGCATTGGAACAGGCTGCCCAGGGAAGTGGTGGAATTGCCATCCCTGGAGGTATTTAAAAGATGGGTGGATGTGGTGCTTAGGGACATGGTTTAATGGTGGTTTTGGCAGTGTTAGGCTGATGGTTGGACTCGATCTTAAAGGTCTCTTCCAATCTAGATGATTCTATGATTCTATGATTCTATTCTATGATTTATGACACTTCATCTTACTTGTCATGAGTACTGAAGACTAATAATAAGAATAATAAGACTAAAATAATTTTTTCTTGAAGATTAAAATTACACATAATTTCATCTTCTTTTATTTCTGTATTTTAGAACTGCTTTTACAGCTAATGGGTAGTTTCAGTCTCCAGCATTAACCCCATATTTTATCTCTAAATATAGTCCACTGATCAGTGTGCATATCTGAATTTCTGTGATAAATCTGTGGAGGCTGTGAGTCTATCACAGGTTTAACTCAAGAGGATTCTGTTTTCATCCTGTAATGATACATGTTTCTACCTCCTAAGGTCTGTAGTTCAGTCCAAGCATTTACTAGCATGCCTAAACATCAAAGTTTTGGGATTCAATCCACACACACACACATAAATAGTAAAAGTTAGATTGTGACATTTCAGCTACAAGTCCTTTTTGAAAAAGACTGGGAATACAGGATTGTCCACTATATGTACCGGAAAAATAATAAGTACAAAAAAACAGAGACATGGTTGTAGCAGATGAAGAAGAATATAGGCAAATTGGAATTTCTCAGAACATAGAATATAATTGTTTTACCTTCTTTAAACTCCACATACCCAGAGTTTAAAATCTGACTGAGTGAGCTCGTCTAGAGGCCTGAAGTAAGACCCTCAGCTTCTGAGTTGCTTTATCAGTAAAGCAGGGGTACCTATCCACCAAAGACAGTTCTTGCAAAGATTTACATCTTGGTTAGCACCGGTAGGATATTTGAAATATGAAAGAAAGAAAGTCCTAGAAAAGCACGGGTTTAGGCTATGATTCACCTCATTGTACGTGTGTCTAAGTATTTGTGAGAGGAATCTCACCATTGATGTGTATGTTTCCAAGTTCTACAACATTCAAAGGAATGATTTTTTTTCATCAATATATTTTGTTTGTTTGCTTTTTCCTCAGTGTATTTGCTATTTTGTGTAACTTCTGATTTAAAAAAAAAAAAAATTCTTTAAGATGTTCTGCATGTAGTATAGTCAGGTGAAGATTAGGACGTTTAATGACGGCAAGGCAAGGCAAGGCAAGGCAAGGCAAGGATGTCAGTATCTTAAAAAAAGTTACAAAGATCTGATTTACTTGTTTGTGTGTGGATGCATGGGTACACACACACAGGCATGTGTGTAGGCATATCAGTGCCAGTGTATGAGACAGGAAACTAGTACGTAATCTGAATTACTTAGTAATTCGGTTGCAGCAATGTCAGTTTTAGTTCATTATCCTTCATTGCTGAGTATAGATGATACATCAAGACTTGGGTTTATTACTGTACAAATGTTCTATATTTGAAGAGAACATGGCATTTACATATGAATAATGTAAATATAGGACATGAAAAATATTTTACTAGAAATGATGATTTGGCATCGTGCACCCTCAGCAAGTTTGCATATGATACAAAAGTGGAAGGAGTGGTTGGTACATCAGTTGGGCGTGCTGACATTTAGAGTGACTTCTATAAGCAGGAGATATGGGCAAGGAGGAATTACATGAAGTTCAAGAAAGGGAAAAGCAACGTCCTACATCTCTGGAGGAAAAATCCCATATACCATCACAGCCTGAGGACCAGCCATGTGGAAAGTAGATCTGCAAAGAAGGAGCTGGTGCTCCTGGTTGACAAAACTAAATGAGGCAGCAATATGTCTTTGCAGTAAAGAAGGTTAACAGCATCCTAGGTTGTATTAAGAAGAGCAATGCCAGCAGTTTGAGGGAGGTGAACCTTCCTCTGTACTCAGCCCTGGAGAGGCCACATCTGGAGTGCTGGGTACAGTAGGGTGTTTCCCAGTACGAGAGAGATACGGCACAACCAGAGAGAGTCCAGTGAAGGGCCGCTGAGATGATTAATGACTTGGAGCATCTGTCATAGCACGAGAGGCAGAGAGCTGGAACAGTTCAGCCTGTAGAAGAAAAGGTTCAAGGGGTTCTTATCAATGTGTATGAATACTTGACGGGAAGGAGTAAAGACGACAGCGCCAGACCCTTCTCAGTGGTATCCACTGAAAGTGCAAGAAACAACAGGCACAAAGTGAAATACAAGAAATTCCATCTGAACATAAGGAAAAACTCCTTTATGATGACTGCGGTTGAACATTGAAACAAGTTGCCTCGAGAGGTTATGGAGTCTTCATCCTTGGAGATATCCAAATCCCAGCTGGAGACAGCCCTGAGCAAACTGCTCTAACTGATGCTACTTAAGCAGGGGTTTGAAACAGAGGGTTTCTAGAGATCCCTGCCATCCTCAAGTACTCTATGATTGTGTAAAATAAACAATTCATAATACACATGTATATACCTGTCAAGACTTTTAATAAGAAAGGTAATATAAAATGGAAATAATCCTGAATATACTGTAGATTTTTAATATTAGGAAGATTTCCCACTAGCTCCATGAAATGCTCAGCTCTAAGTATATCATATTATTTTCCTTTATTTCACATTGCATCCAGTTATATCTTGGACTGGATATTATTTAAGGCATAGTGAAAATTACTTTTCTAGTAATTTATCAGGGTAGAAGCTGCTGTGTGCATAATTTTCTTTCCCTTCAGCAGGTAGAAGTGACAATAAGGTTTTATAATTGAAATAACATTGTAAATGTTTTTATATTGTATTTTTTTGTTTTGTTGTTTGTGTTTTTCTTAAGATACATTTTATTTTCTGTAGACATTCATGTTTCTAACCTTAAGATTTTTGGTGTCAATTATTCTAGGCTTCTTGACTTGTGGAAATTAGGAAACCTTCTTTCACTGTATGCAAGAAATTTAGATGTGGGCATGATTTCACATGACAGGTTGAGAGAAGTATAAATTACATATCCTTAATTGTCAGGGCCACCTGTGTTGCTTTGAAATTCAAACATAAAAGAAAACTGATTCTGCTGGAACTCTGTGGGATTCTTTCTACTGGAGGTTATTTGAACAACATTGAACAGGAAAATCTTTGGGAATATATTTATCTCCTTGTTAGTATTTCCTTTGTTCTGATCTGCACTCAGCATCTCTGTTTGCCTGAGGGTTTTGAAAGTCATGTATAATACCATAATATCGTTTTTGTTGTCTTTGCCAAAGTAGAGATGTCTGCATATGTGGTCAGACAAGACCCAACAGCACACTAACATGATACCGACTTCCTCTAGCCCATACTTCTTGGTTTTCAAAGAAAAAAAATTCAGACTCACATACTAATGGAAGCTATTGTGTTTTCCACCTAAGAGTCCCATCAGGACTACTAAAGTTATGGTAAGGCAGTAAGGATGAGGGAAGAGATGTTAGATACACTCACGAATCAGTCTACTGATTAATTTCAGATCTATAACTGAGACACATAATTTGGCATTCAGCAGAGTGAATTGAAAGAGAGAAGCATCCAAAAAATGGAATTCAAGCTTTTGATGGGCTTTATGGCATACCTTACGTTTCTCCCTTGACCTCAAAAGGGCCTAAGGCAAAGAGATTAACTTACATACTTCTAGTAAAGCCTATAATTAGGTGACATGATGTCCTCTGAAGAATGGTCTTTAGCCACCAAATCTGACTTCTTGTGGTAATTGGCTCATATTATTATGTTTTATGAAAAGAATATTTGGGCTTAAAAAGATCAAAACCAGTTTATTTTTGTAACATTTTTAAACACTTTTTGAAATTATAATGTCAGCTGCACAATCCAGAACTGTTCCACTGTGTAGCCCTGTAGCTATTTCAATTCATAACTGCCCTTTAGCCCTGTTAGATCTTGACATTACTCATTATTTTTAAGGCCTCTTTGTTTGTTTAGATTTAAAATTATTCCGTTCAAATTATTTAGGTAGTTTAACATTTCTCTGTATTCCAACTGCATTTTCTTGACTACTGCTAGCAAAAAAAATTTGATTAAGGACATAAGTCCACAAATACTGCAGCTGTAGGTAAACTATTTAAGTCTCTCAAATGACATTTCTCACTGCTAATATGTTAAATATTGGAGGTGAGGTTTATCAGAACAAATCAGTTCTAAACTAGCTCTGAAAGTCCAATTCTAATTCCTTGAGTTGAGGATTAAATTACAACTTTGGGAAAAAAAATGTTAGCTCAGGGCTGAATACTTTGAGAATTCCCATAATCTGCCTAAAATCCATAAATGGTGTTTACATATTGTCTTCGGCTGTGGCTGTATAGGGCTGAAGAGGTTATCGCCTCAGCCTAGCTACTGTACTTCTCTCTCCCAACTACATATGATAACCTCTCTTTGTTGCAGACTTGACAGGCAGGCATGTAACTGACTGAGCCCGACGCAGCCAAAACAAGCCAGGTTGTCCTCAGCGGTTTAAATAACAGAAACTTACCAACTTAATTAATTTAGACTAAGAGAGGCTAGTAAATAATTGCAGGAGCAAAGGAAGAGACAGAGGCGCAGAAATCTCCAGGAGGGCCAAAATAACTGACACCCTGCCCCCTTACACCCTGCCCCTTGACCAACATTGTCACGTAGGTAGAGTACTGCCCACATCATCCTAGGTGACGTGTAGGACACACTACTGCCACGTAAGGTCCGATTCTCTCAAATCGCACTACCATGGGTGGAGTCGAGGGGCAGCACAACTCTTACCCCCACGTAAAAAGTACTTGCGTGATCGGCTTTTACTGTCAGATGGCCTGCATGCTAAGTGTCCCTGATGGTCCACTGGAGCCACAGCATCACTTATGATCCTGTATTTTCTGTTGGTGATCAGGTGAGTCACTGTATGGGAGCATTATTGCTCATCCTTCTTGCTGCCTCAGTAAAGCTTGGTTTATAATGTGTTATCAGACTCCGTTACTGTTTGGACCACGCTAAGAATGACTGAGATGACACACTCCCTCTCTAAGTATGGTTACAAACGCAGAAGGGGATGTGAACACATCACCAGACATACTTCAAACTGCATAGGTCTTCTGCTGTGTTTTGTCTCTAATCTGAGGACTACAATAGCCTAGATGTCCCATGAAAGCAAACAAGACAGGTTATTTTCTACTCATATTCTATGGTACTTGGAAAATACCTATAAACTTCACAGTGGGCTGGATATAGAATCCTAATATACCTTCAGGTACCTTCTCCTACCTAGTGTTGGAGTTGAGCAATACTTACTGGTCATTTTTATAGGCTTTTTGTCACATTTACAATAAATTTTACATTGAAGGTATCCCCAAACACATAATCAAAAAGGCAGTTATGACACAGAACTACTTAGACTTCTAGGCTCCATACTCGTCTTCCTAGCTCAGCTGTCCCATCAAATAGATGATACTCTTTGAATTATATCTGCTGAATATAAAAGATTTTCTTTCCAATCTTTAGCAATTTCCTTATGTTTTCCACTGGGATGAAGTGTTACATATTTCCCTATCTCTACTTTTCTGTTCCCTTGAGAGTTTGTGGAAAGAGAAGGTAGCATCTCTGGGCAGTGGTGAATACTGTGTGACCCATATTGAACTCAGGGAAATGATCAGAGTTCCTCTACAACTGTTTTTGTTGGGTTTTAGTAATGTTTCATCTGTGCTACTGAATTATTAAATTTAGAAAAGACATTAGAGATTTAATAAAGCAGCACCAAACAGGCACATGGATCTTTACCATCAGTATAAAATTCATAGGATACACATAGAGCATTAATGGGTTTATTATTTAATGCTGGGTTTATATTTCTTTTTCATTTTAAGACTCATATGATTTTGTGTATCTTGGCAAGCTAGCTACCATACACTGAGACCTATATTTCTTGAAATAAGACGGTTTCAGCACTTTAGCATTCAGTGGTATGTAGAGGAAAATTATGCTGTCTCTTCAAAAAGCAATTGAAGTCTAGGAGAAAAATGTCAGTGTTGGAAACTCCTGGATAGAAAATAAAATTCTGAACTCCAAGAGTAAGATATTCAAGCTCTTCTGCTTGAAATGTCAGTGCTGGCGGTCCGTATCGAGCGCCAGACTGTTATAAACAGTCAGTGAAATAGAACTTAGATAGGAAGAAAATGACATGTAATACTGAAAAAAATACAATAATGCACTATCTAAAGCCACTATTGTTTTATCAGAAAGAGGATATCACAGAAATGGTGATTCAAGTTTTAATAACATTCTGGATAATTTCTACTTTTACTTATAATGAAATCATGCAATTATGTGCCAAGAAAAAGTAAATCATGTCACAATCTGATACTGATCTAAAAATAAAAAAAGCTGAAAAATGTTCTGGCTTAGTAAACAACCTATTGATTCAAGCTACTATTTCAATAGGACAAGATACCTGGGAAAACACTCTTTGTAACTTAGCTCAAATTCAGTTAACCTTTTTCCTGCCATAAATGTTCTCTTTTCTTCTTTTTTTTTTTTTTCCTTCATATTTTAAGGACTCTGAGTATCAAGAGATAAACCTTAGCTTTTGGATGCAACAGAAAATAAATAACCTGTCTCAGTGAGAAATAGCATTATATATGTCTTATGTGACACAGAAGGAAATGTATCCATCCAATTATGTCCAGTGTTTTTTTTAACATCATGATACATAGATTTTTAAAACAGATGTCCTTCATTTTAGTTCTCAGAAACGTGGTCTCTGAGCCAACACAGACATAAGCTAAATATGAACGAAAGGCATCTGAGAAGCATTATGTTATGATCTATTGCACTGTCGTATATGTAATGAAAATATGCGAAGGCTGGCAAACCTGGTAAGTTTGTTACAGTATCTGAATACAAGATAATGAGAAAATTTATAAAAGCCTATAAGTCAAATATTAGTCTCTGTCAGGTGATCGTTCTGCATATAAAACTTAGCAAAGCTGATATAATAATTTGTAATCTACAAATAATTATTAGGGATAATGAGGGGAAGGGATTTTTTTTTTCCACTTCAGACTCAGAGTTGTTCAGTAATATGAATATCTAAACCTAAACAATTGCATTGGTTTCCTAATTTGTGGAAGTATAAATTAAAAGCTGCTGAGTGTGTGTGTGACATTATTTCTGAATACACAAAAAAACCCCAACCCCAAACCAACAAAACAACCCATGGGAACAGAGAACAGAAAAGTCATCCTGAATGATGCAGTGAGTAATATTCTCCCTCTAGCTAGCAGCTGTTCACTGCTTTTTTACAGGTGAAAAGTAATACCCATATCTGCAAAATGCATTCAGATTAGATATGCTTGTCTTGATGTATTTATATTAGTTCTTCAAAGTTAAATTTTGCATAAAAGAAAATGCATTTATACTGTTGACAAACCTGATTTTGTTATACTTTACCTTATCAAGTAGTCAGTTTGAACTACCTGAATGTGTTACTTCCAA
>VYXH01001025.1:271747-287514 GCA_013397275.1 Burhinus bistriatus | reverse complement strand
ATGCCCTTCTCTAGACCAATCTTTAAGCATGGGATTTTAGAAGGCACTGGGGATTTTCAAAAGCTTTGTTCTGCTCTAGGTTTTACCTTCAATATCGCCACGAGTAAAGTTAGACCACTGCCAAGAGCCGTTGGTAACCTCATCCTAATTTTTTTCCGCTGCTGTGGCTTAATGGGAAGAAGCAGTGGGCATGCCCTGGTGTGGGCAGAATGTTTGTAGTTCTGCCATTTTAGTCATCATGTCCTGTAGACGTGCGCTCAGAAAAGTAAGGTTACACAGTGAGTAAATCTTTGTGGCTGGTCTGCAGCAAAGCTGCATTATTTACAGCATCAAAGGGAAATCCTGTGAAAATGAAAGCGGTAAATGAGTGTAATTTGCAGCTCATGAATAGATTCTTGGCTTCCCCCTAAAGGGATGAAGGTGTTTTACCTCCACCTCTCCGTGGAATCCTTGCTGGACTGTCAGACTCTCCTCCAGCTCTGAACAGCCTGTCCTTGCGTTATTTACTGCCAAGGGCATCCTGACTCAGGATTTTGCAGTTAGCTACTTGAAACCCCTAAGGGGTAGTTCCATCTCCCTTCATCTTGTCTCCCAGTAAAGTTTACGTTGTCTTTTCTTATCTCGTCTTCCACAGAAGGTCAAGTCTCCATAGCAGTCAGCAAAGTGCCTGTTCAGGTGAGACTTATTTTGGATTTTGTCAGCTTGGAAATTGATAGCAATGGAGCTGCCTTGATATGGAGATGGCCATGGGATGAGCCCACTGTCCCTGAGGATTTTGGAGGGTGTTGAGGCCTCCATCACTTTGACAGTGGAGCCAACTACATCAAAGGAGCATCTATATGTCCATGAGACATTAAATACATGCGGTCAGTGTGTTTGTGTAATAGCGTGGCTGGATTTCAGCTTAACACTCAGATTTAAAAATGAAATGGGTACAGTCTCTAGGTGCTAAGCTTTTCTTTAGGAGCAGGCTGAGAAGGCTCTGGAAATGAGGAGATCTCTTGGTGTGTTTGATTGTTGGAGGGGTAAGGAAGGAAAAGGAGCAGGACGGGATGTTGCATCCAGCAGCAAGGGCTGATGAATAGAAGCCCGCAGTAACTGGAGACAACCCCAGGCTGGATTAAAAACTGAAGCTTGATGTGGACTGAAGATGTTTAAGCTGAATTCTTTTGGTGGTATCCCTGAGACTAGGAGCACTGTGCAAGGGCTCCAGGGAGAAGTCCTGGGTCTTTTTCTTCTGAAAAAAGGGAGGCGTTGAAGAGGAGTCCAGATGTGGTGTCCAGGGAGAAGGCTGTGTGGGACAGTACTTGCTGGGACTTTATTTGCCTTTTATGGACTTTTTTGGCTAACAGGGACTGCTGAAGAGGTGGGATTGAATGTCTTCTGCCTATAAGCCTTGCCTGTGGGAAGCAGATGGTCCCTAAGTCCTGCCTGGGACCTGGAAACTGCCCGCAGGCCAGAAGAGAGGGGAGCAGGACCACATCTCCTGTCGTGCCTCCTGCCCCACGCTGTCCTCTTGCTCAGCTCCACAGGCCGGCTCGTGGATGCCATGTCGGTGGATGTGAACATGTATGTAGAGAAGGGGATATACCTTTCATCGAGGAAAAATGCTCTTATGCACAAGGGAGTGTCAAAACTGGTTTGGAGGCACAGATTTTGTTGTTTTGAAACATTCCTTTGGTGAGAGCTGTGAGCTGAGCAGCTGTGCTAAGTGGCTGAGACTCACAGTCTGGTCTGACCTTTCTATACCTCCAGTAGTGTGTGCGGTACTTTGGCTAATAGCCATGTTTGTGTGTCCATAGGCAGTTAGGCCATAGTCCAGGGGGTGAGCGCTTAACTTGCGGTCCATGGAGTAATGCCGTTGACTTCAAGTGGGCTCGTGTACGTGCAAGGTTAATCAGATCCTCCCTCACTCAAGCCGTTCCTCAGTCCATAGCCTTTTTGGAGGAAATGAGGCAAGTAAGCATGTCCTCAAGTAGGGAAACTGGGATATGAGAGGAGTTTGTGGGGCTCTCCTGGCACAGGAATGGCAGAGCCCCAGATGAAGTGCAGATCTGCAGGTGGGTTTATGCATCAGTCCACAGCGTACTGACATGTCCTTATGGATCAACCCTGGAAAGTTTCTTGTGGCACTGTGGTGGCAGAGGGATAAAAAGCGCACAGCCAAGGTGTTCTCTGTAAGTGCAGTAGATGTCATCTGTTGCGGTAGTGGAAGAGGAGAAAGATGTGTTTGGATGGTGCTGGGTATGCTCTTCTAAAGAAAAGTGGGATGCCAGGGCTCATCCTCAGTGTTCCCTCCTGCAGCAGGCATCACCTATCAAATGAGAACTGCAAGCAAATTTTAATAGCTCAATTAGGAAAGAGCCTGCTAAAGTCCAGGAAAAGAATCTTTTTGATATGCAAGCCAAAAACATGCTAACTGAACTACAAACAACTGAAGGGTCTGCTATTAAAATAATTCTCATTCAGAGATAGACTTGGCTGGGTTTTTTTCCCTAAGATGGCCAGAACATCCTGTAACATAAAGCAGGAGGAGAAGCGAGCCTTACATGGACATTCCTTTCTCTTCTGAGATGATCTGCCCTCCAATTCTCAGTGCACCTCCTTGTGATAGTCAATTTGTATTTTGTTGCCAGCTCACAGGGAGAACGGGACAGAAAGAAACTTTTTAAAATGAACATTGCACGCACTGAGACAGTGCAACAGTTCATTTTAGGGGAAACAAGAACATAAGCCATTTCAATTGACGTTACACACAATGATGTGTACTAAAAGGCTCCCAGCATTTGATTTCAGCTGTTAAAAATGAGTAGGTGTGTATGATGTGCAACTCCACAGGGTGGTGGTGAGTAGAAGAGAGTTCTTAATAGCTTTGCTTTCATGCTCAGTAAGTGCCATGCAGTACAGGAGCTGGTGAGGATTCTGCTTGACATACACGTTCTGCTCCCTTCTCTGCAGAAGGGTGTTGCGGTGCTGCTGCAGGGCTCAAGACAGAGGCTGCTGTAGATCCCTGCACACAACAGCCTTGCCAAACTGCACAGCGAGAAGCTATCTCAGTGATGGGGTGGCATGAAGTCCTCCCAAGAATGCAGGCTGCTGGACAGCTGGGTAGACCGGTTGGTCCCTTGGCGTAACCAACATACGGTACTGTGGTTAAGATCTTTTGACTGAGCACAGGTTGCGTCTCACATCTGCGTGAGCAGAGACCATCCTGCCACAATACTGAATGTACTGCTTAATGCTGGCATTCTCACAAGCCCTGCTGTGAAAACTGAGCTAAAAAGACCCTTGTCCCAAAGAGCTTCCAACCCAGGAAACTGACTTGGGTAGCTTGCTGTTGCTTGTTCAACGGGTTACATCTGTCGTGTTCATGGCAAGCTATTGCTTGCTGTGGACTTCTCCTCAGAAAGCAGTATCGTTGGAGGGGAGGAGGAGAAGGAGAAGAGGTGATATTTAAAGAAACTTCTAAGTTAATTTTAACAAACTAAAATAAATTACGGGTTTTGTGTACTTTGGATTTATTCTTCCACTAAATCAGAGGAGGCAACCAGTCAAGCATGTTCAGAAATGGAGGGGTTTTCCAAGAACAAAACAACAGGTCTTTGAACAACCAGGTCTAGTGGGTGGTGTCTTTGCCCATGGCAGGGGGGCTGGAACCAGATGATCTTTAAGGTCCCTTCCAACCTAAACCGTTCTATGATTCTATGATAACTGAGTAATGAAAAAGCTGCTTGAGTCAAAAAGCGATCCAAAGAGAGGTTCCAGGAATGCTGTCTTGGTGTTGCTCACAGCTGTGAGACAGTGTATTTCAGGGGGAAGGTCTATGGACCTGGGAGAGCTCAGGAGCCATTGTCATATGGACTGTAGCTGATGTTGCACCTCCTGCTGGGGTTAGGCCTGCAGAGATGGAGCTGATGCTGTGTCTGGGTGAGGGAGACCTGTAAGAGGACTTACTTGAGAGGTCCTTTGCTAAAGATTCATCCTGG
Source organism: Burhinus bistriatus (assembly GCA_013397275.1). NCBI lineage: Eukaryota > Metazoa > Chordata > Aves > Charadriiformes > Burhinidae > Burhinus > Burhinus bistriatus. The sequence continues at coordinate 283,528 of VYXH01001025.1, read as the reverse complement.
GAATGAGTGGCTGTGTGCCTGAGGAGTGCTGCCTTCCACGGCATCCATGCCACGCGCTGGACCAAACTGTGGGTAGCCTGTGGCTTGGTGGTGTCCCCTGAAGTGACACGACCTCCTGGTTTCCCTTCCTCTCCCAGATTTCCTGGGCATCGGGTCAGCTAAAATCGATTTCTCATGGGTTGCAGTGCCCCAGGCTGGTTGGTGTCAGGTGAGACCAAGGAGGAGCCATGTGTGGCTACATGGCCAGCACGATGGGCCTTGGCAGCCTGTGCCCTGTCCCGCTGTACGAGCAGGAGCCCAGATTGCGGTGGGGAGGACGGCTGGAGGTCGGGCTGGACTTCAGGCACAGATCAGGACCTGGTGTGGCAAGGATGAGCAGGGCCAGGGACAGCCCAGGGGTGGTGAGGCAGGTCTAAAGGTCATGCTGGTACGTGTTACCCATGGAGGAAAATCAATCTTAATGTGGGAAGCTTTGCCCTGGTTCTGCTGTGGAATGAAGTCTCTCTGACAAGGTAGTTTCTTGCTAGGATGGGACTTGGTGAAGGAATTGGTCCTTTTTCGTCTTTATTTAGATCCTGTCTAGAGTTTTCCAGTCTTAGGAGCTTCCTGTGATGAAAAGCACAAGATCTCGTGACTCCTAAGTCCCTCCTGAAATCCAGCCTTCCTTCAAGGGGGGTATCAGGTGTTCGGCTTCTTGGTGTAAGGGAGAAGCACTCCGACATGCCACTGATGATGAAAGCAAGTTGAGAGAGAAATTTGAGAAGATTTTGGAAAGATAATGAAACTTAAAAGGAGAAGAATAAAAAAAAGTATCAGTCACCACCCATTACTGTGTGCTAAGGTTAAAATCTCTAGGGGTTTTGCATCAGCTAATGCATAACAGGCTGTAAAATGAAACGACAGCATTGGTGGCTTTGTTTTTAAAGCCTTGATCATAAGGCTATTTTAAAAAAACAAAATAACAAAGGCTTTTTGTTTCATTTTGGTGAAAAACGTGTGTTTTTCCAAGGGAAGCACGAGTTCTGTTAGTCCCAATACCTGTCACTTACGTGCACGTTTCCAAAGCATCTCACGAGCAGGGCTGCGTGCCGGTTGGCAGTGCTGTTTGGACAGGGATGCTGAGGACCCGAAGACTGTAGGACTGGAGTCTCAAATTGTTTAAATTGACTTTGGTGGCACGGTGCCAGCTGACACCAGCTGAGAATCTGGACAGAACAACTTGTCCAAGGTCACCTCACGGGCTAATAGCAGAGCAGTGAATTAAACCCGGGTCTGCAGAGTCTCACTTCAGGGTAAATAAAGAATGCATACCACTTCTTGGAGAGTCCTGCCGTTCTTAAAGCCTTATAAAGAAAGGACAGCATCAAACACTTGATTCTGGTATGATGTGGAGTACTACTCTTTTGTGCCAGGATCTCTGGTTAAAAATAGAAACTTTTTTTTTTCATATAGTATTGTTTATTTCCTTAAAATACTTTGGAAAGTTCCAGTTTGGGATCTTACTAGAAAGATACCTTTCCTCTGTGTGAGGGATGGAGTTGAGCTGAGCCAGGCTCATTTCTCAGAGGAGAAGGGCTGAGGTGCTGCTGCAGTGCTCATGACTGGTACCTGTTTGGGCTTGTGTTTGCCTTTGTGCCGGTCTTTTTCAGCAGGTAGGGAAACGTTCTCCAGGTGAAAAGACTAAGAGCATAGTGAGCAGTTTGGACAGGGAGTGCATTCGCATCATCTACTTGTAGGGACAGGCTGCCTTCTCAGTGATCTGAAAAGGAGTCTCTACAAACTTCAGTCACGGCTTAGTACAGAAACCCTCCTTCGAAATGTTTCAGAAGGTTCATATGCTAATGTCACCCTGAGAGTATGTTTAAGGGCCAGTCTAAAATCCGTTGAAGCCAATGATAGTTTTCTATATTGATTTCAAGGGTGATAAAGATCCTGTTCTTTGAGTCCTCGCTTGGTTTTGGAATGGGGTCTTCATTAAATTCTTTTCAAGGATGGGCATGACATGTTTTTTCTTCTCTGCTTTCTGTGTTTCTGGATATTGAGATGGCATCATAGACCACTGTCTTCCTTGTACTGTTTTCTCCGTGGGGGGAAGGGAAAGATCAGAAAAGACAGGGTTGTCCTAGCTTTGGCCATCTGGGGTTATTCCTTAAGGTCTGTTTGGTCAGGCTTGCATCAGTGGTTTGCAGCACACCTCTACACTGTCACACCATTTCCCTCTCCCTTCCTTGCTTAGAGGCTCTCTATGTGAAGCAGGTGTTTACAGGTCCATGCTGGACTTGGTACCACTCTCAGATCCCTTACAGCATCTGACTTGTGATGCCTGCTGTGCCCCTGAGGCAGAGCAAAGGGAGCCTGTTCCCAGCTTGGGCACCACACCGCTGGGGAATTAGGAAAGTGCTTTATTGAGTTAATGGTGCCTTGGTTCAAGAGCTGAGCCATGCGCTCAGCATCAGAAAACTTGTGATCGCTGTATTTGACCAGAAGACAAACTCCTCTGAAGTGTGAGATTTTCCAGTGTGGATACTAAACATACAAGTTAGTTCTAGTAAGCCAGTGAAGTTGCATAAAATACGACAGGCTGAGAGAGTTGGGGTTGTTCAGCCTGGAGAAGAGAAGGCTCCGAGGAGACCTTATTGCAGCCTTTCAGTACTTAAAGGGGGCCTATAAGAAAGCTGGAGAGGGACTTTTTACAAGGGCATGTAGTGATAGGACAAGGGGTAATGGCTTCAAACTGAAAGAGGGGAGATTTATTTTAGATCTCAGGAAGAAATTATTCACTATGAGGGTGGAGAGGCACTGGCACAGGTTGCCCAGGGAAGCTGTGGCTGCCCCATCCCTGGAAGTGTTCAAGGCCAGGTTGGATGGGGCTTTGAGCAACCTGGTCTAGTGGAAGGTGTCCCTGCCCATGGCAGGGGGGTTGGAACTGGATAATCTTTAAGGTCCCTTCCAACCCAAAATATTCTATGGGTATTAATGGCGATGATATCTTTTTTTTCCTGTACATCATCAGGGCTCTTCAGAAAAGAGCTGAAACTAGTGTTTCCAAAATTATGGAGTGTGTTTGCTACATGAGCTGAAATGTAGGAATTTACAAGGTGCTTACTTGTCATGTCTAGAGATTCTTTTCCTTTTCTTTTCCCTTCCCTCCTGCCCCCAACCCTTGAAAAGTGGTTGGGTTTTTTTTTGAGTATCTATCAGGTTGGTAACGATGTGGGAGAGAGAATAGGAGGACTGCATTAAAATGCAAGGTCTGCCAGCAGAGATGCAGAAGGCTGAACAGTCTGGTTCTTGCTGGAGGGAGTCCCACAGCTAATTTCCTCGTGTGAGACTGTGTGAAAAATGATGCTAATGGTACAAAGCAGAATCACACAAGCAGGACACTAGCTATGTTCTCCCTGTTACAGTGCACACACCCTCCCCAGGGGCAGCTGGGAGCTGGCACCTAAGTGCTAAGGTGAGCTTGGGCTTTACAGCCAAATTTGTCTGCAGGACTGAAGGACTAGCTCTCAGCTGGAGGAGGAAAAGACAAGGGACAACCTGAGATAGCTCAGTGGTGACACCTGTTGACTGGGAAAATGGCTGTGCCGGTGATCTGAGGTTAGGAGGACTGTGGGAGGCAGGAAAAACCAAGGTATTTTGGTGTGATAAGCCTTGGCTTGTATCATCAGTCTGAAAGAGAATAGAAGAGGCAGTGTCCAGTGGTGCAGTTTTATTAGGAGAACCTGTTGTGGGAGGAAAGCTGCAGCAGGACACGTCTTACTTCTTCCAGACAGAGAAAGCTGGTGATTTTACTGTGGCTGATAAAAATGTGGCTGTCTCCAGTTCTGTGATTCCCATGGCTGGTGGGCTTTGTCCCTCTCTTTTTCTGGTTACTAGATTTATTTCTAGATACGTTTACTTCTAATAAATAGAAGAAAGAGATGTCCTGGGGCTTCTACATATATTTGTCTGTAAGTAAGGTAGGATTAATTGCTTTAAATTGTTTTTAAGGGCCTGTTATGAGATCAGCAGATAGGAGCATGGGATAAAATGCATAATGAATACATTATGTCATAAATAATGGACAGAGCCGGTGCACAGGCATCCCTGAAAGATAATAGCTCTTTCAATATTTAATTAAGTGGGTACTGTAGGGAAAACACTCTATGTCACTAAGGTAATTTTCAACCTGGCTTAGTGACACATAGATCAGTCTGAATGAGGGCAGAAACCTGCATGCAGCTGGGACCCTTGGTAGGCACAGTTCATGGGAATCGTAGGGAAGTGTTTGTTGGCTGGAGAACTGGTGAGAAGGGATAATGTTGGGGGTTGATAGAGAGGAGGTGCTGATGGCACATGGAAGATTTGTTGGAACTAGCGCTTTGCTCGTTTTATTAAGATGGAGTTGCTGATCTAGCAGCATAGGAAGCCTTGTACTTCTGTCCGCTTTGTAGAAAAACCAGGCTTTCCAAGAGGACACTTGATACATGTTCTCTCCTGCTCTTGGAGCCCGGTTACCTGTGGCTGGCTTGTTGTGGCAGCTCCAGACCAGATCCACTTTCTGGCCAGTGGCGGAGAACAGGGTTGAGCAAAGGACTATGAGCACCCTGAAACATCTAAAATGCTGTATGTGGGGCGCAACTCTTCAAAGCCTGTCATGAGCTCCTTGTTGTGGTTCTTTCTGTGGCTCTTGCTATCTGGTGTTAACTTTAGCCTCGTGCACAGGGAACGAAAAGAGGTATGTTACTGCAGGGAATTCAGTTTCGTAGGGCAGAAGGCACAGCATCAGTTACAAGGCCTGTGACTGCCCTTCAGCATGTTCTTATCGGTGATAAAAGTTGAGTCTCATGGGTTTTCTGAACAGATACAAAAAGCCCCATTTTGTTATGTTTTATCTCCCGTTCTTACGCTAGCTGCGTTGCAATTTTACTTGTGCCAGTGTAGTGGGTAGTTAAATGAGACGCGTTAGTGCAAGGCCTGGGAGATTTGTGAGGGCTGCAGAAGTCCAGCCTGCCCTCCTGCGTATCTCACCTGGTCTCTTGGTGGGGTTTCCTGCTTTGTATTTCCTTGCCTGGATATCAGTGAGTTTTCCTGAATTTCACAGCACACAAAGACTGCTTGTAGGGAGCGAATCCAGATTCGGTATCGAACAGTGGAGTTAAATATCAGAGCCGATGTATTCTCTGCGGCTGAGACCTTGTCTCCATGTTGCAAAGTGCCTAGCATGTTTCCAGCACTATGAAAGCAGTAAATAATAACGATTAAACAAATAGCAGTTATGGATTTATGTAGTGTTGTTGCAAGGAAACACAAGGGGAAAAGAGTTGTAAGGCAAAGGGAAGGGAGAAATAGTCTTTTAACTTGAAAAACATGTTTGGATTGAAATTGGACACAAAGCTCCCTTTTTCCCTCTTACTTGTTTATTTTTTGCAAGATCCATTTTTTTTCTTTATCTTTTGTGGAGAAAAGCATGTGAAAAAAAAACCCCTCTTCTGCTCTTTTGTGATGGCTCCCCTATCATCAGATTGTTCTGGTGTTTAGATACCAGACTGGGAGCCAGGGCTTATGACAGTCTTTTTTTTCTTTTTTTTCTTTTTTTTCCACTTTTTTCCCCTTTTCTTTTCTTTTTTTCTTTCTTTCCTGAAAGGGGTGGCTTCTTTTCAGTGCTTGCAACACCCAGCTTGCTGGAGGGACACAGCAGGCCTGTTCCATCTATCATCCATGGGAGAGTCACATTCACCGGGGGAACAGGCTCCACTCCTACTCTTTGTGTGTTTCTCTGATATGTTCCATTTCTGGCTGTTTGCTGCTTCTCGGCACCCAAGGGCCGTGTCCTTCAGCGCAGCCAGCTCCAGCCTTCCAGCTTCTTCAGCCTTGCTGATACGGTGCAGAGGCTAAAGCTGCGACTCTGAGCCTGGCTGGGCACGAGTTTCTTTTCCTGGCGTGTCTTTGTGATATTTTCAGACTGAATTTAATTCTGCAGAATTATATTTAGCTGAAAGTGTAAAAGAGGACAAACCAAACCAAAATAAAATACTTTATTCCGGGTTGACTAAAACATTTTATCTGACCTAAAACTGTCTTTCCTTCTGCCATGTCAGCTCAGAATTAGGAGAGAAATACATAAATGTGGGGGAACAAACAGTGAAGGTTCAGCTCCTAAACGAAAATTCCCAATCAACCCCCAAGCATTTGCCCCTGTTTGGAATGCAACTCATTTTTCACTGCTTTTTAGCAGGTAGATATCTCCTCCACAAAATTATGCTCTTACTGCAGTACATTACCCAAGCCATCCGAGAAACAAGGATCTGTTTGATAACAGTGAGGATCTCAGTTACTGCTTTTTCAGCTGTGTAAGATCTTGATTTCCAGGTTTAAGCAGCCACAGGATCTTGGACCTGTATAAAAAGTAGCACTGTTACTGATGGAAAATCAATTTTAGGTTATTGCTAATTCATTGTTGCTAATTTTTTCCTTGCTGTCTACCATGAAGAAGGAAAATTGTGATGCTTGAGTTTGATACGGTAGCCTGGGATGACCGGGGTGACTTGTGGTGCAACCACCTATAACACTCTTATTACCACGATTCTTGTCCTTTGTTCCTTTGCTTCTGCTCTGAAGTCTGAGGCACCTTTTCTGTTGGTTTCACTGCTCCATCCAAAGCCCATGTTTTGGACGGTGGCCTGGAGAGATTTTGAACAGCACTTTTGGTTTGCCAGGAGCAGGAAGGCTGGCTAAATTGAGTGGAGGAGGCTGATGACACAAGAAGAGAGCTCAGAGAGAGTTTTGGTGAAATGCAGGGAAAGGAGAGGGAAGGGGGTGTGAATGCACTTTGGGATTGCCCAGCATCGCTTCCAGGGAGTGGGGCAAGGAGCATGGCTGAGAGGGGATGCTTGGGAAGGAGCTTGGATCAGAGAGAGGAGCTGCCCTGAGGATGTGTTAGGGAGGCAGGATTTCTTGCCCATCTACCTTTTATGCCTCTGAAAACTTCCTCTCTCTTTGTTATGGAGGGGGAAAAAAAAAAGTCCTGGCATCTACAGCAGGGTAATGCAAAGGACGCTGCTTTATCTACCCCTGAAATTTACCTCTGCAACAGCCACAGAAGCAGTGGGAGGCAAAAGCAGAGTTTACTGGCCAGTGTTAGGAGATTGTCCCAATTTTGGAACATCACAGGGCAGAAGAAACGGGCTCTGTCAGGAAAGATGCATGTTGCCAAGGCGCAGTGGAAATCACGCCTGGCAGTCAGCAGCTGCCAAGCAGCAGAGATAATATCAACAGCATCCAGACCTTCCATTTGTAACAGGTGAAATGTTAATGAAATGAGAGTGCCAGCAGAAGAGTTAAGATACCCCCGAGGAATGAAAGTAGAGAATCAGGCTAAAAATACCGACTGCTTCTGTATAGATCAGTGGGAAACCGTCACCTTGAGTATCCCATGTGGTTTAAGAAGGGGCATAGAGGAAAGTCCAAGGAAAAACTATAAAAAAATATTGGAGGCATGAAAAGATTATCATAAGAAGAAAAACACTGCTTAATTTAGAGAGGAGCTGAATTACAGGAGGTGTGATAGGGAGAATTAAAAAGTGATATTTTTTACCAGGTGCTAAACTGTTCCTTTTGCACTTACATGTAAAGCAAGAAGGGAACGGTCAATTTAATGGTCAAGCTGGTATGAATAATAAAGAAAACATAAATTTCTGAACAATCAAGGAAGCCTGGAATAATCACATATGCAATGACAATTCTTGGCACAAGACAGTGAACAGGAAATTTTGTCTTCATTTAACTAAGCATCAAACCAACACTGTTCAGGATTGTGGAGAAGTGCATGCAGAAATCCATGGGTTCTCATGCAGTCTGTGCACTACATAAAAAATGAGTTCTACCTTATGGTTGGTCTGAGGTAGACGTGTTTTACTGACCTGGACAACTAGTAGACCTAAAAGGAGCTAGCTTTTTAATGGTTAGGTGTTTTTTTTTTAAATATTTATTTGTAAATAAAAACCCATATCAAAATGCCTGTTTTGTAAGAACATAAAATGTCACAGAGCTCACAAATTTAGAGAAAAAAATATTCTTCCATACTTCCTTGTTAATGAAAGAGACCTTTCTAGCTAATTTCTCCTCTGCTGTCCTTGAGGAAAAAATACTATTGCTTTTGGCTTAATCTATAACTTCTGGGGAAGTGAAAAGGCAGGTAAAATGGGAACACATGCAGTCTGTATAAATAGTTACTTAAAATCAGCTTTGGGGAGACTTCTCAATTTTTGAAGCAAGCGAAAAAGGGCAAGTGTGCTCATAGTTAAAGCCATCCCTCCCGGTGGCTAGCCGAGCTGCTGATGCCCCGGCACCTTTGGGAATTGGGGCATGTGATTACTGTGGTGGGGGCTCCGGGGCTGACACAGGAACTAATGCACTGCCGGCATATTGCTCCATCACCTCTGACAGTCCTTCTTGTGCAGTGAGCCCCGGTCCTCGACACTTGTGCAGCGGTGATGAGGGGTGCTGCGGCTTAGGGGGAAGAAAAAGGAAACTGCTTTATTGCCGTGTAACTGGTGAGTGTGACAGAAGGCCCGAGTGCCTAACAGTAAGACTCTTAGTTTGTGTCACGCCGCATCTGGATTTCAGCCTGTCCTCCCGATTATGGCGGTGCTTTCCTAAGCCGTACTGCCTATGTGTTTAGGTGTTGCATCTCCCTCCTGCTAAGAATCATACAAAAGTATAGGGAGAAACAGTCCTTGTGCAGAGCTGAAGCAGGTGGAGGATGAAATTGGTGACAGAGATGATGAGCATTTGCTTAAGGTGACATCAAGTTTGTGGCAGAGTGAGAATTAAACTTCAGTCTCTTAAATCATTGCCTCGTGCTCTGGCTACAGGCTCCAGTCTGTGTGCGGTTCACCTTTGCTTTGCCTAGCCCAGGAGGGGGGTTTCGGTGGTATTTCTCTTTAAATGCTGCAGTGAGCAGTAGAAGATTTCATCTCCTGCAAAGATGCTTTTCTGTCCCTTGAGCTTTGCTGCGTAAAGTACTGCAGGTAACATCAGACCTGCAGGTGCTGCCCAGCACCCCCACCTACCAGCAGAGATGATGGAGTGCCAGAAGCACCCAAAGGTGCCAGCAACAAGCACTGGGTGCTCTGGGTGAAGGGTGTTTTGCATGTTGCTCCTCATTCCCAGATGCCTGTGCAGAGGTCGGTGGGGTGACCCCAGCCTCTGGTTGGGCAGGACTACCACCTGAAGTGACTGAAAGCTTGATGAGCAATCACTGCTGTGAGTAGGTTTCTACAAAGCACTGCCTGATGTTCAGGTTTTCTTTGTCTTCAGGGTGGGAGCAGAGGAAGACTCGAGCAGAATGCATGTGGAAATTTCACTTTCAGATGGTAGGTAGCTTTTCAGAGTTAAAATAAGCCCAAAGTCACAATTTTTTACTGTTCTTTATGATGTGCTGTAGAGCTGCCTGACCTTCAGAGTGTGCCTGCTTTCCCAACCAGCAGCTGGGCTGCCTTCGAAGCATTGCTCCCAGCTGTTACTTGTGAGTCCCCGTGTGGTGGCTGGGAGGGCAGGAGCTTCTTGGGGCCCTTGGTGGGCTTGTGTGCTCTTTGATGGGAGGGGGCTGGTGAGCCTCTGCCTGGAGGTGCGTGGGAGTCTGGCTTGGCAGGGAGGACCAGGAGCCAAGATGGTAGACACACAGGAGTGTGGAGGCTGTGTTATTCTTAGGTGGGTACCTGGTCTTCTGCCTTGTTCCTCTGAGGGCACGCATGAGGGAAGAGGGGTACAGAGGCAGTATTTTGTGATACTGTGTGGTGTGTTTGAGGTTGGAACAGGTTGCTGGGCTCAGAGAGTCAGCCTCTCTGATATCTCTGAAGGGGTCTTCAAACTGGCAGAGAGGTGGGTCAGTTTGGACCTGTGTGGTCCCAGAGGTAGTGCTGGTGGGAGAATAGGAGACCTTGTAATTCATCCCTTCAGGCCTGTGATCCTCCTCTAAGACCAGGCTGGATCTTTAATCAAGGTTGCATTTACTTCTGTAGCAGAGAGCGAGAGACATTTGGGATATAATTGTGTCTGGGGGTTTTGTGGGGGCTGCTTTTTTTTTTTTTTCCCTGCTGGCGGTCACATAGAAAAACTGTAATAAATGGGGGTGAAAGATACTGGGGAGGGGGCGTGGTGAGAATTTAGACTTTGTTTCTGCCCCTTTTTGGCTGTGCAGGAGCTTAGATTCAGGCATTGCTGCCTCACCTGTTAGCAGAAAGGTGAAGTCATGTGGAGAGGTGGGATCTCCCCTGGAGCTCCTCAGCCCTGCCTCAACAAATAATGAGGGCAGAGAAAGCTGGGGAACGACTTCACAGGGGAGTGACAGATGCTTTGCCTGGGTGGAGGATGTCTGGGCATCGGTCTCTGCTCCAGCTAAAACTTAATAACCTCTCCCAGAGGAGCAGCTTCCATGGGAAAATCTTCCTTGACAGGTGGAGCCGCAGTGACATTCCTGCCCCAGTTACTTGGGGAAGCATTGAACCTTCCTCTCCTCTGCCTCTGCTGCATCTTCTGGTTGTGGGGCCATGTGGCATCAGTGCTACTCTGTTCTCCTTGTCGTGAGGTTTTGTGGTTTGGTTTTTTTGTGACTGGCACTTGAGCTGCTGTGTAGTGATAAACTGAAAAATTTGAAGTGCTTCATTGGACCAAAATTGTTTTTTCTGCCTTCCTTTTAGAGAATTTCCATGGAAGTGGGAAAAGGCTCAGGGATTGGGGGTACAAGACTGCAGAGGGCCGTTGCTGGTGGATGGGAGTTTGTACAGAGGAGCTGGTAGGAAAGCAGGCTGTGGGAGGGGTATGAAGGGGAGGAGGAGGCAGCAGCTCAGCTGGGAAGGTCTGGGAGCTGTGCTGTGCACCAGTACCAGCTATGCAGCAAGGTCAGAAGTGCTGGTAGGCTGCAGAGTCGGTCCCCTGGAGAAGGTATGAGGCATCTAGGGTGAATATAGTCACAAGGGTCGGCTGAACTTAATGGCTGTTGGCTGGGGACCGAGTCTTGAGAAATGAGTTACAAGAGCTGGGGTAGAGAGAAATCCCGCAACTCCTCATCGGCCAAGGCCACCAAACTTTTTTCCATGGGATTTGCAAAACTGGTGAGGAGGGGAGGTCTGTGGGCATGGGGCCAGGTGCTGTTCAGCAGCAGGGAATCCATCTGGGCGTTCTGTCCAGCTGTGTCTCCTGTTGTGTGTTCTGCCTCACCTAGCAAGGTGTCCTGGTGCTCTGACAAGTCATGCTCACCATTAAAATACTTTGTAGTGCCTGATTGCTCCAGGACCTTCATGTCACCTCTCTTACTACTGTTTGCAGGGCTGTGAGGTCTCTTCCTTAGCTGCTGCCCTTGTCTTGATGGTTGATCTCGGGGCTGGGCAGTGTATGGAGGCAGAGGCTGAGCATTGTGGGAGTTGAGAGCTGCCGTTACCTGGTTCTGCTGTTTCTCCTGCAGTCATCCTTGAGCAAGCTGCTACTCCACACCCTGCACCTGTGTCTTCTCCTGCTCTGCCATCTAATTAGGTTTGGAGGCCTTTGGTGCAGGGATCCTCTCCTGTTTATTAAGTGCCTGTAACTTGGCTTTGGTCTCTGTCCCCTACTCATGTTATACAAGAATTAACAATGGTGGTGGATCGCCAGTGCGCTTCCCCAGCCCTTCTGTACCTTTCTGTGTAAGTTGGTTTGTGTGGAAATACAGTTTTGAAATCGAATGTAAGGAACAGGCTGCTCTTCCAAGGCAGGTGTAGGGTTTCTGGTTTTTTGGTTTGGTCGTGTTGTTCCACACAC
>VYXH01001025.1:210306-270416 GCA_013397275.1 Burhinus bistriatus | reverse complement strand
CCCCCCCCCCCGTTAATTAAAGAGTTGTCTTGTCCACTTGGATGAGTTACCGCCGTACATCAGCCTGATCCACAACCTTTCCTTAGCAAATGTCAATACCCTGATTTAGCCACTCATCTTCCTCTAAACTTTTTTTGTTGTTTTTCACTAATTACGGGGTAACGGGTGTTTTTGGAGGCTTGGATGAAATGACCTGGTCACTTCATGGCCAGGTTGATGAAATAACCTTCTGGTCTCAATGATGGGGATGCGGGGGGGTGTTTTTTTAATCAGCAGCCTGAAGAGAAAGATGCTAAAAAGTGTCTCTCACTCATGTGGTGGCACACACTTAGAGGAGAGGCTGTATGTATGCATTAAATACTTGGCCTCATGGTTAATGTGAGCTTGCTGTATTTGCTAGTCATGCACTTGGACAGTGCAGCATATTGGGCAGGGGCTGCCTGCGTATGGTGCTATGCAGAGTGGTGTCCCCTCCTGTCTAGAGCCACTCTGTGCTACTGGACCAGAAATAATGAACAATCCTAATGAAGGGGACAGTTGCGCTCATTTTTATCACAATAAAAAGATTTAAAAGGGTTTTCTTCATGTGTGTAAATATGTTAAGTAAACCTGTGTGGAAATAGTCTTTACTGGGGAGCCACGTGGCTGAGTGCAAGACACGTAACTTCACGTCAGCATAAAATTGTTGTCTCCCCTAACCTGTATCCTGCCTTCCAGAGGTGAGTTTGGGTGTTCTTGTCTCAGTTGTGTAAGATGTGTTGGCTAGCTATGCGAAGGCCCCCCTGCACTGTCCGTCCTGCAGGAAGGCAGGTGGACCCAGAGCTCCATGCCAGGTTGCTTTGTCCCCACTAGAAACTGAACGTCTACTCCGAGGTCCTGTCGTGTTTCTGGCTCATTTGGGTTCCTGTGCCTTAATGCTGAAAATAAGTACACTTTTCTGAGATTAGTGTGCAATTGGGAAACATCGGTATGTTGTGTAGTGTTATAAAGTAGTATTCTTCATGCTGAAAAGTGCAGGATCAGGATGAGTTTAGCTGTGTTTCTGTGGTGCTGTAAGTTGTAAACTCCGGTCAGAGCCATCTGGAATAGCGTAAGGAGCTCTTGAGTTCCCACGTGGAGATCTGGGTCACACACAGAGCGTTTTCAGAAGTTCTGAGCAATTTGATCAGTTCTTCTTTCCACTCTATTTCATTTTCCCCGATCATAAGTAGAACAGATCAGCAATCTTGCTAGAGAGCCTGTTCTCACCAGACTGCCGCCCCAACTTGGCAGGAACAGGAGCTCCCAGCAAACACACGCTAACGTGCTCCCTGTCTTATTTAAAGAGACACAGCCAGTGGAAATGCACCATCTGCCTTGTCTTATTTGTATTATGAAATGCAGTAGAGGCACAAAGACAGGGAAAAATGACTCGTATACTTTTTGTCCATGGGAATATCTCTGGGAGGAAGCTCTCCAGAACCTGGATTCTGAGTCTTTAATGTAAAACTGGTGGTGCTGGTTCATTTGAGTTGTGGAAAATACCTTGTGGTTATGTTCAGTGCTTAAAAAAATAATTCACCCACTTTGAAGTATGTTATGGTACACAACTTTGGAAAAACTTTTTATTGTAGCAAAGTTTTTAAAAATGTCACAGTATTATTTTATTATGAAGCCAGCAACTAGAACATTAATAAGAAAAATGGCTAATCTATATACTGGCCTGAAAAAAAAATGACAGTGTAGCTAATGCAAGTCTTTACCTCTGCTGAGGAATTGAAAAAAATGGCTCTGACATGTTTCCTGTTAAAAATCATCCAATTCTGAATGACTGCGTTTTCAGAAAGAAAACTGTTAGCTTTCTTTTTATAAACTTTCCTACTTTTCCTTGGAAAGAAGAGTTTTGCTTTTTCCTTGCTGTTTTGTATCCCCTGTGTGGGATATCAGATTTTTCTTCTACATTTTGCTGCGTGTGATGTAGTGTATATTGAAATTGAAGGATGGGGCCCTTGTCTAGTGACGTAAGGGCTCCAGCCCCACAGCCGTTGGCAGATGATGTGAAGCTTCAAGTCAGCATAAGTTTTGCCTTAAAACAGGGGAATAAATAATTGCACAAATACAATCAGAAATGAGAAGCCAAAAGCACATGTTGCAAAAGATTTGTTCTCAAAGAGAATTTCTGATTGTTGCATCTGCCTTTTTGAAACTGCCCTGGGGATGTGATTGTCTAATATTTATAGATCAGAATACTCTTGTGCATTTCCCACAAGTGAGCCTGAGGTGCTGGTGCTCCTGCTGCAGGTGTTTTGGCAACCCAAGGTGGGACCTTGCCAGTGCAGACAGGAAGGGGCTGTGGAAGCCAGAGTGGGTCTGTCCACCTGGCCGTGGTGGTGGCATGCGGTTCATGCAGCCCTGTCATGGTGGGATGCTACAGCCAAGGTGATGTCCCTGGTGGTGGGTGCTGCAGCTTTTCTTGGTGGTGGTTCTGCCTCGTGCCAGCACCTGAAGCAGGGAGAGGTCCTGCCGGGCCAAAATGGTGGTGCCCCCGGCATCCAAGGGGACAGGTGGAGTCCCTGTTATATAGGCAGCCATGTGTGAAGGGTTAAACCGCAGCTGACAGTTGGTTCCTCTTTCACTGCCAAAACATGAATCCAAGTTTCTGGGTTGTTTTCTGCAAGGGCTGATAGGAGTGCAACCTGTGCCTGTAGGGTAGGCATCAAGCTGCCTCCAGCCATGCCACAGGGAGGCCGGTGCCAGCAAGCGGGGAAATGTGGACCCCGTTTAATTGTCATAAAATATCCTTGTTAGCAAGGTTAAAATCTTGATGTGTCCCTGTTTTCACAGTGAAATCCTTGGAAGGCCAAAACTTGGAAGAAAGCATCTCTTTGAAGCTGTAACTTCTATTTTCTCTTGCTCTGTTGAGCCAAATGTGTTTTAAAGTGGAGATACCCAAGGCGGGATTTTGGGGTCAGCGGGTTGCAAGTCCTGCCATGGGGACAGCTGACCCCGCTTAAACCTGGAGGTACTGGAGGAGAGCTTTTACTGGTGTAAGTCACAGCCATCCCATCAAGTTTAGCTATGGACCAGTTCTGCTGCTATTTACGCTGATTTGTGTGAATGCTGAATGTAGCCTTTATAAACACTTTTATTGCCAAATTAAGCTTTTCCCCTTCCAAAGTCACCTTAAATGACTTTCTTCTTCTCTGCCCCTTGCTTGGAAAAGTTTGCAATCGGAGAGAGAAAGGCATTGTGGGTGGGGAGGCAGCAGGAGAGGTTTCTGCAGGAACTTCTGGGCCATTGCAGTCCTTGCAGGTTCTTCCTCGTGCCTTTCCTCCATGCAGCAGTGCACAATGAAACATCGACTGCTTGGAGAAGAGCCTCTCTGCTTTGAAAACAAGCTGGTTGTGGAACTGAAACTGCTTAGCTCAGGTTGCCAGAGTATGTGTAGTATTATGGGAGATGCCTCATGTTGCATTATTGCATGTGCTCCTTCTGAGAAACGCAGTCCACTTCTATCAGTGATGTTTGTATATGTTTAACTCGCAGCTTAAGCTCTTACCTGTGTTCACAGACTAAACAAACAGCAAACAGCATCATCTAAAGTTTGTAAAGCACAGCAAGTACAAAGTGCTTGAAGCTTCAAATGGTGATACTTAGTTTACCAAGTTAAACACTTTTTGCTTAGAAAACGGGGGTGCTTAAGGCTGCCCATGCAGCCGTGGCTCTTCCCCCAAACATGCAGACAGGCTGACTCCTGCGTGTCTTGGGAGCGTTGGTCCCAGTCACTGCCTTTGGCCTGGGATGCAAATTTCCAGGCAGCCCCTTCCCAGGCATTGCCTCTCTGCTGGTAGCATGACATGGGAGCTGCCCTGAGCAGACTATGATGAGAGAGGTTGACCACCTCTCTCAATTGGATGAGTCAGAAAACCTAACGAAAGGGTTGGGACCTGCAGAGAACCTTGTACTTTATCCTTAAGTGCTCTCTGAGACGTTGCCTCAAGATTTGAATCTCTGTTCCACTGCTCTTTGCTTATGATCTGTCGCCAAAGTGCTGGACAAACTGGGAATAGTTCAGTTTTGAAGGTGGATTTGGAGCATCAAGCGTTGGGTGCAGACTCTAGCCTCTGCATGGGCCCCCAGCGCTGTGAATTCCCTGCATGGCGTAAAGCCTGTTGTTTCCTAGTGGTCTCAAAATGCCCTAGATGTTTGACAGTCAAGTGCATGGTCTTCCCAGTGGGCAGGACAGCCAGCCCCTGCCACAACCTGAGCGCATACAGAAGAAGGGCCATGGACAGTACCAGTGATACGCACTTGAGGAACAAAGTCCTTGTGAGAGAATCTGTATTCTGCTTGGTGGAAAGAAGATAAATGGGTGAGTGGAAATCTCTCTCAAATGCTGTTTGTTATTAGACGGGCTCAAGGTCTTTGTTGCAAGATAGCTGATTTGGGGTGTGTGCCTTCTTGAAGTGGATGCCTTGGCGGCTTAAAAAAAAATAACAAGGTTGTTTCTTCCTCCCTTGAATCTAAAACTACATAGGATGCGTGGAACTGACACATGAGCACGTGCTTTCAGCTAGTTAGGCAGATGTGACATGTCCAAGGCTGACCAGCATTGTGCCAAGAACATTGTGGAAATCAGCCAGCTGTTTTTGTTGACACTGCTAAAATAGAGTTTAACTTACCAGCACCAAGGCAAAGCCGAAGCGGGGAGGAGAGCAAGGAGAGAGTCAGAAGTAATGAGACAAAGTAACGTGTTACCTTTTGTTAGGGTTACTTGGGGCATACTCATACCTGAAACCACTCTGTGCCTTGCAAGTGTGCAGCTGGAACCAGCCTGTGAGCCTGGGTGACGAAGCAGCTATAGAATGATTGCTGTTTGATGTGCTGTGCTGCTGATGGGAGCCGGCGGGATGGGGGTGGTATAATGTTTCTTCACGTTCGTTACACACAAAGTGGTTTTGGTACCTGGTGAGTCGACTTTTCGATGTGTTTCTTGCCCAGCTATCGCTGCCTGCACTCGCGTCTCAATATTCACTTTTCAGTTCCTTGTGGCCTCACAGTGGCAAAGTCGTGGTGCTGACTGCTTTCATTCTTTGTTAGAGTCGAAGATGTGCCACTCCAGTCTCCTTATTTGATTACTCTTTGCTACTTCCTTGCCTTCCAGATGGTGATTCTTGTTTTGCTAGGTTGATGGCCTAGGAATATAGTATTGGGGATTTTCGTGGTATTCTCAACAGCAATCGTGTAGCACTGAAAGTTTGATAGTGTGCAACTGTTTTGCAATCAGATATGGGTCTTGCTGGCAAAGAAACTGGTGAGCGATAGCAATATGACTGGTGTTGGAAAAATGAGAAGTCAGTAAATACGCATACGCTTCCTGTTAGGAGGGCAGGGCATGGCAAAGAGTACACTCAGACCCAGGGGTCTGAAGTGGTTAACTCCTACTGGACTGGGGTTTATCCCCTTTTTTTCAGTTTTATATGAAGTACATGCCCCTGATGTTTGTAGACTGGAAGTATGGAGGGCTACTGAAGTGACTCTTGAGGCATACTCTGGCTTCAGTGAGATTGTGTTGGGTGGGAATAACAGTGCAGTTGGGCTTAATAAGAACTGTTTTGAGAATGAATACGGCTATACTGTCATAAAGATGTTTCCATCAGTTGCTTTGTGCTCTGTGAGCAGAACCCAAAGGAAGCAACAAAGCAACAAAGATGAGTGGGGGACTGGGGCACCTCCCTTATGAGGAAAGGCTGAGAGAGCTGGGACTCTTTAGCCTGGAGGAGAGAAGGCTGAGGGGAGACCTTATTCTTGCTTATCTAAGTATCTAAAGGCTGGGTTGAAGGAGGATGGAGCCAGACTCTTTTCAGTGGTTCCCAGTGACAGGACGAGGGGCAACGGGCACAAGTTGGAACATAGGAAGTTCCATTCAAACATAAGGAAAAACTTCTTTATGGCGAGGGTGACCGAGCACTGGAAGAGGCTGCCCAGGGAGGCTGTGGAGTCCCCTTCTCTGGAGATGTTCAAGACCCGCCTGGATGCAGTCCTGAGTAATGTGCTCTAGGCATTCCTGCGTCAGCAGGGGAGTTGGACTAGATGATCTCTAGAGGTCCCTTCCAACTCTGAAAATTCTGTTATTTTGTGATTCTGTGAAGCCGTAGATTTCATGTTTATAAATGAATGCTTCCTAATGCGTTGAAGAGCTGCTGCCTGGCCTGCAGTGAGCATGTTCAGGAGCCTTTCCACCGATGTCAAGATATTGAAATAGATCCCTACTGACCACTTGGGTGAAAATAACTCTTCAGACTTGTATTACAGAATGTAATTTGGAAATGGCGATTGCTCCTATGCCTCGGCCCGCCCTGCACTGCAGCCTCCGTACTGCTGTTCCCTGACACAGCATGGGTTGCTGAGCTCTGCCCTTGCAGCCCGGAGGAACCTCACGCTCTGTTAGGGCAGAGCTTTCCTAACACCTGGTAGCGTTTTATTGATTCACAAAGAAGCCTATGTAACTTTTGTGTCAAACGCTGTATTTCTGAGGCCTCATTCAGCAGCAAATTGGACTATAATCCTAAACAGAAATGGCTTAGATGTTGTATAAGCATGTGCAAAATTCAGCAGAGTTTTGCTGGTAATTAGCAGCAGTGAAATACCTACAGAAGTAATAAGTTGAGGGGTTTTGGGGGTGTTTTTTTTGTTGTTGATGTGTGTGGTGGTTTGTGGGCTTTTTTCTTTGTTTGTTTTTGTTTTTAAACCAAAACAGCGGAGGGCACTCCAGTTTTAAACTGATTCAAGCTTACAACTTCTTATGAAACCATAGGTGCTCTTGTAATACAAACCTTTGAAGTTGTAGAGGAATGAACCTGACTCTTGATGCTTTTAGGACTAACTGGGATGTGGAGCTAATGACAGTGTACCTTTCCAGTGGGATTAGCAACACCCCTGTTTCTAACCCAAGGGACACTGGGTTTGAAATGCAAATGTTTTGGCTACTTCAAGCATTCAGGAACAGAATCAGGAGTTGCCTTTCCTGTGCGGTCTCATGTACCTACTGCTCTTTTCCTTTAGGTTATGATGCCCTGAGCTATTCCATGGAAAGTAATGACAAATGGAGTGGGAGACAGCTACTGCAAGCCGATGAGGAGAACACGACTGACGTCCCAGAGGGTGGGGGGCAGCCGTACGTCAGAAATTGCACTGAACCAGGTAGGAATGAAAGCTGCTTCCGGCTCCTCGATCTTCCAGTTGCCTTTCTTACCTCCAGATATCTGTAGTGGTATCATCTTTACTGCCAGAAACTTGTACTTACTAATGTTTAAGTCAATAAACACGCTTTTTGTTTTCCTTGTGTGTTTGCACCATATAGGTATTGCAAACTCCCTCAGCAACTAGGATTAAGATGAGGACCTGCTGTCAGCTAGAGTACAAGACAATGTTTGATACATACTAATAGCCAAGCGCTAAGATCATGAGCAGCATGTCTTCTGTGCATCTTGCATAAACTTTGCATGCAGTTCTAGCAGGAGGATGTACATAGTGATGATGTGTACTAGTAGGATTATTATCTGAGAAATTAGTAGGTAGTCATATATTTAGTACAGGTACTTCCACCAGCAGTAGACCTAAAGAAACCTAGTCTTCTGTAGCTTGAGATTGGGTTGATCTAATGCAAAACAGGGCTCAGTTCATAATGGAGCTTTTGCTCAGGGAGGAACCTTAGCAGGGTTCTCCTCACCTCCTTGACTCCTGTTTTTATGAAACTTATAGGAACTTAATGTCGTTGAAATTGCTGCTCCATTATGTTTTGTTGAAGTTGGTTGATGTATTCAGAAGCTTTTGGGGGAGGTGGGCACAAACACGACGGCTGTGTTTGTATGCTTCATGTGTCCCCTTCCTCAGGGATCCACCTGCAGCCAGGGTTAAGGCAGATTGGGTAGGGTGGGTATTTAACTGTAGGAGATGAGCTGATGTGCTTTTTGAACTTGCCTTCCCTGAGCTGTTTGGAGCTTTTTGTCAATTTCTTGTCCTTGTTCTGAAAGAGCCCCCCTCCATTTAGAGGGTCAGTTTACTCTCCCATAGTTAAAAGGAGAAATCACTTGCAGCCCTGTACAAAAAACTTTCCGTGGGTGATACAAAAAAGAACAAGATGGGGAGTCTTCAGTTTGCATCCAATCGATTACATCATTGTTATTTCTATGTAAATGGAAGTCATCATAATATATCTCTATCAAAAGAGTAGGCTTTATAAGCTGTTCAGTTCGGGTTGAGTTTTTTGTTGTTTTTTTTTTTCTTTGTCACAGCAGAGCTTGGATGTTGTTTCCTCAGAGTTAGGGGAGGAGAAAGGAAAGGTGTTTCTCCATTTTTCAGGACTTATGTAGGTTACGTGCCCCAAGAGGGATTCTAACAAATACAGTTCTTGCTGCACTTCTCTGCCTATAATTTTTCCTCCACTGTAATCCTTAATAACGCTTCTGGACAGATGGATGATTATAGTCTTTTTTAGACAGCAAAAACTAGGAGAAAATTCTTCTTACTCAATTTTTTACTTGTTTGCATATCTTCCATATAGTGCAGATCCAATCATAGAGCCTCACATCAGCATCTTTCCCCTACCCCTCTTGGTACATCAGCACCTGCTCTCTCACCATCCTCAACTATTTCTGCTGCCTTCACCAAGTAAAGTGGCCTGTAGGAAACATGGGATTCTATTTGTGCTGTGTGTGGGTTTTTTCCTGCCCCTTTTCCAGAAGATAAAACAATAATTTCTGAGTACATTGTGTAGTGTTCAGACCTTTTCTAAGTGCTTGCCTGTACAGTGCTGCTCAAGGAAATTGAGGCAATTTGGCTAAAATTGTGATGTTGCTGAGCATAATTCACATGTGGT
Organism: Burhinus bistriatus; assembly: GCA_013397275.1. Lineage (NCBI taxonomy): Eukaryota > Metazoa > Chordata > Aves > Charadriiformes > Burhinidae > Burhinus > Burhinus bistriatus. The sequence continues at coordinate 261,556 of VYXH01001025.1, read as the reverse complement.
ACATAACGTGACCCTTGGGCATCTGTTTTTACTTGGGAATCGGCAGAGCTTAAATCTCCTTAGCATCCCCACAGGACACGCACTTATGTGCATTTGGTCTTCAGGTGCTCCTCCTTCCCTTTGGTGAGTATTGGTAGGAAAATGCTGCCTGAGAAGACAATTTTTTTTTTTTTCCTGCCTACTTCCCAAATTAAGCTGTATAAGCACCTACAGCCAGGTGAAAGTGAATGTTTAAAAAAAGCAGTTTGACTTCATCTGTTGGGGGAGGGAAGCGTTTGAAGCGTTTGTGGTTTTTTGCAACACTTGGCTTTTGTAGTCTGTTGGCAGTAAACACATTTTTACATGCTAAAGGAAAGATCTTTTTTCTTTAACTGCACATGTATTTTCAGGCTCATTTGAATGCCTGGCATGACATTGCGAACTACTATTTTTATTTTCTAATGGTTTATCTAGTGGGCTATCTAGTACCATTTTATCATCAGAACTGCTGCGAATAGTGGGGTTTTTGCTCACTTTTCCTTTGAAACATACATTGTAGAAATATTAAAGGGGTGAAATGGACAGAATGCAGACTTAAATACCTTTTTTTGTATTTTTTTTTTCTTGTCCTTTCGTAATTTTTCACTTTGAAGCTGTTAAGATTGGACTGATAGTGTGGCTTTTGTGAGCAGTTACCTTTAAAACGCACTGCTTGTTCTGTACTATGTAGCCCTGATTCACTGAACCCCGGGGGATTTTTGAGCCCTGCAGTATGGCACTTGGAAATAAATCTTGCAAAGACTTGATCTGGAAGATCACTGCTTCTGTATCAGGGGTAGCAAATAAGAGACTGTATTTCCTTTTGAAAATCTGTTGAACGTAGCTAATGCAATGATGACATGGTAACCTTCCTTCTAGTTCCCTTGCCCTCTCAGTGCTGACAGAGTTGGTTAGCTGTTGTGCATGCCTTGGTTAGGGTTCAGTTCTGTGAGCGACTGTTGTGAGCTGGTGCTCAGCTATGGATGATGTGGGCAACAAAATGTGCTCCCCAAAAAAGACAGGGAAAGTAGCAAGGTATGGCAAATGGAAGAGATGAAATGCCAGCCTCAAGAGGACACCTGTCTTTACAATGCTATTTTATCTACTTGTTGCTGTGGGATCTGAGTAGCTGCTAGTATGTTTTGAAATCTCAATTTAAGCCTTATTGCTATAAGTCCTGTTAACAGAAAGAAGCCGAGAAATATTCAGCATTTGCTCTGCCCCAATACTGTTGTTGTATTTGACTGTGTTGAGTGCTTGTGGAGGCAGAACAACAAAAATCCCCACTTTCTTTTCTGAAGAGCCTCTGGTCTCTTGTCTCCTGTTCCTTTATTTTCAGTCCTGTTAATCATATGTGCTCAGCTCATCCCTCTTGAGTCCCTGGTGGCTCTTCATGGGAGTATCTGACTGTGCTGTCACACAGTAGATGTTCTTCTGGCCTCTCCTACCATCCTCTTGTCCTTGTATCCATGTGAAGGATGTGTGGAACTAGAGATGGACAAAAAAATTGGACGGAGTTTATTCACAAAAAAGTGATACTGTTTGACTAAAACACCTGTTTGTTTTGGGCTGGGTTTGGTAAACAGTTCTAGCTAATACAAAAGATGATGAGGAAAGAGTGAGAAATATTCGTGTTACTTCAGGCAAAGTATCACTTAGCCACCTAGTCTTGTTTAGAAATATGACTTACCCACTGGAAGCCAACAGAAAGGCTTAAGCTGATTTAAAGTTGAGCTTTGGGTCGGGTCTATGCGCTGCCAAATTCAGAGCTAGGTTTGCACTAGCGAAATTCAGAGAAACTTGCTGTTAATTCAGGCTTATCAGCTGTCACAAAGGTGACAAGCTCATAGGCTGCGTCAGGATGGGACATAATAAGTCTAGAAATTGATGTTAGAGGCCGCTTGGTTGTGGCATGCTGAGGTGCCAGTGCCACCCCTCGTTAGCTCCTCACTAGACTGACATATGTTTCCTCTGACAAGCTGTCATCGTGTTCCTCCCCCAGTGTTACCGCTTCCCACGTGCTCGGTCGCAGCTCCTGCCTTGGAAAGGCTGCAAATAAAATAACAGCCCTACTTAAGTGTGCCATTTTAAAGTCATTATCAGTAATAGCAGGAAATACGTGATTACTGCAGAAACTAAAAGATCTTGGTATATTCATTTAAACCCTTAGGCACAAAAGTGTTTAATTTAAACAGCCAAAGAAGTTTTTATGCAATTATTTCTTACATTTCCTCCTCTTATTTCAAAAGCAACTTTCTCTTTTATCCATATTTCTCCAGTGAGTCATAGATTATGGTAATGTAATTTGTAGCGCTTGGCTATGAAGTAGGTAACCCTTCCAGACTGCTTGCTTATGCTTGTTACTGTTTCTTTAGAGCTCTTTTTGCGTTGAACCACAAACTTTAACCCACAAAACCCAAACCACCTCCTGTGAATTTGTGCTTTCTGATCTCTTTCCCATTAAACACTTGCTCCCTTCTATTTTGCGTGCCCAGGCAGTGAGATTACTGCAACCACTGTGGGCTTCTTGGTGAACAGCTTGTTGACCGAGCTCTGCCTGGTGCATGCCGTGGCCTTAGGGCAGATGTAGAGGAAAACGTGGTCTGTTGCGGTACCTTTTTCCTCTTGCTGTGGGAGAGGAGTCTCGCGCTTGTGCTTTGGAGCCTGTGTGGGCAGGCTGGCATTAGCAGTAAGTGCTCTCCTGGTTGATACATCATCTCCAGACTGGTGTTTGCAAAACAGTAGCAGCTGTCTCTGTGCTGAAAAGGATACCATCTCTTCACCCTCAGGTGTGCAAAGACTTATGCACACGCTCAGGTTTAGCTGGTCTGAGTTGTCCTGGGTTGTCATGCCCAGAATGACGTCTAGAGAACACACTCAGTGCACAAGACCTGTGTCTTTACCTATAAACACGTTGCTGGTGCTAGAAGAGGAACTGTAGCAGGAGAGTCCCTGTCCTAAAGACCTTCAGCCTTTCAGTAGAATACAGATGGGAATGCTGGAGAAGTTAGTGCCTTTATGCAGCTGTAAAACTTGCGGCAGCAGACTGAAATTCAGGGCTTGGCTTCTAATGTTCCTTGGTTTTCTCAGAGTTGTGTGTCGTCTTCTTTTGGTCAATTGTCAGCATTGTCTAGATAAAACCACACAGGAGATCACAGTAGTGGCAGAAGTGCCTAGCAGATCCCAAAATTGTAGCACAGTCTAAGATGGGCTTGTGTGCTAGAAACAAGGTGTATTAAATGAAATAGTCAAGCATTGAAGTGTTTTCATGAGTGGCGTTGTCCTGAGATTCTAGCTCATGTTCATGCTTCCACATGTACAACAGCACTGTCTGTCAGCGCTTGCAGATATGCGTATCTGGGCAGCAGAATCTGAATTGTGGGACTAATACCCATTCGCATCGAGGCTGGAGAAGACACAGAAATTAAATGTGGGTAAGATGTGCTCTTCCTTTTAGTGGAGCCTTGATATTTGGGTGTGGAGGGTGATGGTCCGTAGGTAACGTGGACTTCTTGCCTCTTGGCCTTTGTACCTGGAGATACTAGTGCCAGGCTTGGATTCTTTCCTTTCTGAGGATCCTTCTGCTTTCTGCCTCTGTAAGATGCAAGGAGTGGTATCTTTACAAGCCTGGGTTTTGCTTTAGTGGAGTGGGCTCGTGGATGGGAAATGGGAAGACATAGAAAACAAAATTCCTCTGGAATTCCTCCGGAAAGGTGCTGGAGGTAGCTGCTGGTGGAGTGAGCAAGACTGCTCTTGCTCCACCACTGCCAAGTTCAGGAAAGCCTTCTTCACAAGCAGATATAGTACGCTCTGTGAAGTGTGATTTTTATTTTTTTTTCTTTCCTGTCTGAACCAAAATGCAATTTAAAAAAAAAAAAAGTTGCTTTCCCTCAAGCAAAATTAATTTTTCCCTACCAAAATGGAAAGTAAAAATTTGTTTCTGCCTAGCAAGTTGCAAAACCTTGCTTTCACTTGTGGAAACATTAGAAAAATAAATTGCTGTAAGTTTAGTAACAAAATGTCCTCGAGGAATATAAAAAAGACATTCTTCCCTCCCTCAGCCATAACAGTTTTGTGAATTTGACAGAAATTTGCTCAAACTTCTGCTCCCACGCTCTGCTCCTGTCTGTTGATCGCTCTCTTCCACCCTCCCCCACAAAAAGAGAAGACTTGACAGAAGTCAGGAGTGTGATTCCTCTTGAGTGAAGGCTGAGAGGGAAGAGGAGTGAGTAATGTTCACTAGGCACCGGCCTCTCCCACTCGATGAGAGTGGATTGCTTATGCTATGGTAAGGGTCATCCCTTTGCCAAGGCCGATGTCAGCAGGTACCATGAGGCTCGGGCTTGGGAGCCGGCACTGCTCCATGCCACGGGTGCTCCGTTGCAGCCAGGTGTCATCTGAGTGCACTTTGTGAACAGTCGTGGCCACATCCCTTTCTCTCTGCCCCCCACCTCTTATCTAGGTTGAAATGATTTTGATGCCCAGTATCTCAGTGATCCAAGGAATTCCAGTTTCGAGGACTCCGTGTACTGTCATTCACTTTTATTTTCCCCCCTTGGTGCTTTGCAAATGAGGGTTGTAATTTGTCCCACCCTGATACGGGGTTCCAGTTCCTGGGGCTTGGGGTCTGCAGTGCTAAAACAAAAGTCTCCCCACGGCAGCGTTTTCTCCTGTGGTAACAGTGCAGACCATCAGGTCTTGTACTTTGGGAGCGGTGGGTCACAAGTGATGCACCGTTGCCTTGGAAGGCTCCTCACACCAAGCAGCACAGAAAGGCTCCATCAACTCTAAACCTAAAACATTAGAAAACTGTGATGTTGGGGTTAAAAGCTCAGAAATGAAAATAAAAAGCATGCTTGTTTCTTCCAGGTTTGTGTGCTGGCATGGAGCTGGGTTCTCTTCCTGCAGTCAGGAAGGAGAGATGTTCTCTTGATGGGAACAAGAGCTGAAGCTGTGATGCTGTCACCTGGCTCCAGGAGCTGAGGCTTGAAGAGACAAACACCAGTGCTGGCAAAGCTCCGTGTCTGACACCTGCTTTTTAACTAAACATCATTTTTGATGACTAGGCTCTGTGCCCCTACAGCCTATATCTCTGGCTGAGGGGAAAATGTGAGGCAACCATTGGGTTTAGAAGAGTTCTTCTTTGCTGAGTCTGCCTGCTTGGTTTGTTAGAAATACTGTGAATGATTTTCCTTTTCACCTGTGTTTGCCATGGGCCATGCAGAAATGCATTAAGTGCAGGCTGTTTCAGTGTTGATCTGAAAACAGGTATGCCCAGCTCACTCACCTGTAATTATCTTTTTGGGGGGATCTGGGGATTTTTTGGCAGCTGGAGTGTGTTTCTGGAGCCAAGTTCAGATTCAGGCGAAATTGGATCAGCAGAGACATATGCACACCGTGTCTCTGCTGTATTTCAGGTAGGACAGGCCTTGTTGGACACGGGGGAGAGCACTACTTGATTTTGATCACAGATGTTCTCGTTAGCCTATGTCAGAGAAGTTGACCTACGAAAGTTGTAAAAAGCTGCAAGGGATACTTAAAGATAACTTGCAGACAGTAGAAAGTATTCTACCTGGGTATTCATGCAGCTGGTTTTTTGGAGGGTATTTTCCACCTGTCTGGTCCTTGGAATGATTTCTTGGGCTCCAGAAATTTTCTACAAAGTTTTGAATAATGTCTTTCTCTTGTCTCAGTATTTTGTGTGGGGTTGTTTTTTTTTTTGTCTTGCAATGAACTAGAATAAGAACTTATTTTCCTGGCTGGGAAACATTTGATCTCCCTGATGACAGTTCCAATGTCAGTGTGCCACCAAGTGGGTGGCATTGGGGGGAACTAGCAGTGACCAGCAGACCCTTGAACCTAGCAGAGAAAGGTTATGCCAAGAAATGTTTTTAACAGGGAGGAGCCATTTACATTGCAAGGGCTGGCCAAGGGAGTGGAAAATACAGCATCTCTTTCCCCCTTCAGAAGAAGGAGGGTGTCTTTCTCAGTACTCTCCGGTCATGTGGAGGACACCAGCCATGAGATGGTGGTTGGAGAGCTTGCACGTAGGAGCCTTAGGAAGCCCGGTGTTCTCATGGGTTATGCTGAGGTAGTGCACGTGAACTGGCTGAGAGCTGGAGTGGTGTCCTCACCACTGCGACAGGCCCTGAGGCGCTGAATACTCCAGCGTAACAGCGGGAACGCTCACCCTGCAGGGAGGGCACTGGCAGCGCCACTCGCGTCTGGGCTGGCCGTGCATGCATGTACATACGGTGCTCGTTTGCTGCAGTGTCAGAACAATTATCCTCAGGCTGGGATCTGGCACTGCCAAGTTCCTTGCTCTGTAGTTGCTTTGTGACTTGGTTTTGCTGCTTTATTTATAAACATGTTCAGCTGGTCTGGAGTTGAAGCCGAGCGAAGCGTGTATTTGAATCGGCCTCGGTTGTGGCTGTGCTGTGGACCCGCTGCAGGGTTTGCTTTCTGGGCTGCATTTTACCGGGCCATGATCTGTGGGACTGTTGGATTGCAGGACCTCTTTGAAATAAGAGGTGGTCACAAGTACTTTCTTTAGGACTTTTCGTCATCTAAGGGGGCAAGAGCCCAAGTGTCGCTGAGTTACGTCGGTATATAGGTGAGCAGATTCCTCAGCACCAGCCGCTCCAAGGCAAGACCTGTTATGTACTTAGAACACAACTGTACCTGGACCACATGCCAAAGGGGAAGCTCAGAACAACTGTTTTTTGCTGGGTACTTAAAAACTCTGAACTGATCTCCAAAATCCTGCAGTTCCATGGAAAATAGGACCCTTTCTGCACACACAGGAGGCCAGTAGCATTCTGTTTGCTGAAATTTTGCCCATGTTCCCAGGTGCTGAAGCTTTAGGGAGAAAAATAATACAAGCTCTGTAATAATACAAGCTCTGTGATTAAAATCAAGAGGTGGCAGTGCTATTTCCCAGTTTATGCTCAGTGTGTTCTCTTGTCCTGATAAAAGAATTAGAAAAGCGTGGGGATCTAAGTGGCAAAACAACAAACAACAACAGTAAAACAGTAAAAAACAGTAAAACCCAAATCCCGAAACTAGCATCACCGCTGCGGTTTGTAGGCAGAGGAAAGGTAGTGAACTCCTACGAGCCCATAGTGCCCTCGTCAGAAAGCTGCTGTTTATTTTTGCAGAATACATCATTGCATACGAATCAAACAGTTGTAATTAAACCACTACTTGTTCTAATAGAAAAGAATCTCATTAGACCTATTGGCTCCTGGCTTATGAGTACTCAGCCTCCAGTCTTCTGCATCGCAACATGGCCGAGATGTGCACCCGTAGTCTGCAAAATCTCACCTACTGGGACTCATTTGCTTAATTGGTGATACTTGTGATTAGCATGTTCCTGTTGTAATTGTTGTTTCCAGTGGAAATTACTGTATTGTCATATGCTAGCAATGCAATAAGGGCCTTGCAGAGTGCTTATGGAAGATTCGTATGTCATGCTGGGTGTTGAGTGAAGAATGCCAAAGGATAATTGACTGTTGCTACCCAAGAAGCATCTTAATAGTCTTGAGAAATGATGATGAGGAAAAAAAAAAAGGAGGAATAATCCTGTAGGGAACAAGAAACAGATCTTAACCTGTACACCTGCTGCTATCAAAGATGCAGGAGGACATCATCTGAGAGCCAGTCAGAAGTGCAACCCAATGTGCTCTTCCTAGTGTCCCATTTATCAAGTCAGTATTTGGCTTTAGGCTGCCAGTGGGCTTTACTGACAAAACCTGGAATAGGGAATGCTGGACAAGGAATTGCTGGCCAGGGGAGTTTACCAATAATAATGGTAGGGAGCACACAGCTGCAGTACCTCCATAAGGTCTGCATCTTATACCTTGAAGAGATTGTTAGGTGCAGATCAGTCCTTATTGCTTCAACCTGTTGCTGCCCTTTTCATCTCTGCCCCTCCAGGTGCATGGAAGCACCCACAGCCAAGTAGATTTGCCAAAATCCAAACCTTAACTTTTTGTATTTCACAGCATTCTGCTAACAATAGGCTGCTTAGTTATTTAGTCTTTGAAGTACAGTGCAAGGGCTTAGGAGAGACATATATTCAGCTAAAAACTATGAACCATGTAAGATAGGCATAGGTAGGACTACAGCTTCTGATCTCTTTTTTCTTTCTGGTCTTCATTTGGACTGTAATAAAATGACCTGTCCGCAACCTATGTGCTAAATACATTGTCTAGATGTGAAATACTGACCCTGATGATACCAATCATGCTGAGAAAGCTTTGCCTCGTACATGCTTTTACTAAAGATCTTTTTTGGCTCATGCCTTGAGTATGGCCAGTGCAGGCACTGGGATGCATCTCTGCTGGAATGGGAGGGCTGTGCAACTGCAGAGGGAGGTTTTGGTCATGCCCACATAAACATGGAGGGGAAAATGCATCACTGAACGTGTGTGGCAGAGCAAAAGCAGGAGGGCGCTGTGCTGGCAAGCTGGTTTCTCTGCTGAAGGGACATGGAGCCTAGGTGACCTGTACCTGCAGGAGCTTCTCATCTCCAGAATGTGCTAAGAGTTTGAAACTTGTTTGCTATTTATGTAGACTTGCCAAACAAATAAAAAATAGACATGGCAGAGTGCTTATCCAACGTAAAGCTAGTCTCTCTTATCCCTGTCTTAATTTCTTGTTTCCTTTTCCAAGACAGTGATCAGTCTGGGTAAAACATAGCTTTCAAACTACGAGCCTGTGGGATTCCAGTCTTATGTGATGGAGTGGGCCACAGTAAAAATAAATGTATTTTTAAGAAGAAAGGAAATATGAGGTGGAGCACAGCTCTTTTGCAATGAAACTCAAATATTCCTTGGACCATCTGATGGATTGTGTTTGCATACATAACTTCATGGGTGACAAACACATTTTTTCAGTTACATCATCTCTAAAGGAGCTGCCTACTTTATCTCTTGGAAAAAAAATGCAGGTAGCAAATATCAACATTCTTCAGCACAAAGGGGGGAGAATATTTTCATAAGTACATCATCAACCAGTTACTACAGTTATATAGCAAGAACCCGTGTTTAGAGTAACAGGAATGGAGTGGGGGAACCCTGTGTCCCTTTTTATGGTTATTTTTTCCCTCTGAAATGACTTTAAAATGCCCAGAAATTTTATCAGCTTTGTTTTTTGTGATTTTTTTTGTTGTTGTTTGGTTGAGTTTTTTTGCTCTTTATATCTAGAGGAATGAGACTTCCTTCCTTGAACTTTTAGCAAGCTTGGGTTACTCCTTTGGTTATCGTGTGCTGTGGAAAAGGCAGCAGACAGGTTTAAAATACTGAAGAGGGAGCATTGCTTACAAATTTTTGCATTTAAAAGGTGTTAAAAAGCAAAGCAGGACTCCAGACGTGAACAGATATCACATCATACCTTTCTGAACTGGGTTTTACTTCTCCAACACCTGAGGATGCCAGGCTGCTGTAGTGCATCGCTCTAGTAATCTGAGAAGTCTTCCGTGAAGCCCAAGACCTGAATTTCTAAGAAGGAGGTGACAAAAAAAAAAAAAAAAGCCGAGTCAGACTTACTCCTTTCTCTTGCAAGAAAATGTACTTGGATTTTTCTATGCTGAGCATGGAAAGCAGGACTGTTGTAGATTTTTGGGTTGGTAGCTGGGAAGAACCATTGCAGTCCTCTTGTTTGGTGATGCTGGTCCATGCCAACAGTGGCCTCTTGTCCTACTGGTCTGCTGCAGGCTCCCTGGGGGAAGGTGGGCAGCCTTCTCACTCCTGGCCCTGCTGCCCGAGGGGGTCTGCGGAAGGGAGCAGCAGACTGAGATGCTAGAGAGGTGTTTGCTCTTCCTGGCTCTGGTGTGGGTCTGCTGGGAGATGTGGGTCAGGTCCTCTCTGTGCCTCGGCGGCAAGACTGCACAGCTAATACTGACTGGCAGCGTAGGGCACGGTTGGACTGTGCTGATGAAAAGCACGCTGTAAGGAGTTATTACCCATTCAAAACCTGCAAATTACAAGCGATTGCGTTCATGATACTTTCTGGACCATCTTTCTGATCAAATCAGTGACTGGCGCTTACTTAGCAGATGCAAGCTGCTTGATGCAGCATGGCCTCAGGGCGTTAGTGAAGTACAAATAACGGCTTGCAACTGTAATAAAAGTAAATGTGTACCAGATGTAGATGTTCTAGATTGGCCAGATACCAGTATAGTTTATTTTTTTTTACATACCTGAATTATTCTTCTGTCATGGTAAATGCAAATTGTCCACTTAAGCATTTAAAAATATATTGCTGCATTTTTGTAAAATGTCCTAATTCTCCCCAGCATCCTATTTCCACCAAGCTCCTATTTTGTGAACGTACTTCCTGCAACATTTTATTATGCTGCTGGTTTCTCCCAGAGCGAGTGACAGCTGGCTTTTTAAACCATTTTGGAGCTCAGAACAGATGTAAGTTCTCACAGGGCTGCAGAAGTCTGCAAGCCGTGGAAGTGCTGTTGCACAAACACAGATTTTGGGAGGAGGACTTCTGAATGCTTTAAATTATGTTTCCTGTCTCTTGAGAGTAGAGAGATTAAGTTGTCCACTTGTAAGTAGACTTGGGACAGATCCTTAGGTGATGTAAGTGCGACAGGCTCTGGCTGAACTCTGCTGGCTTACATCAAGGGATGGTTTAGCCCTTGGTGACGCACTGTTTTCAGTGTTCATTTGTGCAGGTAAGACAGATCCAGGTCCCTTGTGCAAAACTGGAGCAAGGAGGGTTTTCCGTAGGACTACAACATGTATTCTGGGCCACCGCGTCGTCTCCCCGTTCGTAAAGCAGGGGAGGGACATAGCAGCAGCTCTGGCACGTGTTGATGCTTCCAGGCTTTGCCAGTGTGGGGTTTTGTGCATAACCAGCCCATCCTTTTGGTCAGTCTGTTGTGAGCCCAGAGCACCAAGCGGCCAGTGACTGAGGTTCAGTGCTCTTTGGCATCTCGTAGACACATAGACCTCCTGGTCTGGCTTTTGGTGGTTTGCTCACGCCGTGTGCCTTCCGGCAGCTCCTCCAGTTTGAAGTCCCCGTGACAGTAAGGAACGAGGTATGACTTGCAGAAGGCTGTGTACTGGCTTTCACTTGCACGCTTGTCAAAACAAACAAATGCTCATAGTTGTGCAGTACCGTAAAACCAGCCCGTGTATCAAAGCACAGGCAGCAATTGCCAGTTTGAGATTTGAGGCTTAAACAGTAAGATTGGCCTTTCTAATAATTAACTAATTTTCACTGAAGTCCTCATTGGTATGGGCCATACTGGTATTGCCTTTAGTGAAGCCAATAACAGACTGGTGTTTTTTTTAAAAAGAAAGGAAAATCTATGCTACTGTAAATTTTGGGTGTTAAAAAATTTGTACTTGCAATACCAAGGAATTTGGGAATGAAGTAATTTGTCTTGGTGCCTGTTGACCCCAAGCTTTATAAAATCCACTGTCCCTGGGACAGGCTGTGTTGTTTCCTCTTCGCATTAAAAATATTACACATGTTTATGTATCTTGAATGATAGTCTTCAAGCTTGGCTTTCTTTGCAGATGATATTGGTATGTCAAAGGCTTAAACCCCTCAAATTCTGGCTTAGGTTACATGGGGTTAGATATTCCATCTCCAGCAAGACCTACAAGAGAGCCTGCTTTGATGCTTCTTGTTCCAGTGAGTTGTTTTTGTTCGGACAGAGTATGAAGTTTGTGATCAAAGCACATGGAGGGCAGTATCTTTCCGAACCCAAATAATGGGTAGAGGTATTGTGCTCAGACTTCAGAGAAGGAAGGAAATCGACAGTGAGCAGGGTGAAGCGGGGCTGTGGGAAACGTCAGCTCTGCAGAAGTGTTTAGTGCTTATTGGCCATTGAAAAGGGAGGCCTGGGATGGAAATGGAAATTCAGTCCTCGTGGTACCAGGTTCTCTAGTGCAGGTGATTTTATGCGAGTTTATGCTATTTTTAAAGGGCAACTTCAGAGGGCGTGTGCTGGAATATAAAATGTTTTAAAGGATTCTCAGGTTTTGTGAGGTTCTGCGTAGCTCAGAGAATTACTCCACTGGATTTGGGAAGGGTGCTGGGCGTGGGAGGCATTGCCCTTTATTATTTGTATTTTAAAATCGGGAATAGAAAACCTCGGTGGTCTATGATGGCAGGCTGAAATTTTGTGTCGCTGTAGTTTCCACCTCCAGGGCCAGGCTGCGAGTTTACCTCTGCTGTGGCTCTTCTCCGTGCACGCAGTGTGCCTGTCTTACCCGTGCCTGCGAATGGACGGCTTTCCCGGGCTCTCGGAGGCCTGGCTGCACCTTCACTCCCAGCAACCTCTTAGCAGAGACGGAGGCTTGAGGCTTTCTGACCTGGGCCAGGGCTGGTGCAAGCTTCAAGTGTCCGCTAATATTTAACCTCTAGTGAATGCCAGGGGAGCGCTTATGGGAAGAGGTGTGAGGCCCACATGAGCGCCGAATGCACTTGTTGCGTGCTGAAGGGATAGGGACTCAGCAGGGACGGATGGCTGTGTGCGCTCCGGTCAGACCGGACCCCTTGTCTTTTACAAGTGTGGCTTTTATGGCCAAGGAAAGGCATCTTGGGGCGGCAAGGTGCAGCTCTGCTGGTGTAGCTGTTTCCGCAGCAGGCGCTTCCCCAGAGAGGGGCTGCAAGCTGTCCCCCGCCGGCCTGGGGAGCCGGTGCTGGCACAGCCCGGGGACCTGGCCCTTGCTCGATATGTCTGAAAAAACATTGCTATTGCGAGATTAAAGGCTTGTCGGTGCTGCGTGGCCTTTTGTTCAACACACAACTGCTGCCAAAGGGCGGGAGGTAGTGTCGGCAGGGTTGCTCGTTTGTGAAATGTCACCAGGAGTGAAAATGTCAGTAGGTTGGAAAGGAGGTGGTGGAGAGAGCTGGGTCTGAGCTGAGGAGCAGCCGTGCTCTGGAGAGTGGCCTGGGCTGGAGCCAGTGGCCAGAGCTGCTTAAACTTAAAAATGAGGAATGGCTGAGGGAACTGGAATTGCTTAGTCTGGAGAAAAGGAGGCTGCGGGGAGACCTTATCGCTCTCCAAAACTACCTGAAAGGAGGCTTTAGTGAGGTGGGGGTCGGTCTCTTCTCCCACGTAACAGGCAATAGGACGAGAGGAAATGGCCTGAAGTTGCGCCAGGCGAGGTTTAGATTGGCTATTAGGAAAAATTTCTTCACTGAAAGGGTTATCAAGCATTGGAACAGGCTGCCCAGGAAAGTGGTGGAATCGCCATTCCTGGAGGTATTTAAAAGACGTGTGGATGTGGTGTGTAGGGACATCGTTTAGCGGTAACTTGGCAGTGCTAGCTTAATGGTTGGACTGCTTAAAGGTCTCTTCCAACCAAAATGATCCTATGATTCTAAACAAGATGAAATGCAGGAGAGAGCTGAGCAGCCCTGGGGGCCGTTGCCCTCTCTCTGGACCAGCTCTGCAGGCAGTGGGAATGTCCACAATCGTGGTCTCACCGTCTCTGCCCAGGGGAGGCATGACCATCTCAGCCAGGTTCTGTCGAAGGGAGCCCACCAGCAAGCTGCCCACCTGGGCACCTAGTCAGGAGCAGCTCTCCTGCCAAGAACCCTTCCTGCAACTTCAGGCGTATTGAGGAGCCTTCCACGATATAAATATATAAATTTTATCCTGTTTTAAAGTCTCTGTGCTGCCAGAAGGGTTAGAGGGAGCAGGCTTGATAATGGAGAAGATCAGGGCAAATAGTTACAAGCACATGCTTTAAATTTCGGCGTGTCCGTGGTATTTTGCAGATTGAACGTGAATGTGTAAACGAGGGCCTCAAACCTTAATTTAAATTCCAGTGCCTTCAGGGGTGAAAGCTGATGTAACTCCAAGATCTGTCCCAGGACAAGTCTTTATTAGAGTTTCTGTTTTAAATTTGTTATTTTTGAGCTATTACTGTAAAAGAAGAAAAATAACATCTGGCCCCATGTTAGAAACTGGATTTTTGTTGCTTGTTTTTCAATTCTTGCCAGTAGTAAGTATTTAAAAATCAAAGGTCCAGATTTTCCACTGATGTAAATTATTACTAGCTCCATTGACTTCATTGAGTTTACACTAGTTTTAAACGACCGAGGATCTAATACAACATCCCGAGTCAAGATTTAACACAGTCAGGATGGAGTCTTTACATCTGTCATTTGCATTTTAAGCAGTGCTTAATTGTATAGTTTTTATACACAGACACGTGCATAAACTCACTTATGCATGCACAGAATAATGGTTTTATATATTAATGCTGAAACAGTTTAATTTAGTGCACAGCAGTGGGTAAAATAAAAGTATTTAATTAAAATGGATTTTTTCATGGACTGCATAAAGAATTTTCCAGATTAGATATTGGTTACCCATATGTGCAAGTTCTTCATTATTTCCTTGCTGTCCCTGTTAGGAAACGGAGAGATGAATTCTTTTTCTTTCCTGAAGCTCAGGCAGAAGAGTGGGTGGCTCTTTTGCTGCCTGGTGCTGGTGGTGAGTGACCACGTGGTAAAGAGAGCTCCCACCTTGGTCCGGGCTCTCCAGAAAGATTTGCACATATGATGGGTTCAGAAGTCTTTCGTGCTAGGTGTGATAAAACCACACAGAAAGAGAAATCTTCTGTGCCACTCTTAAAGCCGGAGTGGATGAGGTTTAAGGTAGGAGGTAACAGAGGTAAAGCAACTGATGCCCCAGGCTGGTTGAAAAGCCAGGGACAGCATCTGTGTTCTGTTCCCTAAATCAGTGCTGTTCTGCCCCAAAGCCTCAGCAGAGGTGATAGCTGCGATCCTTGCTAAGCATGTTTGCAGCAGCCTGCCTACTCTGCTGCCAAAATCTGTGCACTGAGTGCCAAAGCTCAAGTAGCCGAGCACCTCTTGTATGCTTGATGAGTTACATGACAAATACAGAACTGTCTGTAAAAGCGGGACATACTCTGCGCAAAAATAAATAGTAATAAAAAAGGATGCCAGCCGCTTTGACCTTTCAAACCAGGTAAATGTCCATGCATCCCAGTCACCTGCTTTGTTGGGGTTTTGGCTGCCATTTGCAGCATGGAAAGCTTGTCTGTTTCATGTTTGCTCATCCAAAGTTGATGGGAAGTTTTCAGATTTGTTTTCATGTCCATCCCAAATTGCAGAATTTTAGGATATTGCCAAATATACTTTAAAGGCCAAGTGGTACTTGTTCTTCTCTGAAAAAAGTAGCAGTTTTGGGGGAGCTGTTACCCCTGCACGCGTCACCAGATATCTGGCTGCTTCTCTGTCAGGTCAAGCCTTCTCCTGACCTGTGCACTTCCTCTAGACTGATCTTGTCACTATTCTGGTGGCTGAAGTTAGCAGCCAGGCAGTGCTGCGGCTTTCTGTCCCCACCAGCAGTCTCGGGAGCAGAAGGCGTCCCCCACCCGTAGGCACAAGGCTGGATGAGGAATCTGCCGGGAGCTTCAGAGGTTACTTGCACAGCAGTGGTTGTGCATCTCTGCTGGAGCAGGAAAATGCTTCAGAACATACCCTTTTCTTGATTTGATGTGTATATTCATATGCATTGATAGAAAGAGAGATGGGAGGAAAAAAAATGAGCAGTCATGACCAGTGTATTTGTAACCAAAGACAATCCTGAGTCCACAGCCTGATGAATACAGAAGCAGTGTTAACCCAGGCTTCTGGTGATAGACATGGAAGTGCTGGTGGGCTGAATGACCACTTCTAATTAGCACTCATTAATAGCCTCGAAAGAAACAGACTGGAGAGTTAGCTTCTGTGCTGATGACTGTGACTTCCAGGTGACCTGAGCACTGTGATGCTCTGTCCTTCTGCTGCTTGGCGAGCTATCTGTGCTCTGGCTGAGTGACATTACCTGCTGAAGCATCCTGGTAATTACCCACAACACCAGCTTCATCTAGTGAAGGGCTGTTATTAGTCATGAGCGAGAGATGCTGTCTTCGCATCTCTTAATTGATGGGAGAAGAAAAGGAAAGGGGGAGGTGATCATTGTTTTGTGTTAAAACAGAGATAATTACTGCTATAGAATTCCACTAGGAAACAAAGCAGCAATTAATTATTCATCGTCACAACTCAAATGTGGATCGGCAGTTATGGTTCATGGCTTCCTCTGGGCTGGGTTACGGGAGGGCGGTTGAGGAGCGAGCCTTCACCTCTGGTTGCTGGGAGCCCTGTGCTTTGCCACCCAGTTGCATGGATGGCTCCCTTAGAAGGTTACTGTTTTGGGGTCTGTTGGGGCAGCTGCCAACAGAAGCTAAAGCTATTGCTCCATAAAACCTGGCTGCAAGCCGAGTGCCTTAGGGGAAGCCTGCTTGTGTTCATGGTAAGATGTGGCCTTATCCACGTGACACAACTGGGTCAGCATGTCTGAAGAAGGGCCCTGTCGCAGGAAGAGGGGGGCTGGTCAGGCTAAAGGTCAATCTGACAGTGTCTTCTGCCTCTGTCTGTGTCCGGCACCACGTTCACAGGGAAAAATGCAAGAAAAGTGTGAGATGTTTCTACTGCTGGGGTTTGGACTGATGCTGCCCTGGTGTACTGTCCCATCTCCCACTAATTTGCAGTGTAAGGAGCCAACGACTGGTTTCTCTATATGAAGTAGCTCTTCATGCTTAATTTTCTCTGAGAATTTGAGTGCTTTCTGAGCCCTGTGCAAGCCTTCGGCATCTGCAACCCTGCATGGCCAGAGCTTCACTGCTGAACTGTGCTGTTGTGAGGACGTCTCTCTGACAGGGAAAAAGGGAAGGAATGAACACAGATTTGCTGTGTGGGGGCATCAGCTAGCAGAGATGGTCTCTCACAGTGAGCAGGAGGACTCTCTAGAGGACATTCTCTAGGGCAGTTGGTTGCTGCGAGGACTCTCGGTGAGGCTGTGCTGCATGTAGGGATGCACCAGCTTTCCTGTAGCCATAGCAACCGTTAGGGATGTGGTGGTAACTGCTGGCATCTCCAGACTGATAGGCGTGGAATAGAGGTGGAAATGAGTACGGTTTCAAGGCCAGGCAATGAACTAACCCATAGTAATCCAGGTGAACCAGCCAGACATGAGTAAGACACTGTAGCGCCTTGTGGGAGTCCCCAAGCAGCTGCATTACCAGGGTCATTTCTGGCACGCTTTGACGTGCCTCTACACTTGGCACTCGGGGCCAGATTGATGGACACCCAGGACCAGACTCTTCTGACTGGGAGGTGTCCGCTCTTGTTGCTTCTTTTATAGATTTATTGAACTCTTCTTGAAACTGCCCCCGTGTGGTTCAGACATCCCTGTTGTACAGGCAAGGCTTTTGGCACTTGTCTTCCTGGTTCAGATGGGATGATGGGGGCTGGGTTTGCCCCTGCTCCTCTCTGAGTGGGTAGCACACCGAAGCAAGCTTTGGAGGCTGTGCCGCCAGCAGCGCCGACATCTGTAAACACTCTGGCAGCCCCCTCAAAGATGTGAGGGGTGGGCAAGAGATCAGCAAGGCAAGCTCAGAAGAGCAGTGGACATGGGAGTGCACATAAATGCCACCACATGAACTGTGTCTTAAAGTGAGATTTTTGAATACTTACTGAGCCTGAGGCTCCTGTGGGTAATGCTAAGCCTCCCCCTCTCCCCCGTCTCCTTCCCCGGTAACCAGGATTACAGATTTAATCAGGATGCAGGAGCTGACAAATACTTGGACTGGGCGATGGAAAGTTCCACTGAGCTACCACCGCTCGTGTGCTGGGGAAAAGCTGGCAATGGGGAAATCGAACTGTTCGTGCAGCCTCCATGCTTGAATTAATGTCATGTTCCGCTTGCACTCAGGTTCTTCCTTTTGACATTTCTTTCCCCGCTCCCTTTTTCTTAGAAGAAAATTCCGAGTAAGCTTTTGTTAAAAGCCAGTGAATCTCTTGCACTACCTCCACTGCATCCATGCTGGATGCATTTGGATTGAATCACTGTCTCCTGGGAAAGACTCGCAGGGATATTTAACTTATCTGCAGTATAGAATTAATAAACAGGTTAGCATGCAGGAAGGCGAGAGCAGACCCAGCAATCCATAGCTGAGTATGTGTATATGTTGTTACTAATAATCCGCTCTGCCAAGTTTCCTTGAAACTGTTTGGTGGTGGTTGGGGATTGCTGGAGGAGACCTTGGTGTGCAGGCACGCATGCATCCATGTTCCCAAGCACACGTGCATGCAGTATGCACGCAGAGGAAACAAGACATACGTCTTTTTTTCCTCTGAAGAGCAAATTGAACTGCTTTGCCCAGTAAGTGACAGTGCCAGTAAAGATGGGATTGACATTTCACTGGCAGATTTTTCCATGTAGGAAATTCCCTGCTGTTTAGAGTCTATAAATCAGGATCAGATGGCCTTTTAAGGGAGTGTGCTGTCATTCAGTGTTTCCCATCCTATTTTGACTTTGCAGATCCTTGACATATTCCCAGTGGAGGTGCAGACTTGCCTGCAGCAAATTCAACTAGAAGAAGAAAAAGACCCGCTTTGCTTTCGCTCCTTTTCCCAGCCCTATTAAAGCAGGCTGTGGTCCCACAGAGCCCTCCCCGGCCAGCAGATTACAAACCGTGGGTTGCTCAGCCACTGATGGCTGAAGCACCGGTCCAACTACTGGCCCTGGAGTGCCGGGTGAAGCCCAGGCGTCCCTTTTGTGAGGGATGGGGCTGTGCAGCAGGTCCCGTCTGGGCACCCTGCCTACGAACTCGGTGCAAAGAGGATGCTGCAAATCCCTGCTGAAACTCAGTCGAACAGAGGGGTGGTAGGGTTAAAGCGAAGTCTGTTGCCTAATTTCAGAGAGAGATTTGCCAGCAGATCAGACTTAATTTACTGTCTTAATTTTCTACTCCCACAAGACTGGTGGAAAAATATGTCCTTTGTAGTTTATCTGTAGAACTTTGAGAAATATGTGAACTGTTAAAATGATGTTGCGGTGAGCAATTAGATGTATGGAAAACTGCAATAAATAAGAGGTTTGTGCTTGGTGCTTTGAAGGTAATGGGCTGTATTCATTGTCAAGTTTGTTACTCTGCGTTGATTACTGTGTAGGTGCTGTAAATTGCAGAAGAGGGAGGTTATATAGCATACAGTACTGTGGCATATATGTCCCTTTTGGAAAGGATGGGCTGTGGGAGGCTCAGGAACCATTTGGGTTTATGTTGCCTGTCTGACAAGCTTTATTGCACAGAAGCAGGTCTGGGGTGCTTGGGTCTGTAAAAATGAGGTCGGCTGAGTTTCTGGGTAAAGAGAAACTAACTGGAAGGTAGGGCCTGCTTCCTGCACGCCGATTGACTTACAGAACCTCAGATGTTGTTGTCAGCGCAAATTCGTCTTTATTTCTTGATATGCTTAATGGCAGGCATGATGTGACGGTCCCTGTCCTCTAAATCAGAATGCTGACACAGGCAAAGAGAAACATGTGAGGATGTTGTGTAAATGTCTGTAAACTGTTTCTGTAGGGGTGAAAACAGTTACAGAAAAGTGAAAATACTTCCCTCTGTTGCCTTTATCTTCTTCCTCTTTTCTTTTTTTTTTTCTGAAAACATTTCATTGCTCTTCTGTGTAATACCATTTTGTTATCAAATTTACTTGAATTTTAAACAAACTACAGTTGCTTTTCAATTTTTGGATAAAAATACTTGAAATCCTTAACAGTTTCAGCCTTATAGAATTTTATTTTTTATTTTTCTCTTTTTTTTCTTTTTCTTTTTTTTGCCTTTGGATCACTGAAAATCATCATTTGGCTTTCATTCTAAGTATACTTTTCCAGTATTTGGGAATTTCAGCAAAGCAGCAGGGGATGTTACCACACGGCCAGGGATGCGCTGCTTGGACAGGATTCCCAGGTCCCCCAGCTCCGCTCTGTTTGCAGGTGGGGTTGCTCCAGCAGAAGACATACCAGGCTGAGCGATGCTGCAGCGTGTGGCACCCCACACCTCGTGCACAAGGACCTGGCGTGCCGTCCCATGGGGGCAGCACTGGGTGGAGGGGTCCAGCCTGGGCTCTGTCCGTGGCAGGCCCCTGCTTGCAAGTCAGGGCTTCATAACAGCAGTGCTAATAAAATGAGGCCTGGTGCTCCTTGCACCATGGTGGCCGTGAACTTGGGCACCTGTGCCTGCAGCTTCATGCCAGCTCACGGGTTCTCCCTGCCAGATGCTGCACGCCCGCTTGATGGCTTGGGTGATGTTCTGCTTTGGGTGATGAGCCTCCAGACCTGGGGTTTGGGGCTCTGGGCGGTTAGTTAGCCAAAAGGGCGTGTTGTAGGCAAGCGCTCCCTGCTGTCCACAGCTTGGTGCCAAAGGGGCTTGGAGAGGGCGCTTCGCCAGAGTGCTGTTTTGTCCGCTGCAGCTCTTATGCTTCCATGTCTCGATGTGAAGGTGTCTGTGTGCGGGCATGATCATTCCAGGTACAACGCAGCCTCTTCCCAGCCCCGGAGGCTGGAGCTTCCACTTGGGAGGCAGGGGAGCAAGGCCTGGGCTTTCAAAGCAGTTCACCAGCTGCAAACTCCCATCTGGAGGCTGAGGATGGCCGCAGAGAAAGCTGTGTTGTTTAAACTCTTTTTAGGGGCTGCTGAAGCACAGTCATTGGGCAGGCAGTGAGTTTCTAAAGTGGGAGATGAGGATAGCTCCATCACAGTTTTTGGACGGAAATGCTTTGCTTCCAACATTGGCTGCAGCTAACAACTTTGGAGAAGCATTAAATCCTGAAGCAATTAAATGTATCAGCAAAGTGGGATTTTATTATTTTTTTTTCTTTTGTGAGATACTTTGCCAGCTGTTGTTTATGGAAAAAAAAAAAAAAAAACACCAGCTAAATCCTTTTTATGGGAACTGTTTTTAGGTTTCTTTGTGTTTGGGGCTGATTTATACATTATGCATTAGCATGGGAAGGCAAAATATTTATTTACCAGCATGAATATTTAGAGGAAGAATAAGCAGGAATCAGTGAAAAGTGCATATGGATTGTTTAGCCAGAGATCCAGAAGAACATTACCAGTATTAGAAATGGTACAAAAATTAAATTGTGAGGGAACAATAGGATAGTAAAATGGCCTTAAAATCACTTCTTCAGTTGCAGTTAAGAAGAGTGTATTTAAACCAAGTAGGGTATCCCCATGCAACAGCTGACACCTGAAGAAGACAACCTGCTTCAGTGAAGTACTGAAACACCTCTGGGAGGTCAAGCTTTGTGTGGGGCCCAGGCTACTCTGGTTATTCCCTCTGTGCTACCAACTCTGTGGCAGTAGGAGAAGTGTCGTTGCGGGAGCCGGAGTGACTCCTCTCCTGCCAGTCCATGTGCACTGGGCAGGAACACTGCTCCTCGCCTGTATTGCACCCCACTGTAGGCAGTTTTTAGCTGCGGGAGTGTGCAGAGTTTGCTCTGAAGCTGTTTTTCCAGGAAGGGATATGGACGGAGCAGAAAAGCCATGGTGAGATCAGAGTTCATCTTTTTCTGCCTACGTCTGGGTCACCCCTCTGGCTGTGCAGCCTTGTGCTCCTCACTGCTGCTCCACGGGCTCGCATGTGAAGACATCAAAAGTCCCATGTATTTCCTGGATTATCAGGACTAACAGCAATTCGGTAATTCCTCTGTTGCTGGAGGACCTGGTTTCATGGAGCCCAAAGAGAGAAGGGGGAAAATGTTGACTGTTTTGTAGCTGGATTTACTGTGTTTGGAAGAAACCAAGCAGGAGTGAGTTTTCTTTGCTTAAGTTTGCTGAATGGTATTTTCTGAGATATTTCTTTCATAAAGCACTGTTCTGAGAAATACATGGTTCTTTATGCCATTCCCTTTTCTTTTTGCTTGCAATGAAAGAATTTTGATTAGAGCTCTTGGTAAGCAGCATGTCATTGTTTTGTAGGAGGCATGCCATAGGAATAATGCTGCTATAGAAGGAGGCTCCAGACTTGGAGAAGTTAATTATATTGCTTGCTGATTGCAAAAAAATTACCAGCAAATGATAGTTTATGAGAGCTGGGCTATCTTAGGAACAAATGGTGTAAGTGGGTTGGAGCATTGCAAAAAATAAACAATGCAGGGGAAAATAAGTCCTTACGGTTCAGAACACCAGCTTCGAAACAATGGTCGTTGAGAAGTGACTTTTCCCTGGGAGCAGGTCTGTCACTGCTTGGGCAAGCAGCTGGTATCAGCTGGTGGGGCAAGCAGCTGGAGGCTTGTAGCCAGCCCCATGGCGAGGGGCTGGGGCCACATTGGCAGCAGGTGCTGGAGCAGGCAGCTTCGCTGAGCTTACAAGGAACGGGGCTCAACCCATGTAGAGAGCGTGGTGTTTCCCAGTGAGGTAAGTCATGCAGGGCTAGTTATGGGAGCTCACCTGACGCTGTCATCTAAACAGCCTCAGCAACTTGGGTTTTAGTTCCTGGCCCTTAAAATACTATGTGATACACAGAACTGTGGTGAAGCTGTGAAAACTCTCTCGAGTTCCTGGAAGTTTTGCCCTGGATTTCAGAACCACCGGTGGTGGTTGGCAAAGTTCACGTTAGTGTTCGGAAAGTAGTTGCAGGGAGGGGCAAGCATAGGTTTTCCTCCTCCTCGCTGGGGATGAGTGTGCACTCTGACTCAGGAGCCTTCTCACATGTTGGGAGGTAGTGGCGTGCCTTCTTGAGCTGGAGCTGACTGGGAAAACGTGATATAGGGAGAAAATCCCAAAACACTCTCTGCTGTTAAAAAGGAGCTGAATAAATTCAGGGTCACTTGCGAATAGCAGGCAACAGGCTCAAGAGTTCCTTGGTACCTTGTGCTCCAAAGGCCACATGTTTTCATCACAGACTAAAGTTTACAAAGTTTTGTTTTTTTAAAAAAACAAGGGTGTTTCTCCACAAATGCCCAGAAGAAAAACAAACAAAACCAGAACCTCAGTACTTGGCTGGAAATCATACCATGAATGTGAATGAAATACAACTACCAGCAAGCAAACCACGCTATGAAACCTGTGAGCAGTGTTTCAACATGACGTGTATTAAATAGATAACTTGCAAACCTTCCTAAACAGAATTGCTGTGGAAATGAGGGCTGACCTTTAGCAGTTGCAGAATAACACCATGTCCCGTTCCCTGGAAGTGCTGCAGGAACACACAGAGTAAACAGCGGTAAATAAAGGATCACAAAGATTGAGATTTTTCAAGGTTTTGCAGCTCGGCTGGAGCACTAGCACCAAAGTGACACAGGCGCTCTGGGTGGTCAGGTCAGTGTATTTACGGAGGGAAGGAGGTGAAAGCAAAGGAGCCATGTGTGCCCCTTCGGCAGAGTGGTTGCATGGGACAGACTCTCACAGGCTGCCTGGCGTACACGAGGTGGCTGCTGAAGATGTCCTTGTTGTGTTTGGTGGTGCTTGGCCATTTTGTCTCTGACTGTGGCTTCACTCGTCCTACTCTCACATTGAATAATGATAAAAATACCTGCAGAGCTGCACTTGGTCTAGCAGAGAACAAGGGGGAGAAAACAAAGCAAAACCATCTTGGGCTTTTTTCCCCCAGTGGAAAATAGAGTGTTTTTCTGTTCTTTGAGGAGGACTCAAGTGAATCATGTCTGGTCGGCAGGAAGCACACAGTCAAAAACGGCAAGCCCAGAATCCAGAAGGGTTTGTGATTGTGCCTCCAGAAAGCGTTACTCGACCCACAGCATGTCCTGAAATAGTAATGTTTTGATAATGTTTTGGGGGTAACTAAGCTGGGACATGTGTGTAACTATTAAAATTGTGAATGCCAAAAAAGGGAATCCATGCTAAGCTCAAAAATATGGACTCATCATTTAATTTGAATAAATGTTACCATTGTAATTTGGTTTTGTTGCATTGTGCTATAGGCTTTTTGGCAGGGATTTCATGGGAGATGAGAAAACAGCGGTCCGTTTAGTAGGATGGTTCCCTCAAGCCTTTTTGAGACTATTCTCTTAGTTTTGCCAAAGTGTATGTGAAGCATTCTTCAAAAATCCATTTTGGGCTCTCCAGCCTCCCTGCTCTGGAGGGTAAACACAATGTGGGACAAACAAGATCTGCACATCTCCCTGCGAAGGGTGATTAACCGTTTGTCAAGTTGCTGCGGGTCAGTCTCTGCCCCCATCGCTGTTGTATCGTGCTGAGACATTGCTGTCACAGCTGAGGCCAGGCTTCGATGGGACAGGACAATAGCTGAACCAGGCAGATGTTGCCGGAGTGTCCCTGTTCGTGCTCGCATGTTGTCCCTGGTCAGCCCACCCAGGACCTTTTGTTTGGGTTCCCTTGACAGTTGATGACAGAGAAGAAATGCCTCTGGGATGCTGGGGCTGATGTGGGTGTTGGCGCAGCAGTTGGGGCCACTCACCCTGGCTGGCGTCCCCGAGCTGGGACACCCCGATCTGGCCCTGTGTGTGGAGCATCATCCCCTGGTCCTGTCACACTCCCTCGATGGAGGGTCTTCAGTTGCCCCTTCTTTTGTCTGATTTTTCCTGTGGTGGTCTCGTAGGAGCCATTCTTACCCACAGAGGGGAAGCGTTCACAGTTAGTGGTCAAACAGTGGTGTGTGGTTAATTGCAAAATAATTAGTACATTGGCACAACAGTGGGTGTTGCTTCACCCGGGTGCTGCAAAGAGCAAGGCTCAGACATCCCTGGTCCCCATCCGTTCACCGGGGCTGCGTCAGGGAGTTGTCCCAGGGTACTGGAGGTTTGCCTCCAAAAACCAGGGTGAAGAGCCGTGGGTTAAATCCAGTAAGAAAGGATTTGCCCCATCTACTTAGCTAGTTCCTGCAGTTCAAGGAGAAAAAAAGTAGAAGTTCTGGCCATTTGTGTTTCAGTGGACATAATTTGTATGATCTACAGTAAAGTCATAATTAGATGGGGTGGTCTTTGAAATTAGAACTGAGCTAAACACTCCCAGTGTTTTCTTACTTTTACACATGGATACCAAACCCAGGCAAAATCATTTCACATCTCTGAGCACACAAAATCAGTTTATAGCCCTTACGTAAGGGTGTGTCATAAATGTCCTGGACAGAGAGGATGATTAAAAATGCAGAACCCTTTAATAGGGGGAATTTCTCAATTTCTTTGAGGGAAATAAAACCACAAGGGCATTCCCTTTGCTTGGATTTTAAATTAACCCAGAGTTTAATTTGTTGCATTCGTTTTAGTTCATCAGCTAGGCAGGGGTGAACTTGGGTGGAGATACGTCAGAAAATTAAGCTTTACCTCTCAGAAAAAAACGCAAAGCCTTACAGCTGCCATTACGCAGGAATTACGAGGTTGGTTGAGGTGGGGGGAAGGAGATTTTTAAAGCTGGTAGATTTGTTCTTTTTATTTGCTTTCAGGTTTGGGAAACGTTTTCCAGCTCTCTTCTGCAGCCATGAGGACTCAGGAATGCCTCTTGCTTGTTTGGTTGCTTTTGCAGTTTTGTTTTTTTTAACTTCCTTGTGATGAATATGGGTACGGTCCTCCAGTTCAGTGAGGTGACACAGAGCGAGGGCTGCTGGGTGGTCCCGTAGGGCAGGCTGGCATGTGGCTCCTGCTGCTGGCTGGGATGAGAGGTGGGGATAAGGATGTGCCTCGGCACTTGACTGAAGGGAGCCAGGACCGTGTGTCCCCTGAAGACCCATAGCAAGCTGTTCAAAACCTGTTGGAGGTTAGCAACCGGTGGGTTTCAGGGCTGTCTGTCTGTAGGATTTCCATTCATTGGGGGAAGTCTCTTAGGTGCTGATGGCTTTTATTCTGCAGAGGTGAAGGAGCCATGTTAGCAGCTCAGCTCTTACACCTGTAGGGTGAGATGAGGAACGCAGGGAGCTGAAGGGCACCTGGGTGTCCTTCGCTGTTTTCTCCCAGTTCTCCCAGATTTTGGTGCTGGGGGTACTGTGCACGCAGCAGAGGATGCTGGGCTGCGGTGCTGAGAGCCACAGGCATATGGCAGTGGTAGGAGCGGTTTCCATGGTAACCTTTCAGCAGCATGACATCACCAGCACTGTCACATTTAAGCTTTTCAAGGCTTTTTGGATTTCAGGGCTTACATAACTTTGAAGAGGTTAGACTGGGGCTTGGATCTAATCAGTATTCAGGGTCTTAGTTGAATTAAATTTTTAAAAAAAAACCAAACCCAATCCAAAAGCAGCTGGGTTCGGTGGCGGCGGTGGCTGCAGTGGCAGTGCCGGGGCAGCTCCCAGCCGGGTAGGGGCCAAGGAATAGGAGAGATGCGCCCTGTGAGGGGAATAGCTGGGGTGGCCCCTGCGGTGGCTGGCCTCCCCAGTCTGGATCCACAAGGCTGTGGCCCTCAACCGGCATGGGGATGCTGGTGACAGGGGCTTTGCTCCCCTCCTCTTCCTGGCAAGCCTGCGCCCGGCTGGTTGTCACCCCCCTGCAGCCAGGCATGGCTTTAGCTGCTGCTGAGTCTCGAGGGACGCAGGGAAGGAGCTGGGGTCGACTGTGGGAGTCGAGGCAAGGGCGTATGTTCATTTGGAGAAAAGGGGTTAGACAAGCTTTTTGCTGTCCCTAAGGCGGTGATGATTTCTTATGGAGATCCTTTTGGGGTCAAGATACCAGATTAGCCCTAATTCAGCCATGCTGAGGGTCAGGAAGTAATTTGGATTTACACGTACGCTTGTGTAATTGTGTACACAGGCATTGCTGTGGTCCACTCCTCCAAAGTGATGTGTTAGCACTGCCAAGCAGCGTGCATGCTCTTACTGCAGCCACAAACAGTCGCAAACAAAGTCCCTGAAACATTTCCATTGGGGCTGGGTACGTCCGATTTTGACCATGGTGCAGTGAACCCCGTTGGGTCCTGCTTGCTTGAAGTGTAAGCTTCGAGGCTTCCTGGTCAACTTGGACAGGATCTGCAAGTACTCGAGCCTTACGCAAGCCGGAGCCATGCTGGGCTGTGGGCAGCTGTGCTGGGGACAGAGGGAGCTGCTGGCACTGCGTGGGCTGGGCTGTGCTCTGGGAGCTGCGTCAATCAGCCAGTCACACAAATTGCAGTAACAGGAGCACTTTAAATAGCTCTCTTGAAAACAATTCCATGAAGTCATCCTGCTGCCTGTAGGTGCTCTGCACAGTTTTGTGCACGGCTTTTGATTTAAGCCTTTTGACAGAAGGAAATGTTTCAGTAAGAAGAAAAAGCAAGAAGTTTGACGTAGTCCCTTTTTCCTTCAGTTAGCATCTGTGCCAGCATCCCTAAAACAGGTACCCAGATGGCTGGTACCCAGCTGTGTCTCCTAACAATTTTGGTAACAGAGCGTTCCTGTGCGGTTGACTCTAATTTTTACATTTATCCTCCTGGAAAATGCTGTGCAGTGCAGACAGCAGCATTCAGCATTTCCCAGCTGCCAATTTACTCGTAAATCTGTTTTGGGAGTCAGTTAAGTGAAAGACACGAGTTAAAAAGGTATTAGCAACAATATTAGTGTTTCTTATCTTGTTAAGTTATTCTTACCTAGTTTGTGCTTCTGATCGTATGAAGTGATAAGTCTACAGAAACACCCACCTTTATAAATAATTGTGTAGCTGAGGTAAGGATGAGGCTATTCCGTGAGTAGTGGTGTGGCTGATGTGTGCAACGGTTTGGGGAAAAGCGGGAAGAATGAGCACATTCTCCTTCTTGCATCTCACCAAAGACCTGGCCTAAGAGAACACTTAAATGTTTAGGATTTTAACAGGGCTTCAGTGCATGCTTAAGTAATTTCCAAGGCTGGAGATGCTTTGAAGTGCTGTCGAAGTCAGGGTGAGAATTTAATGCTTTTGAGGGGAAAAGCTGGTGTGTTTGCCTGCTTGCTTTTCAACCCTTGTGTTGCCTTCGGTTAATTATCTGAATACTTTCAAGAACCCTTTCTAGCGCGGCTGTCAGAGGGGAAAAGGAGCTGATCATCCTTGCCTCTGCCTTCTGGTGTAGACAATGTGCCTTACTCAGTGTATGCAGCTGGCACGTTTCTAATGCCTGACCCCTCCTGCTCCCCAGCCCCTCTTCTCTAGGATGTATTTGATATTTACTTTTACACCCAGTTCATGCATGAGCAGATCCACAGTTCATGTCGTCTCAGGGTCTTCTCCAGCACTGACATGGATTTTCAAAAGCAAGACCGTAAACTTCAGCAGACAGGCATGAAAAATAAACAGGCCAGTTTTCAGATGCGCTGGGCACTTGGTCAGCTCCTGGGTGCTCAGCACCGAGGGGACTGTGGTGCCTAACCAGGGTTTTAGAAACCTAGTGTTATTCATTGATTTTTCGCCATTCACGCTAAGCTATGGGCAGTCAAAACTTGCACCCCAGATACTCAACACCACTAGTAAAAAGGAGATTTCTTTTTCCTGTCTATGTAGAGCAATGGAAACATGTCCAGCTGTGTAGTGGTGGCGATTTTGCTGTCCTGAGAAGTACCAGGTAAAGGCAGGGCAATGATTTTTCACATGGCAGGGACAGTGTGTTTGTCTGGGTGGTGGAGTCGTCACTTCTTTCAGAATAAGGGGTTTTGTCCTTTCTACGTTACTTCTCTCGCCAGGCTTTCCTGTCTGCCTGTGTCTCCATGGGATTCCTTCTGTCCTGACAGTGCCTGGGAGAGCACTAAGAGCACTAATGAAGGACTTGGTTCATCTTGTTCTGTAATTTCTGAATTAGATGACAGCTGGCTGCTGAGCCAACTATTTTTTTGCTCAGAGCAAAAGAAAAGTCTTCATCTTGTTCCTAGCTTTCTGTAATACTTTCTTAGTAGCTGTTCACTGTTCTGCGAAATAATTTTTCATATGTACGTACTTAAGGGAAATGCACTGTGGTTTTCTGTTAAATGCAACTTGAATTTTCCCGAGACTTTCAAGACTGCAAATGACTTGCAGGAGATTTTTAAAAAATGTAGTAACATCTAGTGAGGCGGTAAACCCTACAGATAATGCAGAGAGTCTTGGAAAGATGCTGGATTTGTTTTTAAACACACTGTAAGTGCTCCAAACTTGGGGTTCATGATTCAGCATTCTTGATGTTAATGATTTACAGCAATGAATGGCAAGTTAGTACTAGGTTTCTCTAGAACAAAAGATTGCCTTGGTCTGAAACAAGTGACTTATCTTGAAATCTGGCTGAGCGGAGGTACAGCATGGAAATGAGGGGAAAAACTGAAATCCGGAGTAAACCAGTATGTCGAATCCTTTGCAGGGGCTGGAAGGTTTTCTTGGGGAGTAATACACAGCTGACAGTCCTCAGCTGGCACGGGTAAATGCTTCTTGCGGGGAAAGGCAGCAAAATCCAGCCACAGCCACAGAAGAGCGATGTGGCGATCCACTTACTGCGTGGTGCGGGACGTGCTTCAGCGCGTGAGGTCTGTGTGCGGGGCTGCAGGAGGCTCGACCACTGCGAGCCCCGTGGTGTGAAGGAAACCTCCCCTGCCTTCTCCAGAGGGGCACTTGGCTGGCCAGGCTGTGTGTGTTTGCCAGGCACGTTTGAGAGGGCTGTCGCAGGGGGCACCCCTGCCCTGGCACAGCAGGCTTTCCCCAGGCACCAGGGGGTCTCCAGTCCCAGACTCTGCTGTGGGAGCTGGGCACCCAACCCCTCCCAATTCTGGAGGCTTTCATCCCACCTCTGTGTAAGACTGCTTGAAAGAGGCGTTCAGGAGCTCTCTGCTAATTTATGCTGCTTTTCACACCACACCTAAGCAGTTTCTAGTGGTCTCTGCTAGCGTTTGACAGCTGCCCAGCTCCCAAAAGGAGGCATAGCCATTGCCAGCAGAAAGCAAACAGCGTGTGTCAGTCTTTTCTTGCAGTCTGTGGATATGCGTTTGCTAGTACTTTTGCAGCCACGCTCTGGAATGATACGGATAGTGACCGGGCTAGTTGTGTGATTTCCTGATGATGCTCAGGGAGAAGCGTGCCTACCCTGCGTGGTTGCTTTCTGCCCAAACCCTGGTTCTACTTTCACTCTTCTCTTTGTTTTTGGTGGAATGTATTTGCTGAGATCACCTACATCTCAGTAATGGCTTCAATCTGGAAGAGGGTAGATTTAGATTAGATACTGGGAAGAAATTTTTCAGAGGGTGATGAGGCATTGGAGCACGTTGCCCAGGGAAGTTGTGAATGCCTCATCCTTGGAGGTGCTCAAGACTAAGCTGGATGGGGCTTTGAGCAACCTGGTCTAACGGAAGGTGTCCCTGTCCATAGCATGAGCGTTGGAACTGGATGATCTTTAAGGTCCCTTCCAGCTCTAACCATTCTGTGATTCTATGATCTCTGCAGCAGGTGCATGACAGTCTCTTGGTATCGCTGTGCAACACCAAGACCATAAGGAACTGCTTGCTTGGCTGCAAGAGAGTAGCATACTAAAGACCTCTCCTGATGTAGTTTCTCCCAGCTGGATCTGTAAGCTCTTTCAACTGCACCTGAGCTGGCACGTTCTGCTTCCAAGCTGCAGAAGTGGGGCCAGTGCCCGCCAGGGCTTCTGGCAGCTGGAACGGTTGGGTGTTTCTCCTGCCCTGTGCATTTTGGTTTTTTTCAGCAGGAGCCAGCACAGAAAGCCCTAGCAAAGCAAGCTGCTTTGTTTATATGCTTTTGTGTTCATAAACTGTTCAGCTGCACAGAGGGACGTAACTGTGGTCTGAGCGCTGGATTGTGGCTGTCCAGCAAAACCTGTCAATAAATGTGAAACCCAGCAGGGAAGTCCCTTTTCCTGTAGTGAGAGTTTGGCCAAGCTTCCTGCCTTGCAGATGGGTCCTGGGACTAAACAAAAGATTGGTATTCACTTAATCAGAGCATTTTCATCCATGCAAAATGGGTTGGATACCTACTTCACATTTCCTCACCAATGTGAGTCAGAAGTGAGCTGAGAGGGATGGACCCTGATGGTTACTTCTCCCATCAGCATGCACTAGCATGCCGTGTCCTCCCACTGACTTGCCGTGATGGACGGGCTTTCAGCATACCTTGACTTCCCCCGCTGCCATCTTCACCAGGGGAGGGAAAGGCCTTGGGTTGTGAGGCTGTTTATCTCAGCATGTGTCGTGCTTCACACTCCTTCTCCTCCCTACCATTGCAAAACCTTCACAGAGACCTTGCTGAGTGCTCTTTGGATGCAGATCCCACTCACCATGGCTCCCCACCCCACATTGCCGTCATCTTTCAGACGCTTTCTCAGAGCCCTCATGCTTTGCTGCAGGTCTCTTCCTCCTGGCAGTGCCCGTCTCTGGATGAGCCCACCTCTCGCCTCCAGCCATGGCCTCTGGCGTGGTGGGTGTATCCGATCTCTCTTGCATTGCCACGCTGGTGTCCCTGCAGGCCTGTGAAAACCTGTTCAGACAGGCTGTTATGGAGACTGGTCCCTCTGTTTCCTGGACTGTCGTGTTGGTGTTTTAATTATTATTTATTACAGTGTTAGCTTTTGAAGGATGTGTCAAAACCAGCTTGATTTAAAGAGAATTGTTACCAAAATGATTGGGGTAATAAGTACAAAAGCATTTGTCCCTTTGTCAAAGACGAATGAAGAGGGTTTATGGAGTGTTACCTGAGGCAAGGTGGCTTTTAAGCTTTTTTTTTTTTTAGCAAAGCACATTTATTTGTGTACGTCAAAAGACATATCATCTGGAAGAAGAGTGTCGTACCTAGAATGATTCATAAACCAGATGGCATTTTACTGCCTATGGAGAGTTAATCTCCTTATCTGTTTGTCTTTTACCTGTAATTGCATATGAAAGGCAACTGTTATTTTAAGGAAAAATGATTAAAAAAAAAAAACCCAAACCCCAAACATTTTTACTTAACTAATATCATTAGAGTCCATGTATGAAATTTTGATTTGCTAAACAAAAAATTTCCAAACTGCCTCCAACACCCCTGTTTAGAAAGTTGTCCATGCAGATAGCAAAAAGGCTGCAACCTTTTTTTTTCTCCAAGAAAAGATTATGGTTACAGAAGATCAGGCTGAAAAAATTCTGCTTTTTTAAGGAGTGAAAAACGTTGCCATTGAATAATTGCATCCACTTTGGTTTGAACATGAGGACAGGTATGTTCACCAACACAAGTGTCAGTTTTCACCTTTCAAGGCCACCCTTTTAGAAGCCAGCATCGCCCTGTCATCTCGTGCTAGCATCCTCCGGTGGTCCAGAGAGCTGCCAGTGTCAAGGGCAGGTCCCGGCGGGGCTGGAGGCTCTGTGTCCTGCCTTGCATCCCGTCTGCTTGCATGTCCTCTGCTTTGTAGCACTACGGACCGTGGTAAAATGAGAGCACTTGAATCGGTCTGGTTTTGTGCTTTCTGGCCTTATACTGCCAATGGAGCTGTAGTGCGAGATGCAGTCAAGGTCTCTTTTTGTTGTTTGGTTTCAGGGGCTGTTGCAGTTAGTTGAAAATAGCTTCTTGCAAAGAAGTTTGAGTAGAAGATGAACAGGAGCCATGTTAGCAGACACTAAGCCTGAAGTGAGGGACCTCTGTGCAAGAGACTGATGGCAAATGCTTGCTCATCCTGCCAGGACAGGGTAGGCTGGTCCTGTAGTGTTGTAGGGTGCTTCTCTCCCAAACTGCCCTGAACTTCAGTGAGTGGGCGATGCCAAAAATCAGTGCTTCAGTGTGGTTCACTTGCAACTTTTATCTGATTTTCTGTTTTGTTCGTATAGTTGTCTGCATGCCTTTACTGACATCAGCAACAGTTTTTCACTCCTGACAGGAATATAAGAAGGAGTAACTTGGGAAAGAGCCAGATGGATTTTATTATGGCCTGGACATCCTCAACAATATTGTCTGGTCTCTGGTGATTTCCCAAGCCTCACAATTTTGTTAGTGATGAAGCAGAGAGAAGGCAGCTCGACTTTGAGACGTGGTCTGAGCTAGTTCTTCTGGCACACAGACATCAGTCTTGGTTTTACATATAAGCTGAATGTGTTGGATAGCCAAAAGGAGTAAATGCCCAATCCGCAGTGTTGGCTTTTGGGCCAGCATCCATGTCACCACGCTTTGGGTGGTTCTGGAGTGTGATTCAGCTCGCCTGTTCTCTTTCCAGTGAATGGAGAGCAGGGTCACTGTGCGATGCCTTTGTGAAGTGGATGTTGTTGGATAAAATGCAGCTTGAGGTCTTAAGGACATATGAAGTAGGTGGCTTTTTACAGTAGGGCGAAAGGATGAGAGGGCAAAGGCAAAGAAATCACAGTTGAGCAGCCGTCGGGTTAGGTCTTGGTGCTTTTGTCTCAGAGCTAGTTTTCACCCATGGATGCAAGCAACACATGTGGTCAGGGTGGCTCCAGCTGGACAGTGAGGCTGGGTGTCTTGCTCTGTTGTTCAGAAAGGGGGTGAAGTTTGGAAGGCAGCTCCTCAAAAAGCACTGTGTGCTTCGTCCATGCTCTTCTGAGAGCTGGGGCTGGGACTGTCCCCACCACGATGCTTGTGTCACGGTGAGCAGGTGAGGGGAGGGTACCCCAGCCAGACTGTCTGCATGCTGCTAGCACACCAGTCATCCAAAGGTTTGTGGACATAGGGTGATTGCATGCCATTTCTAAGCTCTGTGGCAAAGCAGAAAGGCAGTAAATGAATCCCACTGGTAGGATCTGTATTGCCTAACTGTGTGGCCCTAAAATGTTAGCCTCCTGCAGAAGCAGGCAGGCTGAAAACAATAAACTGGAGGAGTTCATCAAGATTTGGATCTTGGGAATGGTCTCTTTTCATGCATTTGTTAGTGCCTTTTGTACAGAAGTCAGAAGGCACACAGTTGGGAGGTGTCATGAACTCAGAGGAAGACTGGGCTATCGTAAGGACGAGCACAACAGCTTTAGCTCCAAAATGAAATTCAGAGCACAGCTTCTGCACGGAGGGAAGCGAGTTCTTGAGCTGTGTCACATGAAGCATTTCCAGCAGAGATCAGAAAGTGTTCGTGCTCCAGCCCACGACTCTAGTGAGACCTCGTTAAGACTACTCTGTGCAATGGTGTAATCACACTAAGAAAGAGTAATTCAGACTGGAGCAGGTAAATGGGAAAATACTGGGATCAGCAGGGGACTGTGAAGGCTCAAAACAAGAAAACAACACCTTGGTCTTGTTTGGTTCAGCTTCGTAAAATAAGTTCTATTTTTAAATACTTGGGGGTAAACTCTAAACTGGTGGACAGGGTTGGCACAAGAACTAGTGGATGTAAGTTGGCAATGAATAAATACAGGCTGGAAACCAGAAATTTCTAGCCACGAAATGGGCATTCTGGGAGAGCTTTCCAGAAAGAGTTGTGAGGGAAAACCAGACCAGTCCCAAACTGGGACCAGTGATGTCCCAGCTCAAATTCAGTGATGTGCAGCCAGGCTCTGCAGGACTGGCCTCACACAATATCAAAGAACGATGTTTGTATAGGTACCTAGAGGCTAGAACTCCCAACGTGTAGCAGCCTGCACGGCTGGAAGAGTCCCTACCTCGCAAGCCGAGGGGTCTCAGCAACTGTATGGATTTTCTGTCCTGTTCTGTAGCTGAGCTCTATGGCATTCCTGGGACAGCAGGAGAGAGCACCAGGATCTTGGTACTTGGGTGGGAACAGGTTTCTCTTCTGTTTACTGAAGTACCATAAGGCAACGCAGATGAGTGCAGCTTCAAGTAACCCCCATCACTGTGTAGGCTGGTCACTTCATATGCTGCTTATGCTTAGTCTCCAAGAAAAAACATTCCTTTTGCATGCACTTCAGGGTCCCATGTGCTCACCCACGTGTTGAGTAACAGCTTGCAAATCATTATCTGATTGGCATCTAGCCATTAAACTTCCAGTGACCTGCCTGCTGATATTATTTTGTGCGCTGTGTTCTCCTGGCATATCTCTGTTGAGCACGTTGTATTGTTTTCGGAATAAATATGAGGGTAAACAATAAAAACTGAAAACAACTGCCAAGGATGGAGGTGAAACATAAACTTTGTGAGTGGTATTGGAAATAGGATCTTTGGTCTGGCTGCCCCCTCTGGGAAGGGGCAGGTGTGTTTGAGCAGTGAGCAGTGCCAGAAGAAAGCACACTTGACCTTTGCCATCCCTTGATGCCGGCTTAGAAGGCATTGTGTGCAGAATCCAGCTATTTTTGGTTCCTACCCCACAGAGTATGTGCTGCAGGTGAGCATTGCATGCTGTAAAACCATAGGTCTCCTCCAGCTTTTCCCACTGCCTGGTCTTCTCCTGTACTGTCCCATTGACTCGTGAACACAAATGTCTGGCTTTTCCTTCAGGATTAAGGCATGAGTCACAGCAACAGAGTTTACTATGAAGTCCGTGCCATATTCATAACTAGTATATTTAGGAGGTATAGAGAGCTTCTGCAGTGGGCCAGACTGAAGATTTATTTTACCTGCTGTCCCAGCTCCAGCACAACCAATAGATCTTCAGTGATTGCGTCCAGAATGTGCTGTTTAATAGGCAGTGACAGGACCTGTCTTCCATGAATTAGTCCAGTCCGCTTTTTAAATGAATTTCAACTTTTTGGTCTCCACAGCCCACTGAAGTTAAATAACAACATAATCAGTGTTAACAATGTATAAAATGCTGAATAGGAGGGAGCCCAGATGGCTTTGCATGTCACATAGGGCACATTAGCTATAGGACTAGCAGCTGAAATCAATGAGCAGAGCATGAATTTTGCAGCTTACCATCCCAGCTCTGCCACTAGCCAGCTGGGTAAAACTGGGAGAACCTTTTTGCACAACTGTTTTGTTCACTAAGAAAATACAGGTTGATCTTGCTGTCTGTGCAGGACTCAACGCGGTGAGGTCCAGATCTTGGGTGAAGCCTCTTGATTCTTCCCTGAGGAAGAATCCATTGACCATGGATCTTTTCTGTCCTCGTGGAGCATCACAGCCTGTCCTGGCTGTGGGAAGGTCTACACTTTAAAATGCAAAGCCTTTAAAGGAGCAGATGTGGCTATCTCCAAGGGAATCGAGAGTTGTTAGCAAATAACTGTAATGTCTGAGAGTTGAAAGAAAAAGGCAGATTGATATCGCTAACTGTTTATGCGCTCCCATGGCAGGTGAGGGTGGGCAGGACATTACGATATAAAACTGTAAATTGCACAGTAGGCAGGAAATGACCGGAAGCAGAGGTGATTTGTGAGTGCTTTTATATTACTGGTGTTTTACTGGTTTTTAAGAGCTGTTGCTTTTTTGCTTTGAGTGATGGGACCTTAGCAAAGAGTTTGGGGATTCCCTCCATGGCCTGGTGTCAGGGATTTCATAGAGTGTCAGCTCGTGTATTGCCTCATTAGACAGCTTGACAAACATTGAAATGCCGCTTAAATGCAAATTTTGATGTTAGGGAGTTTGGCTGGTTTTTTCCTCCCCTTATAAACAGATCTTTTGTTAGAGAAGTCTCAGCCAGATCTGCTCACCGAAGTCCCTGAAATGGGAATGGCTAAAACTTCACGGATCCCTTGAAAGTGTTTCCAGTCCCAGTTTAAATGAACTCATTATGTTTCAGCTTGGCAGCAGTAAGAGGAACGATGGGGAAGAGGGGAAAAATCTCAGAGTTAAAAGAGATTTCAAAAACACCTTAGGAAATGTTCCCAAACAACCACAAACCCTCCCTGGGGATCCTGTCCACATATTAGAGAGCTCCAACTGCATATATCAAACAGTTCAAAAAGGAAAACTTGGCCACTGCAGCTCTCGGATAGAAAGAAAGCAGGCTGCAATGGAGTGCCAGAAAGTCTCATCCAGTGCAGGAAAAGCCACCACTGTGCTGGGCTGACCCAGTCACGAGTCAGGAAGCCTTTCAGGAAACTAATAGGAAAATGCATTAGGTGGGGATAGTAATGCTTTCCCCAGGTATCTCGCAAGGACATTCTGCTTTACAGATTAATGCTTTCCCTATGGCTGTTGCAGGAATATTCTGCTTTATTGATCAATCCAGCTTTGCTATGGGAAAACAATGTTTTCATGGCCTGTGACACAGTGTCATAATGTACTTTGGGGAGAACATTTGCTGTGGTGTGCAATCTATGCTAGTGCAAGTTGGTGTTGCTCCATCGCAGCCACCTAAAGAAACCTGCACAGTGGCCCAGGAGAACAAAAATCTGGTACGATAAGGGAAAAGAGAAAATGCACTACCTTGTCCAAGCAGTGGGGGAATTGCCTGGTGGCAACTGAAATAGAAAGTGGAGCGATGGTCATTTTTAAGGAAGAGCCTGTGCTTTATATCATCCTTGACAGTGTTGGGTTTTTATCTGAAGGAGAAACGGGTTAGGATGTGATTAAAGCAGCCATGGGTGTCTCAATGGACAAAACATTGACAGCTACTTTGCTGTAACTGTAGAGCGCCCTCAAAGAGGGAGAACTCTCCCCCAGAAAGCTTGTGAGGAGGCTTCCGGTGTGTGAAGTCAGTAATATTTTGAAACACGTGCATTCTTGACTTTTAAAGTGAACTGGCCTTTAATTCTGTACATTTTCTGTTTGGCAGCTGTGATAGCGCTGCAGCTTGCCTTCCCTCCAGCATGCGCAAGAGTGCCAGCCAGGATGAATTCCTTGCACCAGGATATGTTCTTGCTCTGGTTTGGTTAAAAATACGGCAGGGAACTTTTTTCAATCCAGTCAAAGCATACAAATTGAGATGACTTTCAGTATTTAGACAGGGCCAAATCTTGCTCTTAGTCTCAACACCAGATTACAGTATTGACAGCAAGACAGTATTGGTTCCAGATTTCCATCAGAGTAACTGAGAACTGGAATCCTCCCTCCTTTAACTGTGTGACTTGGATTCCTTGTCCAGGTCACCTCAAAGGGGTACAGAGCTCTGAAGCTGTGATGTTCCCAACTTGCACAGTCACCCCAGAGACCAGCCTTGTTTTGCCATGTCTGACAACATCCTTATTGCTGTGCCTGCAACTGGTCTGAAGGGAGGGAACAGCTACTCATTCCCCTATTCATGCTCTCCAGCAGACAGCTGTCTGACATAAATTACAGTTTTGCTAGATTTTTCCAAAAACAGGTCATCTGATGAGGAGACACTCTCTGATGTCAGTATGCTGGTGGTCACCTCTTCCAGGGAGTGAATACCTGGGAATGGTAACCTGGTCATGAGTAGCTGCAGCAAGATATATATTTGGGACTTCAGGTGTATTAAATCCTCCCTGTTCACAGAGAGCTATTTTTGCAAGGTTCCCTGCTGGAAGCCTCAGCCCCTGTAAGACTTCAGGTCTTCTCCTTTCCCGCCAGCCCTTCCTCACCACATCTGATGAGGTTCCTTGAATGCCTGGTGCATCCCAACTGCAGCTGTGCCAGGTGGCCCGAGTGACCACAGTAGCAGAGATGGTGATGGAGGGCAGCCAGGAGGAGCTGGTGCAAACCTGCTCCCAGGTCTGAGTGAGCAGAGAACAAACCTCCAAAGTTTGTGCAGGGCTTCCTCCAAACCCCAGTGCAGCCAGTGGAAAAACTTCTCTTGGTTTTGGTCAGCTCTGGCCAAGCCAAATTACAGGAGGGAAATTCAAAGGCAGAGTGCGGAATAAATTCAGGGCTCTCAGAGCAGAGAGGGAGGCATTTAACAAAATCATTTACTTTTCCATAAAAGCCGTGTGGTTTGAGTCCCATAAAGTCAGGATTTGAGGGTTTTTATTGGAGTTTGGAAGGGGTGGGGTGGTTTCTAGTATAATGCTGAGCCCGGTGAAAACATAAGAAGATATTTTGGTCTGTGAGTCTGAAACGCAAGCCTTGCCCCCTGCCCTGCCTGCAGCCGCTCCGGGTTCACCAACTGTGCCATGCCTTCACTGCTGGTACTGGGAGGGGAGGGCAGGATCCTGGCGACACGTGGCAAGCGTTGGGAATCGGGCCATTTTGGGGGAAAGAGTGAAGTTATTTGGGACACGCTGCCTGCTGTCACCTGCCTGCCTGCAGGCACATAAAGGCTTGGCAGCTGATGCTGCCTCCAAGGCAAACCTGTGCAGTGGCAGCCCTCCCACCCCATCCAGGTTTGCGGGGACTCTTCTGACCCCGTCCTCCAGCCTTGAAGCTTTCAGCCTCGTGGTTTTGTCTGGTTTTGATGTCACTACGTGATAGTAGCATGGTGGGTTGACCAGAGCCAAAAGGCAGGCTGCAGCCTGGTGCCATGGTGCTAGCCTGCTTCTCAGGGTGATCCGACAACGTTCGGCACGTGCGTGGGAACCCCCGAAATCAGCCGTGCTGCTGGTGAGGTGAGTGGGAAGGGAAGAGCATGGAAAGGAGTGGAGAGAGGGGAGGGCGAGAGGCTGCTGCTGGGAGGCACAGCCTGGCCTTCTTGCTTCCGTGGCAAGAGATACTATTGCTGGGGAGGCGAGGCAGCGTGAATTTGCTGAAAAGGGCTGGGCTGCCCCTGCGTTCTGCTGTGAGTCAGCATTTGTGGGCTCCTCGTATCCGCTCAGCAGCTTAAAAAGGGTATTTGTTTAGTCTTCCCTCAGATGACTAATAATTAGCAAATGTTAATTGGAAATTGCAGTCTGATAAAGGAGTGTTTGTTTAAATGTGGTGGTAAGAACAAGGGAACGGGAAACAAGTCTTCAGATTGTGTTTCCAAGTCCGCTGTTCCCTGCTCTTGTGATATCTGGCGAATTACTTAACCTCTCTGTATCTCACTGTACTGCTCAGTAAAGTGAGGAGAATAATGCCTGTCTCGCGAGGGTGCTGCGGGGATTAGCCAATCCTTTGCAGTACTTTTGGGAAATCTCAGTGGAAAGGAGCCTTAGAAGTGGAAGAAATTAGTATTTGTGATTCAAATACTTTGTACCTTCTTGGCCAATTTCAAATTCACATCCTGCCTGCGATTGCTGTGTGCCCCAGTGCATGGCGCAGCAGTCATTTTGGAATTGGTTTTGTGAAAGAATTTGGAGGTGCGCTAATCCTGGCTAACGCTGCAGCTTCAGGGGCTGCTCCCTCTCAAGTTTACTCTTTCTAAAATACCACCCCGCAGGTGTGACCTTATTTTGTGATTCCAGGTCTCCTTGCTTTGCTGTATGTCCAGATTGTCAGTAGAGATGTGCTGTTCACTCTGGTCACTGCCGTTACATAGCAGTTTTCTATTTTGTTGTGTTAATGATATGACATTTCTTCCCATGCTTAAAATCTTGCTCCAGCTCTATGGTGGGGGCCAAGTCGCATGTACAGCAGTCAATGCTTGTTACCAAGCCCATCAATGCAGTGGTCCTTTTGTCCTCTTTCTGTTATCCCAGCGTCACAGTGGGGTAACATCATTACTGAGGAACATATTAAATATATTGAAAGCCAGGGATGAAGGCAGAGCTTGGGTCTTGCTCCTTTGGCCCAGAGCGGTTTCCTACTCTCAGGATGGAGTTGCTGGAGCTTAAGGCAGTGGCTTTCTTACTGCCAAGCATGTTTCTGAACTTTCTTCTTCTTGGCTTTAAATAGTAACGTATATTGTCCTTCTGGGTGCTGTTAGTGGTCCGCCTTTGAGCTCTGCCTAGTCATGGACCTTTCTTCAGGTGCAAGAAAGTGTTGTTCTATATAGTCCCAGCCAGTAATGGCAGGGTCTGGATCATACCATTACTTGGGCTGACCTTGCTGCCCAAGCTGGTGGGTGACTGACAAGGGCAAACAGAACTTAGACAGTGTGACCTGAAGGGTCCCCAGGGCTAGCGCAGGGAGATGCATGGCTACCTCTGGCTGCAGTTTCTGTTGAAAAGAGATGTTTGGGTCTGTGACCAAGGAACACTCTTGTCCTGCTCAGGAGTTGCTGTACCTCCTTCAGGAATGGACAGGAGGATCTAGCGGGGTATGGCTGAGGATGGCGTGGATGCAGGGCAGGACGGCAGAGCTGGCAAGCTCCTCTGCCAAGGACTGCTTTCCTCTCCTGTTTGCTACTGATAACTAAAAATGCAGATAAATAAAGCAGATACTGTATCTGGCCATATTTATCTTGTTCTGCAAAATAGCCGGGAGGATTTTCCTGGGTGAAGAACTGTGGCTTTTGGTCTCATTAATATTCAGCTGCTCTTTGGTGATATTTTGCTTTGTTGAGACCTGCCTTAGAAATATTGCTGATTCTTCTAGCAGGGTTTTTAGCAGAAATACTATAAATCTCTAGTATTAGGTGACTGGCAATATCTGTGCAATATTTAACTTTTCGACCAGGCCGTAAAAAACACTTTCACTTTGGCTAATTATTAGATGTTGATTGGGCATGCATCTGATTTAGGGTTTTGTCATCCTGAAGAACAGAGTTTGTGCCTATAATGAATCTCTTCTTGTACAGTGTTCATGGTTTCAGCTGGCAGACAAATCAAAGGGATTGCCAGTGATAGGACATGAGGCAATTGCAGGGGGCTGTATCTGTTTCAAGGGCTTTCCTGTATTTTCATTGTCACTAGGCTGTGTTTGTTTTAACAGCCTTGTTACATTTTTGTTGTTGTTGATGTTTGCACCCTGGTAAGGGTGTTGCTGCTCTGGAGATGGTATTCCTGATTTTGCAGTGTTTTCTTTTTTCTGCAAAAGCTGTTACTGAAGGAACATAGAGAGAAGATGCGAGAGCCTCTATATGCGTTGAAAAATGTAGCCTTGCGTCACTGGAGAAAAGCTTTCCTGCAGATTTTGTCCCCAACTCATTTCAATAATTATTTCTGTAACAGTCTTCTCTGTAAGTAGTTCTGCATTCATCTTGGATTATAGCAGCATGGATCCAATTCACGGTCTCCTTGCTGAGGTTTCCATATTGTGTTTGTCATACAGCCTATCACCTTGAAGTAGTGGGGTTGCTGGCAGCAGGAGACTCAGGGATGCCAATTTTAATCAAAGCCTTTCATTGCAAATGCAATTTTTAGTTTATTTGGGATGACGAGAGTTTTTCACCACGTGAACTT
Organism: Burhinus bistriatus; assembly: GCA_013397275.1. Lineage (NCBI taxonomy): Eukaryota > Metazoa > Chordata > Aves > Charadriiformes > Burhinidae > Burhinus > Burhinus bistriatus. The sequence goes on along the minus strand of VYXH01001025.1, from coordinate 219,861 downwards.
TCCAAAGGCGGCCCTGAGCACAGGGGATGGGGTCAGGGAGCCGTGGTTGCTCCCGCCGCCCTGCACGCCATGCGTACCCCACAGGCGGCCAGTGGGCACATGGGCTGACACTGGTTCTGTGTCAGCGGGGCAAGTTAGTTTGGGGGAAAAGGTCTTCAGCTGTGTGAAGACCACCAGTCTGGCCATTATCCCCCATCTGGACTGTGCGGGGCCAGTTTCCACACCGTACACCCTGCTCTCACGTGCCTCTTCGGGTTGCCTGGTTTTGGGGTGGTTTTTTTTCCCTTCTCCATCTGCTGTAATGTGGGCAGCGGCAACTGTGCAGCTGGTGGGGGGTCAGCCATTGGGCAGAGGTGGGTGGAGGAGATGCTCACCTTTCCCAGACCATCAGCAGGAGCAGCTTGGTGGAGGGAATCCGCGTCCTGGAGCTGGGACAAAGAAGAAAGAAAGTGGCAGGAGGCAGGAAGGAAAAAGATTATTTTTTTACAAAATTTATTTCCTGCCTGGGTTGCAGGAAGGGCAAGGCTTGCGATGCGCAGAGGGCAGGGGGGGTTACGGTGTACAGAAAAGACCTGGCTGCCTCCCCAGCATGTCTCAGCACTGGGATTATGCAGACTGCCCTAACTTGAGCATACACCCCCTCTCAGATGCAAGTCGCTGTCTGCAGAAACGCTGGAGCAGACTGTGCTGCTAGTCATGCAGAGCAGTGGGATTAGTTTGCTAGACCCCTTCTCAGCAACTCTGCTTTCAACCGTATTAACCTGTAATGTTTTTTTTCCTTGTGACTGATGTGAAATGATAACCAGGGGAAGGAAATCGGTTGCATTTTGAATGTCTCGTGCGTCCAGGTTTTGTGCCTTCAGCTGTAAAGGAAAGGGATGTCTAACTTTCGACCTAGGAGAGATCTGGCAGAATTAGAAATGGCTCAGAGCCTGCAGGAGGAAGCATTAGAAGATGCTAATACATGCACTAATTTCAGCCAGGCCTGATTCGTGCATTGGCACCTCAGTCTGCATACAAAAGGCAAGAGCTGCCTCACTGCTCACGATTCACTGCCTCCTCCTCCTGTTTGCATCCACTCTGCTCCCCTGCGAGCTGAACGGCTGATTCGACATAAAATGTTCGTTAGCTCGCTGGCTTTTTAAGCCTCTAAAAATTCTGGCTGTGTTTCTGAGACACAGCAGGAGACTCTGCCAATAAATGTGGTGTCATCTTCTTGTTTCCTCTTAAATGTCCCTGCGTCTCACCTGTGTGACAGTGAACTCCCTTGCTACGCCATTGTGCTTTAGGAAATCCGGTTTAGCCCCAGAGATGCCAATAGCAGCACTGTATATAAAATGTTGTAGATCATTTTTTCCTTCCTTCACCAACAAAATCTGTCTGAGTCAGGACCTGTTTAGTTACTATCTCATTCTCATCTTTGATAACACAGCTGTGCTTGGCGTATTTTGTGCTTCGCTTTCTTTGGCAGTGGAGAGAGGGGTGTAAGGTTCAAGGAAGAACGTTGGATCTGAAGCTAACCGTATGATGACAAAGCTTGCTGCTATGAAGAGTGATCTGAGCTACGTCTGACTAAGAAGGGTATAGCAGTGCTGCTGATGTATGTGTCAGTATGCATGCTGTAGGTATTCAGAAGTATGCTGCTGAAGTCGATTCAAGTCTCACCATTGACTCTAGCAAGAGCAGAGCTGGTCCAGGAGCTGAGCATCTCACCTACATGTAGGCACCCTTGTGTTGCACACCCTGTCTGGACCAGTCTCCCTGGCTGCCTCTGTGGGCATCACTTCTGGGGCAGCCTGGCTGATGAGCGGAGGCTGGCTTTCAGCCACCTGCAGTTCAGTGAGATGAATCTGCTCCAAGCTTCTGAGAAACTCTCTTGCCTTTCAGTAATGTTTTTTGCTTGAAGCCGTTTGGGCATTTTGGAGGATCCTGCCGTAAAGTGGGTCGTTAGCATGCACAGGAGCGCCTTGCCTGGCTGTAAGCAATCCCGTTTTCCAAGACCACTTCAGCCACAGTATTCTTCACTGTTTCGTGCCCATTTCCTAGAGATTTCAGTGACAGCTGAGTGCTCAGCGGCCTTATGCCATGAAGCTTGGCAGTGTTTCGTGTTGCGTTATGCCCTCTGTCTTTTACAAACAGCCAGAGTTTCCGCCGCCGGCAGGACTTCCAGTCACTGCGCACGCATGTCTCCGTAAGTTCTCCCCACTTAAATGGCAGCCTGCAGGGAAGGCTGCCTTACATGCCTTGTTCCCTGAGGGGGGACGGTCAAGGGTGACAAGCGTGAGGTGCGCACTGGGAGACAGGCTCCTAGTCCCCTGAGGCTCCCTGCCTTGGTTTTGACTGGCAGAAAGAGATGCTGTGCTTGGGCTTCTGCGTTGCTAGAATGACACCTAGAAACACGCTGTTGGAGACTGCATTGAGGTGCATGGTGTTTCTTAGCGGGTGCACCCATGAAATGGGAATGTTTGTGCAGGAGAGGGTGAGAGGGCCTTTGGAAGGCTGTTCGCAGATTATTCGCTGCAGAAAAGTGTAACAGTTATGCAAAGGTTATGCCACCAAGGGGTGTGTGTTATTTAGCTCTGTGATTGCCACTGAAATCCATTGCCCTTCTAGCTAAACCTCCCTGAAGTGGTTTGGAAGTGCCTAGCGTTTGTTCCCTGAGCGTGACACAGGAGCATATAGGTCAGGAGAGAAAATTAGCCTGTGCAGTCACCTCTTCAGTGCCTGTATCATTTCGGGGCTGAGGAAAGCCTCTTTCTTACACGCCGAATCACCAGAAGCAACTCAAAGCCAGGCTTGTTTGCCGCAGCTGTTTATGATGTATTGCCTTTAAATACCCCCTCACATACCAAAGCCTGTGTATGTCCTCCTTCATTGGACCACCTCAGCCGTTTCTCCTCCCTGTGCCTTTGCATGCCAGAGTGGTGCAAGGCCTCTGGCCAAGCATCCTTAGTGATACAGTGTTTTGTCTCTAGCCTGATCAAATGGAGGGAGATGCTTAGCATCCTTCTTGGTTTTGCTTTAAATGTGTTTTATCTCTTTATAGCNTGGAGGCAGACTCTTTTCAGTGGTTCCCAGTGACAGGACGAGGGGCAACGGGCACAAGTTGGAACATCGGAAGTTCCATTCAAACATAAGGAAAAACTTCTTTACGGTGAGGGTGACCGAGCACTGGAAGAGGCTGCCCAGGGAGGCTGTGGAGTCCCCTTCTCTGGAGATGTTCAAGACCCGCCTGGATGCAGTCCTGAGTAATGTGCTCTAGGTATTCCTGCGTCAGCAGGGGAGTTGGACTAGATGATCTCTAGAGGTCCCTTCCAACTCTGAAAATTCCATGATTCCGTGATTAAAACTAAAAGCCACATGTTATGCAAGTGGATTTTCCCTGTATTAATGCTTTCAGGAGCCCTAGTCCACTTCTTATTACAGTGTGTGCATACAGTATAAAGAAATGTACTTGTGGGATTCAGTGAATTTGTAATACAAAATGCTTGAAGTTTATACACTTGCTTTTTTTACCATGGATCAGAAAGGTCCCAAGTATAGTTTAGGAAGAGTGCTGTTGCGAATTTCCAGAGTGGATCATAGGAATCAGCACTGTCCTCCACAGGTGCTTGTACAGCAGGCAACAAGGTAATGCCCCGGTTTTCCTGAAGTGCCCTCTTAATTGTGTTTGGAAATGCTTAAGATGGAATGGATGGATTTAATGTAAATTGGGACGCAGACAACAGCTGTGGAGTTTTCCGTTTGTACATAGCAAATATTTGGGAACAGCAGCTGAAGGTAGTTGAGACCCCTGGGTGGGAGTCTATCCTGAACCCAGAAGGGTGCAGGTGGAGTAGGTGGGTCTGTCATCCCAAGAGAGCATCCACAGCCTCCAGTGCAGGATGTGAGCTAATGGCCCCTATTGCTGGTCCGCACAGTGCGCTTCTTACAGAGTCTCTGGCACTTGCTTAATGAAAAGCAATGTGTAATGGGAGATTCTTGTTGATTCACGCATCCCTTTAGCAGCTCCAGCCCTGCTGAACAGCAGGCAGGTTCTGTACAAAATGTATATTTCATGCCTTGTTTCTTCAGGGATGCAGCCCTTCAAACAAAGAAACTGTCCTTGAGGATGGGAATGCGGCTTTTTTGCTTTTCCATTTTGGAAGGCAGGACAGCAGAAGGTGGACAGGGTGATGAGGTGTATGATGTAAAAGTGGAAGGTACTCAATAAGGCTTTGATAGGAAAACGTCTCTGATGCTGTTCTTCTATCTCCAGCTGTAGTTTTAACTCGCAAGTAATGCAAGCACCACCCTGGCAAGTGGACCGTTTGATGACATAGGATTTTGCTGTAGAAAACAGAGCTGGGAGGGTTGCAAGAAGAGAAATAGTTTAAACCCCCCTTACAGATTGCTGTGCTGTGCCGAGGTCCCCTTCCTGCCAGCTGGCTTTTCCTTCCTCAGCTGTGTGTCTGGCTGGTGGTACCTCTGAAACCGAGGCATGTCTGGCATTTCTAAGCAGCTCCATCTTGCTCTGTATGACTTCTCCTTCTCTTTTGGGAAAACGCTGGGGATAATTGTTGAAGGGCCTGTATCACTAGTGTCGTTAAAGCTGGCAGTGAACAAAGCTCTGGAGCACCAGAGTGCATTTCTGGGCGTACTCAGGGAAGGAGAAGCCAGAGGAGAAGGCTTTCTTTGAACTCTTCTGCCATCGTGTGAACGCTTCTCGTTTGTTGCTCCATAAACATAGCCTCTTCCAGAATAATGAAGTTGTAAGCATATCCTCTGAAATTGATTGAAAGCCTAGTTGGCTGTTGTAAGGTATAATCCCACTTTAAAGACTCTCTCATTTAAAAACATAATCTTATTTTAAGACTCTTGATATTACCACGGTAGTTCTTCCATTTAGGGAGGAGGGGGAGGAAAAGAATGTAATTGGGATTAAAAAAAAAAGAAAGAAAAAAAAAGATCCTAGTATCTTCGTAAAACAGATGGTCCTTTCTCTAGCCACATGTAAAATAGAGTCCTGCCCATGTGGGGATTTACAAGTAATTACAGCTGCCCTTGTAGTTTCCTCTTTTTTCCTTTCTTTTTTTATTTTCTCTAAAGAAGGAGGAAGCAAATCATGTGTGCGCCGTCATCCCTTTCGGGCATTAAAGGCCTGAAGGCCTCATGGTGTACAGAGTGCCCTGCCGGCGTGTGTTCCTCTCCCAGGATCTCTTGTGCTCCGACTGACATTCAGCCAGGAAAACACACTGAGGAGGAAAACCCCTGCCTGAATGTGCAGAACAGCACCTGGCTGGAACCCCACTGTGGGCTTGGAGCCTGGCGCCCAGGTCCCTGTAAGGTCACCAAGCTGAGCAAAGCCTCTTTGTTCGGGCTGTAGCTTGAGCTGTGCTGGGAACCACTGGAGAACTACCTGTGGTAGCTTACTTAGGTGGCAATCTGAAGCTGTGTCCCAGGGACCACTTCGAAATGACCCGTGTTCAGTGACTCTCACCACCTCTCCGGCCAGTCTGTCCAAGAGGCTGTCGGAGGGTCTGGGGTCGCAGGTCCCTGTGGGGGGGGAGCTGGATGCCTGAGTGCCCCAGGACTGTGATTCCCAAGTGCCCTGATGTCTGACTGAGGTTCCCACCTTCCTCTCGATTAGTGAGCCACCCAAAGGGCTCTGTGCTTAGCCGGTCTTCTTTGGCAGCACCCTGCCATGAAGGTGCACTGCTGAGGGAGCCAAGGAGATCTTTGAGCTCGAACTTGGGATGGTGTTACGTCAGAGGAGACTGCTAGGAGACTGGATAAGTGGGAGACCACTTTAGCATGCCAGATTAGGAGGGAGGGCTCCCAATGGGTTGTGCTGGAAGGACACTTCTAGGAGAAAAAGAGTACCGACAGTTCATGGTAGCATCTTTGCTAAAGATGGTTTAGGTAGATTGGATGTATTCTATCCAACAGACATGATGAAATTCACTTTGAAACATTTAATGAATGAGTCAGTGTTATCTCTAAACGTGTCTGCAGTTATTGCAGAGAATTTGTGGAGGACAGGGACCGGAGGAGGGCAGACATGATGGGGAAGATGAGGGTGGAGGGAGTTAAGCAGCCAGACAGCCTAACTGAGATCACTGAGGAGATATTAGAACAAATTATTAAACAATCAATTTGTAAGCTCTTAGAGGATAATAAAAACAACCAATGTGGATTTACCAAGCACGTATCACGTTATAGCAGTCTGATGTCCTTTTGGACAGGATTACTGGCCTCGCATGGATGAAGAGGGAAGAAGCAGAGACTGTGTGTCTGGATTCCCCCTCACATGACACTCGTGTGAGTGGTTTAGGGAAGCACTGGAGTTGGGTGCATGACTGATTGAGAAACAGCAGTGGTGGAAGAGCAGTTCTCAGTGGTGTCCTGTAAACTGAAAGGCATTTCAAGGCATTTCAATACCTATCCAAGGCTGCCTTGGTTTTGGTCGGGTTCAGCATTTCTCATCATCCAAGCTTTTGAATGCAGACAGTGCTCACGAAGTTTCCAAATCATACCAAACTTCAAGGAGCTGGAAGCTCTGAGGGCAAGGTTTGGACTCCGTGACTTTGATAAAATGGATAATTTGTTGGGACGTAATTAAAAATAAAAACGGGGTTACCAATAAATGAATGTGTGTGAGGGATTGTACTGAAACATTGCAGGCACAAATGCAGAATACAAAACAAACTGGATGGTACTTGGTTAAACAGCAGAGCAAGATGCATAGATTGTGGTGGACCACAAGCTGACTGGAGCAGCTGGTGGATGGGTGCTCCTCATTAGGAGGTAAGGTGTCAGAGGCTGTGCTGATGGCTATAGCAAGGCCTCGGCTGGGATGTGCTGTGCAGTTTGAGCATCCCCTTGCACAGGGGGATAGGCAGGCTGGGAGCAGCCTCGAGTGCCCTGCTAGAATGAGGTGAACGTTAGAAAACCATAATAAATACCTAATGTTGTGGGTTTGTTCAGGCTGGAAAAGAAAGGGACAAAGAAATGGGGGGAGAGCAAGGAGCATCTGGGTAGGGACCATAGCAAAAGCTTCCCTGTATAAAAATGTTCAGATGACTGTCATTTATTCTCTGTGCAAGTAGGGCAAGAAAAAGCCAATTTAGTTTGCAGTGGGGAGGACTGATGTTGAATGTTAGGTAAAGTGTAATGAGTTGTCCATCTGTACTGGCTGCCTTCCTCAGCCCAGTGTCTGTACAAAGCATCACCCTTCCTTCGTGTTTCCAGGAGTTAATGTCAGTACCTGTTTGTAAGCTAAACCTTGTACAAGCCTAGGAGAGGAATTCACCATATCCTGGTGCATCCTGTAAAACCTTGGTTTAGAAACACCTTTCATTATATGCTTAGTCCTTAAGCCTGTGAGTAGTCCTCAGGGTATTTATGTCCTTGAAGGTAATTACACATGTGCCCCAGCACATTGATGAATGAGGTTTAAACGCGTGTTGATGCGCATATACCTTGTTATGAGCTCAGATAATTACACGTGTTTTAGTTCAGAGAACTTTCCAGCTCAACTGACCCATTTAGTGGCACTCAGAAGTGACGCATGTTCACTGCACCATTATTTCTTTCAGCTTCTCCCCTTTCCCTCCTGAATTTCCTGGTGTTTGAACACAAAAAAGCAGCAGTGGGAAACGCCAGCCTGTGCTGTATGCTGCACCTCCCCTCTCAATGCAAACGCTCGGGCCAAGGGGCTTTGCAAGCTGAGTTGCTCTTGCAGTGGCAGCTTGGCACTTGTGCAGAGTTCTCTTTCCTTCCGTCTCTTGCGGACTGTAAATCATGGTTTGCCTTGTCCTTCACTGCTATGATGTGCAGACTTTTAGCAGATGTAGGGCTTGCAGGACAGGTGAGTTGATGTTGCAACCTTTCGAATCTCTAACTGCTTTCACAGTCTCGCTTAGGGTTTCGTTGCTGGAGTCATACATTTTAATCAAAGATTAATTACATGGGAGGGGGGCACACATCTGTTGGGCCAGAACTCTTCTGCCCAGCCTCCTTAAGTCTGTGCCAAGGGACTCATTTATACCAGCTCAGATTCTGCCCTGTAGCTGTATCTTGTTTGGAAGGAAGTAGATGCCTGGAGGGAATAATACCAAAAATAAAATATTTCTGTGAATAAGAGTATGCCATTGCTGTCACCAGTCCTGAAAAGCTTTTCCTTGGGTGGTTCAAAAATACATAGAAGGAAAAAGGATAAAACATTTTAAATAATGTCTCTCAAATGACAACCATAGCTGCCAGAACATAAGGCTTCTTAGTAATGTTGTTACAATGTTGTTTTGGAATGATATTAACAGTGTAAGCTGCAAAGGATGTAAAAATTAAAGAAAGGGGAAGATGGTGTTGAGGGAATGATTTATTTATGAATAAGAAATGAGTTTTTCTCTGTTTTTTGTGGTTGTTTTTTTTTCAAACTTAGAAACAAGCAGGAAGTCATGTTTGGCTTTCCCCAGTTTGCTAGGGTGCACTTTAGGAGGCTGAAGATTGTTCTTCTGATGTAATATCAATCCTTGGCAAAATACTTCCATTGATATTTTTCAGGGAGGTTGTAGAGTCTCCGTCCTTGGAGAGATCCAAAACCTGACTGGACCCAGCCCTGGGCAGCCTGCTCTGGGTGACCCTTCTCAAGCAGGGGATCGGACCAGACCATCTCCCAAGGTCCCTGCCAACCTCAATGACTGTGTGATCTTCATAGAATCATAGAATCATTTAGGTTGGAAAAGACCTTTAAGATCATCTAGTCCAACCATTGACCTTACTCTACTATGTCCTCCACTAAACCATGTCTCTAAGCGCTACATCTACACGACTTTTAAACACATCTAGGGATGGTGACTCGGCCACCTCCCTGGGCAGCCTGTTCCAAGGTTTGATAACTCTTTCAGTGAAAAAGATTTTCCTAATGTCCAGCCTAAACCTCCCCTGGTACAACTTGAACCCATTTCCTCTTCTCCTATTGCTAGTTACCTGGGAGAAGAGACCAGCGCCCATCTCACTGCAATGTCCTTTCAGGTAGTTGTAGAGAGCAATAAGGTCTCTCCTCAACCTTCTCTTGTCCAGACTAAATAATCCTAATTCCCTCAGCCGCTCCTCATAAGACATGTTCTCCAGACCTCTCACCAGCTTTGCTGCCCTTCTCTGGACACGCTCCAGCACCTCAATGTCCCTCCTATACTGTGGCGCCCAAAACTGAACACAGGACTCAAGCTGCGGCCTCACCAGCGCTGAGTACAGGGGCACGATCACTTCCCTGCTCCTGCTGGCCACACTATTCTTGATACAGGCCAAGATGCCATTGGCCTTCTAAGATACCTGGGTGCACTGCTGGCTCATGTTCAGCTGACTGTCCACCAGGACCCCCAGATCCTTTTCTGCCAGGCAGCTTTCCAGCCACTCCTCCCCAAGCCTGTAGCGTTGCCTGGGGTTGTTGTGACCCAAGTGCAGGACCCGGCACTTGGCCTTGTCAAACCTCATGCAGTTGGCTTCAGCCCATCGATCCAGTCTGTCCAGATCTCTCTGCAGAACCTTCCTACCCTCAAGCAGATCAACACT